>OZ023238.1:13125385-13441385 GCA_964006365.1 Trididemnum miniatum
ATTGTTGGCGAAATAATTATCAGGTATATTTTCAGCTAAACCAGGCTCTACCGCATGGTAGGGTAAAGCAACTAAGCAAAATAAAGAATTGGCTGTGCGTAGCAATAGCCTGGATTGGCTGTGCGTAGCAAGGCTGACGAGACTTTGGTTATAGTCAAAACTAGAATTGCAGTACAAGCAGGTCTGCTTCATTAAAAAAATAGCAAGTCGACAAAATCTAAAATGCCTGCCCACCTAGGTATTGGCGAAGTAAAACAGACTTACCGGTACCATGACAACAGACATGGTAATGACCCAGTCAAATAGCATGAATAATGTCTCATTTAAAAAAATTGTCATCTTATTCTTGGTAACATAGATACAGCCTATACTATAGGACAACAAAAGTCAACAAAATTGACTACTTTGTGCTTTGTTTGAATTAAGTTTATACAACGTCCATGTCGTGAAATGGCCAAGGCGCCCAGGTAGCTGGTAGTGATGTACCGATACCAAACTTTTGCCCGATTCCGATACCGAAAAAAATTTCCGATACCGATCCGATTCCCGATTCCTATCTAATGTAATATCGATACTTCACGTAACACTGAATTTATAAAAACTGTCACGCAATGTTGCTGCTTGTTAAAATTCACCACGCAAAGATAGGGGTCGTAAAAATATATAGCTGAGGGTAGACTAATGCAACAAGGGTGTGACATGGATCAAAGATTTTATATTATATAGAAATAATATCCATAATTCCGTGGCTATGCTGCTTACAAGTACGTTTATAACTTCAGCCTACAATACACAAAATCGTATAGTCAATAAAATTCAATTTTTAAAATTAAACCCTTTCTACTCGCTTTATTGATTTTTTGAATTAGCACAAAATATACCAATATTATTGCAAATCCCATAAATTTGAATTTCAGGTTGGTAATATGTCAAAGCAACCAATTTGAAAAAGTTAGCCTGAATACCACATGCTTGGGCTCACTTTTTCAGAATGTTTTTTTGCATATCAGATAATTTTACTACATTTCTGACGCAAAAGCAACTTCAAGTTTTACAATCCCAGTAGGCAAATATTGTTAATTTTAACCACTAAATTTCAACTAATAAATTTTGCAGATAGTCTTGTGTTGTTAATTCTTTAAATTATTTTTGAACGTTTCTTGCTGGGTTACTACCATTTTCATTGTCAAATTGGTATTAAAAGACTCGGTATCGGATCGGTATTTACAGGCATTTTTGACCGATCCGATACCGATTCCCCCAAAAATACCGATTGCCGATACCGATTAATCGGCACATCACTAGTAGCTGGGTCTGCCGGCCCGTCGTGGTATTCAAGGTGGCTATTGCCGGCATAGGTGGAAGCGGCTGCCGCCATCTTTTCCTTCCAAACTATAGCCTGTTTTCGAAACAATGCAATAGAGTTTTGGCTACAGCTTGGTGAATTGGTTCCGACAACTTGCTGCCGAAAATGACTTTGCTAAAAAATTTAAATATTTGAATAGCGGCTTTCCCCATGAGCCCGCACTTAGCATCGGACTTGCTTTTGCAAAAATATTCCATTTTAAGGCTAGCCTGCCAACCTCAATGCGCCAATTTGTTACCGACGACAACTTTGTCTAAGTTGCAAAAAAAAAAAAAAACCTTTGAATAGCGGCCTCCGCCATCGGTCAGCTAGTTAGTATCTGATCGGATTTTGCAAGAATACTAAAAGCAGTTTACGGCTAGCCTGCCACCGTCGTACCGCCGATTTGTTACCGACGACAACTTTGTCTAAATCGCAAAAAAAAAAGTTTTTAAATAGCGGCTTTCGCCAGTAAGCATCCAAGGATTGTGGAAAAATATGGAAAGCGTTTTAAGGCTAGCTCTCCGCCATCGTGCCGCCAATTTGTTGCGGATGATAACTTTTTCTAAATTGCAAAAAACTTCACATTTAAAAAGCGACTTCCGCCATCACACCGCCAGCGAGCATCTACTGTAACTGGATTTTGCAAAAATATTGATATTTCATAAATATATTTTTTCAATTTCTAAAGAAATTCTTGTAACTCATGTAACACCGTGTATAAACCTTGCAGAAATTTTGATTTTGGAGTCCCTAGTCTTAGCTAATTTAAAGGATGAATATCGCAATCGGGTGAAAATGTTAGAATTAGAAGATAAGACTAAGGCTATCTAGACTTTATTCATTGATTCCAAATGATAGCCATGATGTATTTGACTGCAGATATGCTGCTATAGGCTCTCAGTGTTTTACTGGTACGCAGTGGTTAGCGAGGGGGCACCGGGCTATGGCCCAGGTCTTTTCCTTAAATTTTTCATATATCAATTAGGGAATCCTATTCTAAAAATCTACTTTCTTGCTACTGAAATGGTGAGAGTGGTACCCTTAGGCTATAACATTCTGTAGTAGTAAACTTGGTGTATACCATGGCTACTCAACTGGCGGACCGCGGTCCGAATCCAAACCTTCTCGATGCTGAAGCTGGACCTCAATAAAGTCTTATCACTTGAAAAATATTCAACATGATTAGGCTTTAATGGGGTCCAGCTTCAGCATCCAGAAGGTCCCGATGTGGACCGCGGTCTGCCAATTGAGTAGCTATGGTGTACACCAAGCTTAGGACTACACAATGTTAGAGCCTAAGGGTACCACTCTCACCATCTCAGTAGCCAGAAAGTGGATTCCTAGTTTAGAACTCCCTGATTGGTATGTGGAAAATTTAAGGAAAATACCTCAGCCATAGCCCCGATACCCCTCGTTAGCCACTGGGTACCAGTAAAACACTCCCTGCTTGACGCTCGGCATTAACCTCTGATATAGCCCTGACTTTACCTCTGAATTAGCCCACAAATTATCTGATTTTCACATGACGGATTTAAATGTTAACAATGTCAATGAGGTCTTTAACCAATTTCTTGAGATAATCTCCAAAACAATCGACACTTACACTCCTTTAAAACTAGCAACAAGAAAACAGCAAAAAATTTTACGAAAAGCTTGGATTTCTGAAGAAATCCTTACTTCAATACAACACAAACAATCTTTACACAAATCATTCTGTATCCAAGGAAATATTGAACAGAAGACATTTTATAAAAAATATGCAAACAAGCTAACTAAGATCAGACTAATTGCAAAAAAGCTTTATCACGAAAACAAATTTCGAGACACCGCTGACAATTCTCTTCAACTGTACAACCTTTTGAACGACATTTTTTTATCAAAAAAATCTTCTGCTCCAAACGTTCTCAATGCAACTGGCCTTGAAATCAACAACACAGCTGACATTGCTAATCATTTAAACAGCTCTTTATGCAAGGTTGGTCAAACACTTGCTGATCAAATCATCTTTGATCCTAATGACAAAAATTCAGTTTATTACCTAGGAAAAGAGTTTCAGAATCAATTTTTATAACCCCGACTTACCCTCAAGAAGTTCAGAGGATTATTACATCCTTACATAACAGCCAATCAACTGGACCAGATGGTATTTCTTCATTCTTTATCAAGAACAAATTAGGGAGCGCCCAGGTTCCCAAGTTTGGTAGGCTTTTGGTCAAGATAGACTCTTCTGCATCGATTCCGTGATAATGATACGTCACTTAAATCCTCGAAGCGAGAATATCTTGCCTTCCCACGATGCACAATTAGAGTTACAGTCAGTGCATGAAGCAACGCAGTTTCGAAAGTAACGGGATATAAGACTTAAAGATTAGGAGAGGGTAGATGACAAGAAAGCATCGCAAAAAATAGCAATGCAGGGGATGCAGTAGCAATCCACGACCGGTTTCGCACTCATTTTGAGCTCATCAGGTGAATATAGCTGGAAAATGGTGCAAAAATGGCACCGAAGTGAAGGGACTTGAGAAAAAGTAAAAGATTGAGAATAACAAGTAATGCAGCTCACCGTTTCCAGCGAACCGCATTCGTTGTTCCTTCGAAAACTTTAAAGTGGAAACAGTAGGTTTCATAGAGATGAAGGAAAAATATCTTAAATACACCAGTTGCCAACGTAAGCGAAATGATGTCCATTCGGTAACTTGGATTTGTGATTGTCATCGAAATTGGATCCACTGTTTCGTCATCATCGATAATAACAAATTGAGATTTAAATCGGAACCAAAAGAATTAAACCAGAATGACGGAAAACTCTTTTAAATATTCGGGTAAATCGTGAGAAAACTTCCGAGTAAGATCATTGCGCACTTTTCGGTGGAATTATGGAATAATGAGAAGGGTTCCCAAATAATCAAAAAATCAGAGTGTGGACTGCCCAATGACCACTTTGGTAGGCCAACTTCGGTTACCCTTGTTTTAATTATACAGAACAAATTAGGGAGCGCCCAGGTTCCCAAGTTTGGTAGGCTTTTGGACAAGATAGACTTTTCTGCATCGATTCCGTGATAATGATACGTCACTTAAATCCTCGAAGCGAGAATATCTTGCCTTCCCACGATAATATCGCTTCGAGGATTTAAGTGACGTATCATTATCACGGAATCGATGCAGAAGAGTCTATCTTGACCAAAAGCCTACCAAACTTGGGAACCTGGGCGCTCCCTAATTTGTTCTGTATAATTAAAACAAGGGTAACCGAAGTTGGCCTAACAAAGTGGTCATTGGGCAGTCCACACTCTGATTCTTTATCAAATTAGCTTCAAATCAACTTTTCTTGCCACTAACCATTCTATTTAATTTTTGTGTAGAAACTGGTATTTTTCCAGACTCGGTGAAAATTTCTAAAGTTATTTCTATCTAAAAGACTGGTCGCAAAGAAAATATGAGTAATGATCGACCAATTTCACTACTTCCCGTTTTATCGAAAGTATTTGAAAACTTAATCTATAGTAAACTTTTTTCATTGATTAAAAAACATATCATCTTGTCTTCAACGCAATATGGTTTTCGTCCTAATATTTATCCAAATCTAGCAGTTTTAGATGTAGTATCGTCATGCTATCATAATATTTCCAAAAATCAGTTTGTTGGCCTTATCATGCTGATTTAAAAAAAGCATTTGACTCTGAGTCGTGAAACTTTATTAAGCAAATTAGAACACTGCCGTATTCGGGGCAATGCTCTTCAATTGCTTTCTTCTTACCTCTCCAACCGTAATCAATATGTATGCATCCAACACGTTAATTCTTTACTACCTAAAAAATATGGAGTTCCACAGGGATCCATATTAGGGCCTTTACTATTTTTGCTTTATATTTATGATATTGAAAACTCACTTGATTGCTCTCCTAGACTATTTGCAGATGACACTTGCATAATCGCCAATGCTTCAACAGCCATGGATCTGGAAACCATACTAAATCTCGAATTACACAATATAGACAAATGAACAACAGCAAACAAACTTACTCTTAATTCGTCTAAATCATATGCCCTGATTATCCCTCCTCATTCCATTACCACTTTTTCTTCTCTCAATTTAATTTACAAAAACGCTAAAATAGACGTTGCAAATTCAATTAAATATTTAGGCATGCACATAGATAACAAATTGGACTTAAAACGCATATTAAAATGTTAGAAAATAAACTTTCACGATCTATAGGTAATCTACACAAAACAAAACCCTTTCTTTTAACCCATATTTTACGCAAATTATACTATGCATTTATTCACACCCACTTGAACTTCGGTTTGCTGATTTGGAGTGCCACTCATAAATCGAATTTTACAAAACTAATTAGAATTCAAAATAAAGCTATTCGTCTGCTAGCTGGTGCAGACCGGAAGACTCATGCACCACCACTCTACTCCAGATTAAATATTTTAAGTCCAAATAAACTTACGGCTCACGTGATAGTTAAATTTATGCATAAACATTATCTCGGAAAATTGCCCAAGCATTTAAATGGTTATTTTACTTTTTTGGTTTCATCTGTGCATTTTCGCACGACCAGAAACTCGTCGAAGCTTCATCAATGTTTCATTCCTCAATTTTCCGCCAATAAACTTCAACGTGGAATTAAATACAAAGGCTCAAAAATTTGGTACTGCGTACCAGACGAACTCAAAAAACTTAACCACACCCGATTTAAACGTAAATGTAAAACTTTTTTACTTACCAATGAATAGACCTTTAGTCCTTAATCCTCGAAAAAAATTGTTTTTTTTTTGTTTGTTTTGTTTCTCGTTACATAATCAATTAAATTCTTATCTCAATTTATACAACCCTGTTGGTAGTCGTTGACTCGAAGACCGAAAGGTCCCTTCACGACTTCCTGGTACATCGCAAACAGCTAATCAGACTACCCTGTTAATAAAAATAATTGTATGTATTCATACCATCTTTCAAAATATACGGAAATTGTATTTTTAATTTTATTACATATACCTGATGTTGTCAATTGTAGGCTTTCAATGTTTCGAGCTAATATGACGTATATTTTATCTTCTGTGGAATAGCAATATGTGCCATTTTTTTACTCATTGATCTGTTGATTTAACCCGCGCGTGTACCAAAATAAACTTGTTTGATTGATTGTTTAAGATAACAGTGTGGAGAACAAACCGGTAAGTTTACTTGTTGTGTCGATGGGAAAGGCACTTAGCGGGATGCCCCCATCTTGGTGTGATAGACAGATGGTTGGCAATAGGGATGTGCGGAGTCAAGTCCGAGCACTCGCCCAAGTAATAAGGCATTACTCGGCCGAGTATTAACCGTTATCATTTTGACCTTTTTTTGCTTTTTATCCGAATTTGGGTCGAAATTAAAACTTCTACGGACGTGATGACTTTTTTTTTGCTCTTCACCTTGATTTTGAGCTCACATTTTGAAGTCGTAGATACTCGGATTCGGACTCGGCCGAGTAATGTCGTGAATACTCGTTACTCGGCAAGTCCGAGTGATTTTCCTTGAGGCACATCCCCAGTTGGCAACTCCTAAGCGAGCTCGTACAGCACGTTGATCGCTTTCTCGTGATAGGAAGATAAATAAGCAACAAGAATACAAAAAATGCACTGACAGCATACCTGTAGTCAAATACATCACGTATGTTAACACAAAACTTTATCGTAATGTAACAGAATAAACCTTAAGAATGCGTGTTTTATGTGTTCTGTTTTAACCTTCTACATGGGTGGGATTGAAGGGTTATAGATTATGCATTATTTAAGATAAATTTTAACCAAAATTGGCCAGTTAGCGTAGTGGTTAAAAATAACATTATCGTTGCGGCAGATCTTGGGTTTATTTAAGAGCTGGTTACATCGAACACAGTGCCGCCAGCAGCTCGCCACCGCTGCGATGTTTCTACTAAGCTGTGTTGCCCAGGCACGAAGCCGCGCAAATCGGCAACCACTCGTTACACGCTTCGGCGTAATACCCAGAGTATAATTAAGAATTTTGATTTTATTAAAAAAAAAAACTTGTTATGTTATATCACGTCAAAAAAGCTACTGCGGGCACTTTTTATTTAATGATAGTAGTTTGAAGAAATAATGAATCGCAAATAATGAATCACTTACAGTTTCTACAGCACAAAAACTGTAAGCTTACAGTTTTGTACTGCCTTGCAAACACTGCTGACTGAATTTGTGTTGTCGAAACGTACAGTTTTGAGATTTACAGCGGCTTTATTTTTCCTCCTAAAGGTTATTTTCGTTTTGTAAACTGTAAGCTTACAGTTTCTACGGTGCAAAAATTGTAAGCTTACAGTTTTGTACTGCCTTGCAAACACTGCTGATGATGTCAGCTGAATTTATGTTGTCGAAACGTTCAGTTTTGAGAAAAAGTGGATTGTTTCTCAATAAGGATCGGATTGAACCCAGATCATCACCACACATTTTGAAAAGCAACTGGCTGTGATATTATTCAATCAATAAAAACTATTAAAACAAGAAACCGTTTTTGTTTTTTTTTTAATTAAATCCTATCATCCTTACGGTATGACGCCAAAGCGTGTAACCAGCGCATGTATCTCTGCAGCGTAGCGCCTAGGAAAAACATCTTTTGAACGCCACAGAAATATCACGGCGGTGGCAAGCCGTTGGCGTCACTTACCCTGTTCACTTGACCAGTTTAAGGGGTTTCAATTACGACACTTAAACTGGACATGAGGACAAGGTAACTACGTCCAATTTGGTAGGCCCAGAAATTAACTTTTTAACTTTCCGCGCCGATAGCAATGACTTTAATTAGGCCTACTAAGTCAACCTGCTGGTGCAATTTTTTTTTTTGCCGGAATCAAACCAAATATTTTTTTTTTGAATCTTTGCAAATAACAAAGTTTTTTACTTGACCGATTTTGATTGTAGTTGAGTCCCAGTCTTTGCATAGTCTACAATACCTAATCTGGAAGCTTAAAGTGCCTGTGAGGTTTATTTGAGTTCGCGTTTGTGACATTTATTTTAATAATACAAGTTATCATTAAAAAGGTAGCCTTATTCCTTTTATCTACTCCAAATTGACTTGAAGGTAGGATCATATACGTCAGCTTCCAGATTACTCAGTCTGCTAAAAGGCTCACAACTAAAGTTACTCAGGTTGACGTGATTTGGCCAAACGACTAGGAGAAAAGCCACAAATAAACGACTTAGAGCAGAGCTGGACGAGCTACGACCCGCGGGCCGCATGTGGCCCGCGGACGCTTACAGAAATATAAACTTCTACCGTGCATTGATTGATTGATTTGATTAATATTTACTATTTTGCGAGCAGCCTAATTAAGGAAAACAACGTAACACATAGACAAAAAAACAAAACAAAAAGCATAAATGAATGAATAAATAAATAGAACATTTAGCAGTTTTAGTACTCGCACAGACATTACGAATGACCGGTTAAAGTGCTCTAGTCAAGCAGCCACCCGTTAAAAACGCTGGTATCAGCAGCTTATATGGCGTCGGAAAATAGAAAAAAATCATAAAATTAGCAGGATAGTTTGTACATGAGCGTTTTGCTTGTACGCCTCACTACAAATTTATAGGTAGTTGTTGAGAAGAATTTTTTTCTAATTAAGCTTAAATTTAGAATAGGATTGATTTCTTAAATCACAAGGTATGGAATTTCAGATTTTCACTCCTTGATATATAAACTGAACCATGCCGAAGATCTTTTTTTGCTCATCACTGATTTTTAATGGGAAATAGGACATCCGAGGACGTGTAAACCTTTTTTTTTGTTTTTCTCTGATTTTGAGTGGAGACGCCTGAGGACGTTTCGACCTATTTTTGTTGCTCTTCCAATCAGTGCGGCCCTCGCCTTCAAAATTTTTTCAAATGTGGCTCTTCGTGTGAAAAATTTGCCCACCCCTGAATTAGAAAATTAATTTGCCTCATACGCTAGGTCAAAAAATACTAAATACTACTCCACTTAAGCAACCCCCTCTAGTACCCACTAGGCCATCTAATCAATTGCAGCTGCACACGCGTTTCTATCTTGTCAGGTCTCATCAGTGCAGCATTGCAACAACCTCCCTCAAAAAAACTCTTAAGAAAACTAAGTTCCTGCTGTCATTCTACCCCAAATTTTCTGCTACGATTCCTCTGCTAATTTTCTGCTACCATCCCAATAGCTTAAGGATGCAAACTAAATTCTTGCCGCCACCACTCCTCACCCCCATAATTTTCAGACTAATTTCCTGCTACTACCCCCTAAAAAAACTCTCCATGAAACTAATTTCTTGCTATCATAGTCGATGATTGGATAGTATCATAATGAAAATTGGGGTTTCAAGATCCTTTAAAATAGCTCCTGGCATGCGGTACATTGCTAGGTCAGGATTAGCTTGAAGAAAACGATTAATGTTTGTCAAGACCAATGCGAAAAGTTCATCGTTCTAGTGTGAAAAGGGATTTGTAAGACGATTCATTACTGAAGAAAAGAAACCAGCTAAGCCCCTAAATTGTTTGAAAATACTTGTCCAATTTTCCTTTTGCAGGAAGTAACTTTTTGTGGAATTGAATAGTCCTTCTTTTACGTCATAGAGCCTCAAAAACATGAAATAATGGATTTTACTCCTATTTCGAAATAACTAGGCTTTTTCAGTGGAATGATAGCAGGGAATTAGTTTTATTGAGAGTTTTTTTGGGGAGGATGATAGCAGGAAATTAGTCTGACAATTGGAAGGGAGGTGATGGCAGGATTTAGTTTGCATCTAAGCAATTGGGATGGTAGCAGAGAATTAGCAGAGGAATGGTAGCAGAAAATTTGGGGTGGAATGACAGCAGGAATTTATTTTTTTTAAAAGATTTTTTTTGGGGGGGTTGTTGCTATGCTGCACTGATGAGATCTAAAAAGGTCGAAACGCGTCTGCAGCTGCAATTGGTTAGATGGCCTTGTGAGTACTAAAGGTGGGATTGTTCACGGTTGAAAAAAATCGATTGTAATCGATATTCGATCGCGATATTCATTACTTTTTGTTCATCGAATGCATTGGAGGTTTTACTTTTCTGAATGAGTATCGAATATGGCCTTATCTTTACTTTTTTTTCGGCGCAATTCGATATTCCATATTCGATTCTTTTTGTCCAGGTTACTTTAACTCACTTTAGTAAATTTAAAATAATCGTAGGTATATCATTACCTTGTTTCTGCTAATAACATTTTTCTGTGCTAAAAGAAACAAAAACAAAAAAAAAGATTTGTCATAGCAAAGTTGCTTCGCATATACTATGTCCGTCGTTTGTCTGTAAGTTATTGCATGAATGTGAGTGATGCTTGACGTACACCGCTAAGTGCTCAGTGTAGCCTAATATCGAATATCGATTGCAATATTCTTTCTTCTTTACTTTTTTTAAACCACAGGGCCAGTTTTAAGCCGCTTTGACCGATTTTATGAAATCGGGCCCCGCACCTTGAAGGGGCCCCGCGCTAGTGGGGGTCCGTTGCTGTATTACGAAACACAAAATAGAGGAAAGTGCCATAAGTTAAACCAGTGCTTAATATGGACCATTTCAATTGTCTCCTAAATTAGATGAAAAAATCGACCACTCGGCAGCTTCTAAAACCAAGCATTGGTAAAGAAAAAAAATTACGCAGCTGTTTGATCGCGTAGGTTGGCTGTTGACAAAAAAATACCCGTAGGTAGTTTTAGAGAGGTTTCACTTTACTTTCAGCTGTAGCTTTTCAGCATCTATTTAGGGAAACATTCTCTCCAATAACAGCAATCGACACGTAAGTTAAATTGTCGAACATACTTCACTGAATACAACCAAGAACTTTTAGAAACCTTCAAGATTTATAATAACAAAATCAATAGTGCAGTATTAATCAGTTTTCATAATATGCAGTGGCGTTGGAAGTACTTACAACAAGGGGGCTGAAATCTACATAAACAAACCAACTTCAGCTTATTTTCAGTAAGGGACTTCTCTCCTCTAGACCTCCCCTCTTGTTATCACAGCATCAAACAACGCGCAATACAATTTACTTCAGCAGCAATGGAAGTCGATTGAAGAAGGGGCGTATCTAAAAGTTTCCTCAGTGGGACACCAAATTTTTGAGACTTTTTTATACGCGATTTCTTTCGGCGTGTAGTAACAGGAGAGATAATTTAAGGTAAAATGAGGAATAAAAATGATTCTAAGTCCGGGGGCATGCTTCCCCGAAAAGTTTTTCAAAATTTATATATTGCTATTACAAATTTAGTGCTTTTTGAAAAGCTTTTAAGCAATTTTTTGTCAAATTTTTTCGCAAGTCTCTCTATGAATTATTATTGAACTGCAATGGGGTTTAGTTAAAAACTTTGGAAAGGAGGGGTGCTAAAAAATATCTAGGGGGGCTCCAGTTTCTACCTTCAACGCCCTTGATAATATAAATCACCTACCGTTACCTAATTTGGATCAGTACGTAGCATTCAAGACACTATGGTGTAGTCTGGTTTTTCAGTCCGACAATAAGTTTGTTTCAGAAATTGCAATGTTACGTAGTAAAAAGTAACTTTTTTCATTGCGCAAGCTTGGCATTAACTGGTCTAGAGGAGAGAGCTACTCTTTGTCAGTGTTAAAGATATTGACTTTAAAAAAGCTAGAAAAGTCTTTTTCTGAAAGAGTATAATATATTGCCTGATTTCCACCATCGTAATCGTTTATTTCTTTACTTTTTGGTAAACTATCGAATATCGATTATTTCTTTACTTTTTTGGGTATAGATTCCCAACCCTGGGGTTGCTTAAGTGGTTTTTGACCTAGCCTAGGAAAATCGTAATGTTTTTAGTATTTTTTTACCTAGCCTAGGCAAATTAGTCCTCTAAATAGTTTATTTGTGGCTTTTCCCCAAGTCGTTTGGCCAAATCACGTCAACCTGAGTAACTTTAGTGGTGAGCTTCTTAGCAGATGAGTAATCTGGAAGTTGGCATATATGATCCTACCTTTAAGTCAATCTGGAGTAGGCAATAACTTAGAGGAATAAGGCTACCTTTTCAATAATATTTCAAACATTTGACATCCCTTGAGTGATCGATCCTATTGAGCTCTTGATCTCCAATGACGCCGTGTCATTACTTTATTTAATAATACAAGCTATTTTAAATATTTTCGCACGAAATTGCGGGTGAATTATTTTTGCGTCAGCACTGTGGGATTCATTAAATGCTGCATTTTTGCAACTGCGTCAATAAAGCTTCAATATGTGTGAAAATAAAGAGTCGCTTGCTGTGCCGCAGTTAGACACAAAAATAGGTCTAGACCAGAGGTGACAAACATGCGGACCACGAAAGAATTTCCTGCGGCCCGCGAATATTTTGGCGAGACCAGCAGGCCCACTTTTGAGCTTTTTTTCCCGTGTAATCTTTGCGATGCGATATTAAAAGCTGAGCCCCCGATTGAACCACGCGCGTAAAGCCTATCACACAGAAATCATACAAACCTAGGGGAGATGTGGGACCAATGAGCCATTTGTCGCTTTTTGCTTTCTAACTCCTGAATTTCTTGGTGCTAGTAAACAAAATCTTTTATTTGAGTAGACCAGATGTTGATGCAACTCCAAACTGAAATTGGGAAAGAACAAACGTATTTTAGCTAAATTATTAAAAGTTTAATTTTTCTAGAAATGGCTCATTGGCAGTGGCGTACGAACGAGGCGGGGGGGTCAACCCCTCCCCCCATTGACAAGTAAAAACATAAAAACCTCTATTTTTGGAACGATCCGCCATTTTTCATAGTAGAGATTGCTGAAATTACCATCAATTATCATGTTTTTGTGTACCATCCAACTAGCTTAGATAATCTTGAAAACTTTTCATGGTTATGCAATGATACCGGTAGTCAAACTTTTCTGGTGCGTTGTGCTTGACGTTGATGATTGACGATTGCAGAAAAAGTGATACATTTTTTTTTTTTAAGCCGAACCGAGGTGCGGCGGATGCTTGCCGAAATTGCTGTCATGTTTTTTTTTTCGTTCTGTCCAACTTTCTAATGCAATTTCGAGAAACTTTTATCACGATGCGATGCAACAATACCGGTATTCCAACTTCTATGATGTGTTTTGCTTGAGCTGCATTTTTGTTATTGATGCTGTTGTGAAGCAATTAGTAAGGAAGAGTTTCCTTAAATACGGTGTATCTGCAGTAACTATGGCTACACACAAATTTTTGTTTTTTAAATCATATCAAATCTTCACTGTTTTCGTTCCGTTAAACTTGCTGTAGGCTAGTACTGAAGCGTGGTAGCGAGTGGTGGGGCTCGACCTCGCGGCTTAACGCCTGGGTAAAGCGGGTCCGAAGAAACGTCGCGGCGAGGGCGAGCCGTTGGCTCCACCGTGCCTGATTTGACCGATCTGAGAATTGAACCCCAAACCTTCCGCATCGATAGCGACATCTTTAACACTGCGCTATAACCGGCCGGTTTGTTGAAAAATTATTAAAATATATAAATCTAAATTGACACTGCCCTATAAGTGGTAAAAAGAAAATACAAATACTGTTACGGCTAAATTATCCTTTCCTGACATGTTAAATATGTTTTGATTTGATTGGGCGCCCCTGGTGGCTTCGTGCACTTGGTGTTTCCACCTGACCTACTTTGGGCTCTATAAAAGCTGCTGCGCGTCACGTATTCTTCCGTTCCTTTTCGCGAGAGACAACTGTAACAAACGATACAGTAGCAGCGTAACTAGAGTTAAGTCACAAAGACTTAATTGGTGAGTTAGATAGTTAGTTGCATATTTATCCTCCTGCCACGAGAAAGCGATCAATGCGTTATACGAGCTCGCTTAGGAGTTGCCAGCCACCTGTCTACCACACCAAGATGAGGAAATCCCGCTAAGTGCCTTTCTCAAAGGCACAACAAGTAAACTTGCCGGCTTGTTCTCCACACTGTCGCTTCAATGCTGAGCGTCAAGCAGGGAAGCTGTGAATACCAATTTTAAAGTATTGGTTTGTCCCGACTCGGAATCAAACCCGAGTCTACAGCTCAAGAGACAGACGCTCTATACCACTCGGCCATTTGAGCTGAATTTTGATAGAAATTGTCTGGGCTTTGTAGATGTTCGATAATTGCTTATGTACATATCCTAATTTTAGATTCGAACTCCGAGAAAACTATTATCGTCCGTCCGTATTAATCACGTGTTGCATGTTAAAGCATTTGTTGGTGGACTGCTCGTCTTAGGTCGGGCAGGCGCGGGTGTATGTAGTACCGTTTAGTGTATTAAACTTAATTCTTGCATTCCCTCGTGTTTTTCGAAAGCAGTGCGTATTTAGGGCGTATAATTGTGAGAAGGCGCTTGCAGCTGTTCAACGTAGGACGTTGACAGCTGATGTAGAGTTCGCTGGGCGCGACCACTACATATATAATAGTTTTACTTTGTTGGGCTTTCGCATCGCGCTTACCGTAAAAGCTTCATTTTGGGCTTGCTGCTCTAGTTGCGTAATTACAGATTCTCATTCGCCTGTTAGGTAATGTTTCACGTATTTACTCTATGGAGAGCGAGGCCGGTCCTTTCGCTTCAAAGTGCTTTTCTTGGTTAACGCAAGCTTAAAAGAATAAAGCCGCAATAGGTCCTTTTAAAAGTCGTTCGTTGACACAGCTCTCAGAAAGAAAAGAGAGCACCTTTCAGTCATAGAAAAAAAAAGCCAGTTTAATTCTTTGAGGTCGGTAGGAGTGTGCAAGATGAGTTGTAAATCTGTCGAAAATCGTGTGAATTTACCATTTGGTACATATGTTGTCACGGATAGCTGGCCACAGGTCCCCCTTAGACCTACGAATAGCACTGGCACCCCCTCGAGTCATGGGGTGGACCCTCATAAGCTTAAACATGCTGACCCTCAGGTTGCCTGAAATAAGTGTTCGCGTAGCCCCCTCCTCCGTCAGGGTTTGCCGCTATAAGTGCCGACAGGATGGCTCAACTGCTGCCTGGGTTTGGTGCATTTAAACGTAGTGAGGTTGAGTATCAGCTCAATGAAGAAGCGTAGAACCCTGGGTTTCGACTGTCATTTCCGTTCGTGGGAGAACATGCAGTACAGGATCTATCACCGTCGTGGTACCAGAATAGTAATAATGCTAATCGCGAATACCCGCCCTTTCCGTTCAATAGTGGTGCCGAAGCTTACGAAAGATTTATAGGTGAACGAATTCCGCCCGATTCAGAAGTCGCCAGTAGGCATAGGTTTTGTCAAAGTGTTGATGGAAATCGGGGACCCTTAAATTTTGTTAGGGAACAGAATGAGAAAAGTGACATTCAGAGCTTAATAGAGGCTATGCATGCCATGACCAGTCAGATTAATCGTAGGAACGCTTTACCTTTATCAAAAGAGGACTTATTCAGCGGGAACCCTTTGACATACAGGCGCTTCAATAAGCATTTTGACGCATACACTGCCAAGGGCGTAGCGGATATGACTTACTTATATTTTCGTGTACGGGAGAGGCTCGTGCAAATATTTCTGATTGCATTATGGCCCGCAGTCCAGAACTAAATTATTTTGAAGCTTGTAGGATTTTAGAAAGCCTGTATGGGCAAGAGCACACAATTGTAAACGCTTATGTCAACAAACTCGTCGAAGGACCACTTCTAAAAGCCAACGATCGCAGCGGGTTGTCGGCATTGTCTCGAGACATGCGCAATTGCCTCATGGCATGTGGTAATTTGAGATGCGCTGGGCTAGACACGCAATAAACAGTCTCAGGCATTTTCAAGCGCCTTCTAGTCACTTGCAAGATAAATTCATGGCTTCGGTTAGCTCGCACTTACACTGTAAAAAATTTTGGGTAATCACATTGCCCAATTTTGGGCAAATGTATGCATTACCCAAAAAAAACGGTCAAAAACCCAATTTTTTTTGGGTATGATAAGCAAAAACCCAAAGTCGATTTTGGGTTCTGCATAACCCAAAGCACATCACCCAAGTAAATTGGGTTAAAAATTTTATACCCAAAAATAAATTTTTGGTAATCGTTTTTGCAAATATTAATTTGGGTAATGTAATAGCAAACCCAAATTAAATTTTTGGGTGAGTGTTATGACTATTGTTTTGGGTCAATGGATTTTAAACCCATTAATTTTTTTTGGGAAATAATTCCTGAAATAATAACTTGTGTATATTGTTTTTAAAGCCAAAAAAATTTTTGGGAAAATGTTAAATAACTTATTTTGGGAAAGTGAATTTTAAAACTAAGATCTTTGGGGAAAATTTTTAGATAACAGATTGGTTTCAAACTCAAAAAACGGGTTGCACTTTAAGCAATTCTTAGTTTAGGAAACATTGAGTGCAAAACCCAGTTGTTTCATATAGCACTCGATGAGTTTTCATACGGCCCGCGCTTGTTGCTGCTAAATGTATTATTTTTGGCCTTCAAGCACATGTAAAGTTAGATAGCCTGTCCAATCTAACTGGAGGTTGCTTTTTTACGCTGTAAATGCGACAAGACTATCTGATTGAGACGACAAAAACCGGCGAGAAAAGTTTAAACCATTATTACGTCATAATTGCAACAGAAACCATTTTTGTTACGAAGAGTAGCAAAACACATAAAACCACAAAAGACTATTAGCCTTCGGGTACTTGACATTATGAAATTTGTTCCTCTTGGAGAAAACTTTGGCGCCCCTGGTCTAAGGCCAACCACCAAAAACCTTACATGCTTTATCTAAGTTGATCACTTGGTCTGTAGGATAATCGAGCCGTCTAAAAATTTTCTGAGATTTATCTGCGTGTTTGGCAGATATTGGAGCTGGGCAAGCCATCTTAAATTTTTATAGCATTTATCTACGGGCATTGGTAAATGTTGCTACATTAGCAGCAAAACGGAAAGCCGGAAGCCATAGTAGTCTGCGATTTATTGCTTTTCAAGGCCTTACCACGCGCATGCGCTTAAATTTTGCTTAGACGTAAATGCTAAGCATTATAAACTAGCATTTGTGTAGCTGTTTTGCTTGATGAGACAGAATGCGTCATCTACCCCAAATTGATATAGGCCTAGTTAAATTTTGCAGTATATTTCCACTTGAAATAAAACCGATGACAACCCCAATTTCACAAGTCATTTAATAAGCTATTGTTGTCTTTTTTCTCACTACTTATGCTATAGCAATTTTAAGTTACATACCTGTGTCTAGTCATTTTAATTTCAAGTTCAACATTATTATGATAGACAGTTGCGCAAGCGGCTAACCTTCACTCTACCGCATAAACCAAACAACCTAAGCTTTCAACTTGCAGTATACCATCGTTTGTCAGCGTAATTTATTAATTTTGCTGGCAGACTTTAATAATAATTCAATGTGCATGATGTAATTCATCATTCTAATAAAATAGCACTTTTCAGAAATTAATTAAATTTTACTTTACGCTTCAATAAACTTTACGGTTTAGTGATCAGCGCAATCAGTGAGCGCCAAAATAATCGAAATTCGAATTAAATGATGCGTCGGAACTGAAGCTGCTGCTTCTAGCTGGAGTAAAAAGCTAATTTAAAATCTAAAGGTTCCGGTAACGACTTAGTTAGGCTATGTAGACACAATGATTTTAAAGTTATCTGCAGATTCATGTGTTCAACTTGCTGAAGTGAGCTATCATAGTATGCAGTATCTACCGATTTGGAAATGCTGCGAAGACCACAAGTACTAGTAGTCCGCAGGTCTTTTTATTACTAGCTACTAGACTTAAGACCTAGCTGCCTAGTCAGATGTCAGTAAGTTACTGGTTGCGCATGCTTCTTTTAGGTCTGCTAATGACGGGATAGAAAATTAAAACAACTTGTTTTTTGACGAACTTTTAAATAATTTAAATTTGGAAAAGCTTATCAGAAGGCAAAAAAAATTTCAAGGTCTACTGGTACTGACCCTTTTCAGTGATTCTTAACTCCCAGAGTGCACTAGTACAGGTACGGAGGAATGGTAGAACTGGAGATTGGAGTGACTACAGTTCAAATTTAGAGTTGTTAAGCTGGGTTTACATAAGCTAAAAAAATAGTGCAAAACGGTGAGAAGCTGAGCTTTTATTTTATAGACCTAATGTCATGCAACTTGGCTTTGCTAGTTGAGCAAAGTGGAGCCAAGCTTCATTGCAAGCTTCAAAGAACAAACAAAGCTCAGCTCTGCTCCATTGACGTTTTTTTGTTCGTGTAAACCCACTATTAGTAGTTGCAAGTTGGACCATTAGAGGTTGGAGTTGATCAGAGTTTTGGGGAAATCTGAAGCTGAGTTGATCTGAGAAAAATGAGTCAATCTAAATGAGCCTCCATGTGGAGAAAACCGATTTGGAAATGACACTGCTGCCACTTCCCAATTTTATGTTAAAGTACCACAATACCCATTACACTGATACTGGTATGGATCTTGCTTATCCAAAGTGTTAACTGGATATATAAGCAATCAAATAGCTTGCAATGTACATTCATTGATGTAAAAACATAGTAAATTTCAGAATTAGAGAATGGGCCTAGCACTCATGTTATATAGCTGATGCTGCATGCTGTTAATGTGATGTATGTACAACTACTGTGTCGAATTGTCATTGAAGTTTCTGATCATCAATTCATCATAACATGTATTTACCTTTGTGTGTGAAACCAAAACAGACATGCAACGAATCAAGGTAAGTGACTGATAAATAGTAAACATTATGCATGTTGTGTTGTAAATGCTAAGGCATTATGTAATGCTTCACACTAATAACTGATTGTATATGATACCCAGTTTTGTTAGGCATCCATGTGGCAGTGATAAACATTTAAATTGTTTTGTGAAACAGTCAAAAATGTGCCATCATATATTTAAAATATTGACAGAAGAGCAGTTCAAACTTTTTCTCGATATGCCATGCACATCAATACGAATATGAGTATGTTACCAATCAAGTGCATTGTGATTATTCTACTTCATACTGCTATTTATAAATTTTTGCCTACCTAAGGCGCTTTAACCAATAGGCCCGGTATGCAACTCATAGAAAGTGACACGTGATTATGTAGTGAGTGGTTTCATGATTTTACGTATGCAATAAGCAGTAAAATCAAAGAACTTGGTGCAAAAAATATGGCTTGACATGCACTGCATTGCTCCCTGCAGCTGTGTGTTAGAAACTTGTTATGATAGTATACTACTCTTTCAGTTTTATTACGTAAAGTTAAAGCAGTGGTTATGACACATGGGCAACATGCATATAAAATAATTCACAGTGGATTATTTTTGCATCAACCTCTTTGTTTCATGAAAATCAGCAAACTTATTTTGTGACAATTACAGGTCAGCATAATTTGATGCTAGTCAAGCTGTTGCATGTTGTTTTCTGTGTCTTTGATAAAAAATTATTATTAAATCAAGTAATGTGGCGTTAATGAACTTTGTTGATTGGAAATTTGAAATAATGTTTAAAATTTGGAAAGGCTATAGACTGGCTAAATTTTTTGTAGCTGTTGTTCCTGTTATTAAAAATGATCAAACCTCAATTAGCAGTTTTTATCCAATGGTTTTTATTGGGTAAAGAAATTAAAAATGTAATTCCACATAAGCAAGCCTGCTCCAAGCAAGTGGTTTATTGCTAAACGTTTTTGTGAAGTTTCAGAAATTGATTGTTTGGTATAGTTAAACATTAATGATAATTATTTAGTTGGGATGCAAAGGTGTGAACAACCTAAAGACTGCCATGGTAGCCCATGCTAAGGTTTTTATGTGCTTAACGCTAAGAAAGCATAAATTATAAAGCGCTAGAGTCCTTGTTTGCTTGTCTGTTATTTAAGACAAACTCTATGGCATTGGTTTACTTGCCTGTCTATAACGCGCAAAGGTTTTCATCAACGCATAAAACTGTTCAGTTCCAAAAGACCTGTTCGCACTGTAGATAGGAGTAAATAATAATTTGGTTTGAAACGCTATATGTCTTGTTATTACCATATTGCTTCACGCTACAATAAAACCGAATTGTCTCTTTTGTTCTATATCTAAGACACCCCATCACTCGAACTGCTGAAGATTTGACCTTAAATGAAAGCCTACCAAAGCAGATACGCGGGCTCTCCAGTTTGCTTTTTCTTACCCAGTCATTCCAAACTGTTTTTCATAGTTGAAATTTAACAAAAGCACTGCTGGACATAAGCCCAAGTTTAAACGGTTTCTCTCAAATACTGCAATTTATATAATCTGATGGAAATTTTCATTTTCATCATGCGCTTTTCTGGCTCATTATTTATATACAATATTTGGGCTTACAATTGCTCCATCTTTTTAGGGAATTCTGCGAAGAATGTGCATCGAAACACTAAATTCTGCAGACAGTTGATGCTATCTAATGCGTCCTGAATAGCACAAAAGGCTTGAATGAAAGCGAACGGAAAAAACAATTGAGACAAATGGTAAAATAAAAACTTCTCAGATGCATAATATGCGAAAACAGACGTTTTAGGGGGAAAACTTTGAACTGATAACTTGTCGAATTTATTCCAAAGAAGTGTGTTGCTGCTTACCGATTGTATAACATTTGCACTAAACATTGTTTGCCCGTCTTTGTTTCCTGTGTTCTATTCTAACGTATGGGTGTCATGTTTTTTTAGCCTATTTTGTTTGGTTAGTTTTTATGCAACATCATGACTGTGGCTGGTTGCTTATTGACATAATTTTGCTTCAGCGGAATATCTGACTAACATAACGTAAATATAATTAGGCATAGTCGAAACCTTCGTGACACAAGCTCTTGGTTATGGTTGAGAGCTACTGTAATTGCCTTTTAACATCTTGTTAAACTTGATTGCTGCTAATCTTGTTTTAATAATAACTGAAATTAATTAATTTTATGTATCATAATACTTCATTATTTTGTATCTTTGCAAAAGCATTATTTTGTATTGTCTCTGCGTATGCACTTCATTTTTTATTCTTTGAGTAGCATACTGTAACTGCTCCGTATCTATGATTGTTTATTTTTTTACATACATTTGTGAGTTAAAAATGCTTGGGTTTGCATATGGTTGTGGCAGATTTCTATTTGTGCTTGCAGGAATTGGTTACTTGCAATTCTCATTTAAATTGAGGTCATAATCGCATAATATTTACATCGTTTGGATCAGTTTTACTTATAATCGCTTCATATGTGAACCTAAACATGTTCAAATAATCAATGCTGTTATTTGTTGAACATTTAATTTGTACCTATTTCTTTTGACAATATAAAGCATTATTGCAATATTTTGTTGTACATTTCTTGTGAACCCTCCATTATTAAGTGACTATGACGACTGTTGTGATTACGAGTTAAGCAAAAACGCATTCACAAATATTAATCGGAAAACCCAAATCTGAAAATTGGGCATTTTTCCTTAGCTAAAAGCTTTTGGGACAAAGCGCCCAAATTTTCAGCTTGGGTATTAATTACCCAATTTTCTTGATCTACAAGATTTAAGGTTAAACACCCAAATTGAAAATTTGGGTCGTTATTACCCAAGTTGACAAATTGGGTTTCTCAGCCTTCGAGCCCAAAATTTTCAATTAGGTTTAAAGACCCAAGTTTGTAGTTTGGGTCAAGTTACCCACTGTACTTGGGTTATGGATATTGGGTTAACAAACCCAACTTTGTAAATTGGGTCGTTATTACCCAAGTTGGCAAATTGGGTTTCTCAGCCTTCGAGCCCAAAATGATAACCCAAGTTTTTTGGGTCTACGTTACCCAATTTGATTTACAGTGTACAACTGGGCCGCCCTGTCACTTTCGCCAAGCTGGCTGACTTCCTGGAGAAAAGAGCGATGGTAGTAGCGAGTTCGGGACAAATTGTTAGTCAACGTGGCGATTGGCGATGGCAAGATATGAGTTACGCGTGAACAATCACAGGTGTGCAAAGTTTCAATTAACACTGTTCAAGGGGGTTCAGGAAAGCAGGATAGGCCTTGTTACGGTAAGTTTCAGACGTTGATTGATGAAGCTTGTAGTGTTATTCTTGTAACGTTTTCTCTATGTTCTTTACTGCTTTTCTCCTTTCTGACACGTGCGCTAAAGATCAGTGCATTACGTAATGTTTCCTTTCCTCGATTTCCTCCTTCTCAGCGGGGGTTTGCTGAGCTGTGAGATTTGGTCTTTTCTTCGCCCTTCCTATCTTTACTGCTAATTGAAATCATACTTAGTGATATTATTTCCTGTTCTTTGATCTGTTTGCGCTACCCCTATATAAGCTCGTGTTTTCCTGGTCTGACATTCTTAATTGTTTTTGGGAACCGGTGTATAACTGTATGCTGTTCGATATTTGGCTTTCTCGTCTTCAAATAGTTGGTAAGTGTGCATTTATTTGACTTGTAATTTTAATGTTATTTCTTATGCGCATTTCACTGTTTTAGAAAACCGCTACGCTACGCAATACATTGAACTGTTGGATTTGTGTGTGGCAATTAGCGCGTTATTCAACCGGAGACGAACGAGAGAGCAAGTTTACCGTAACAGGCCTGGTGCGACTGCAGTGAAGTGTGGGTTTTGCTCGCAATCGCACCCTTTGTGGAAATGTTCTGGGTTTTCCAAACAATCTGCAAAGGAGCGTTGGGCCTTCGCTAAGATGGAAAAGCTTTGCTTGTTTAGGTTCACACTTCGCTAAGGCGTGTAAATGCAAGGGTAAGTGCGGGAAATGTAAAAGAAATCATCACACTCTACTACACCGTGAAACTGAGGAAGTAAATCGCAATCAGTGACCAGGGGCAGGATCTGGCAGTGTAAGCGGGGATGGAAATGGGGCCGGCGATGCTATACAGGTGATGTCAGTCTCGGTAAACCCAGACCATCGTTGCGAGACTGATGACCGAGACTGCTTGCTGGCATCCAACGAACTCAATGCATCAGGAAAGGTTAAGATGGCAAGTAAGATTCAAAATCGGCATGTCAGGCTGCGAGTAGTTCCTGTTAAGGTGTGGGGACAAGGGAAGAGGCTGATAGAAACATATGCCTTCTTAGACGAAGGCTCGGACACTACGCTGTGCACTGAGCAACTTCTTGATAAGCTTCAGGTAAAGGGTCAAAGGGTGCAATATTCGCTTGCCACCGTTAATGGCATGGAGGTCCGAGCAGGCCGTCAAGCTGATTTAAACATTGAGGGAGTAGGAGAACAAGCTGTTACCTGAGGGCGGCTGATGAAGGCTAATAGCCAGAAACAGCGCTGTCTCGCTCTACGGTACTGTTATTCAGTTACCTAAAGTCGTTTCTGTACCTGCCTTGCCCGAGTTGCATTCAAGCATCCCTAACAGTGAGGACTGCAGTATGTACCCGGAGGTTCTCGCAAGGGGTTGTCTTTCCCAATTTCCAGGGTGGTGTAGAACTTTTAATCGGAGCGGACGTGCCAGGAGCGCATAGTACCATAGAATACCAGATAAATCACTCAGGGGGTCCGAATGCTGTAAAATGCGTCCTTGATTGGACTTTGGTGGGTCCCGTAAACCGGATGGAATGTTCTGATGGTCCTGACGCAAGCCACATAAATTTTGAACAGACAGATAACGTAGCTTCGCACGGGTTAATGCAAAAAATGTATGAAAAGGACTTTGTGGATAAGGACGATGGCATAGGTTTGGGAACATCTCTTGAGGATAGAAGGGTCTTACGTATAATGGAAAAATCGGTTGTTAAGGTAGACGGCCATTACCAAATTACTTTACCTTGAAAATCGGAAAGCGCAAAACTCCCTAACAATCGGGTTATGGCAGAGAACCGCTTGGGGTATCTAAGAAACCGGCTCATTAAGGATCCCACTAAGCTAAACGCCGAGCTTGAGTTGAACAATGACGAGCTGTTGAAATGTCACAAAGTTTTGCATACTAAATGCAAGGTCTTACCCGCAGGGGAAGTTTCTCTTAAGCCTTTATTAAATCACTTCTCTACCCTTTCACAACTCGAGAGAGCCGCTGCATGGCTGGCAAAGTTACCCACCATTAGGAGGGTGAAAATGAGGCGTGAACATGATAGCTGGCAACTGGGACCTTGTTTGTCAGCGGCCGATTTAAAATCTGCAACCTCAGACATTGTTAAGTTAGTACATAAGGATTACTTTTCCTGCGAACTGGCTACATTAAACAATCAAGATAAATTCATTAATCAAGCGCAATTTAGCGGCAGAATTAAAAACTCTGGCATACGCAATCTGAGCCCTATTCTGGTTAAGGGGATTTTGCGAGTGGGGGGTAGGTTAGAGTGTTCGACGATTCATGCAGAAAGGAAAACATCACGTTACTTACCTCGTAATTTTGCACGCTCGTTGTTCGAAAGGTCACGCTGGACCTCTCCATACCCTTGCTGCCGTCAGGCAACGCTATTGGGTTATAAAAGGGCAAGCCGCTGTTCGCAGGGCTATTGGGCTATGTGGTGAGTGTAGGATAAAGAATGCTACTGAGGGAAAACAAATCATGGCACCCCTTCCCGCGGTCAGGGTATCCCCTGGTAGATCACCTTTTGCTTTCTGTGGGGTGGATTACACTGGGCCCTTTGTAACTAAATTTGGGCGTAGGTGCGCTAAACGATATATATGCTTGTTCACCTGCCTGGCAACACGTGCAGTACACATCGAATGCGCCCATGCACTGGACGTTGATTCGTTCATGTTGGCTCTATCCCGGTTCATCAATCGTCGCCGCACTCCAGAAAAGATCCTAAGCGACAACGGAAGGAATTTCGTTGGAGCAGAACAAGTGCAGAGGGACCTTCTTCGCGATTGGGATCAGAATGACGTTAAATCGAGGCTTTCACGTCGAGGTATGTACTGGAGATTTAATCCCCCTGAAGCTAGCCACCAAGGTGGAGTTTGGAAGCGATTGGTTCGATCTATAAAGCGCGTTTTGTATGCAGTGGCTAGCAATAGCAGCATGACCGATGAAGCTTTCAACACATATTTGATTGAAGTGGAGCGGATCATCAATGGAAGACCTTTAACTCCCGTATTTTTTTTTTTTTATCGAGTGCGTTCTATCGAGTGGACGCGTTTTTAGAGCTCAGGATCTACACGTGTTCTGTTTGCAAATTTTGCAAAGGAAAGGAAGTGCACCTATTTAAATTCTAGTCTATTGAGAAATTAGTAGCTAAGTGATTAGTTTGAGCTATTTGAAGGATTAGAGGTTATTCAAGAGAATCTATAAATTGGAAAAATACTTGCAAAGTTAACTGGTCAAAGACAGAATTTGCACCAGTGGATTAATCGGCCATTTTGATAAATATTACGCAATAAACATCAACATCATGCCTAATTCTAACAAGCAGCGAAAAAGCACCGGTATGAGCACTAGTAATCACTCAAAAGAAGAAAACTCTTGTTTTTTAGCGACAAGGATCGTCAGCAATTACAAGAGATCAACGAAACCGTAAAGCTTTTGAAGGACGAATTGCAAAGTTTGAAAGGTGAACTCGCTGAAAGTAAATCACTGGTTAATGCAGTAAAGGCTGAAAATGTACAATTAAAACAGGCTCTCAATCTAACCAATTTCAAACTCGATAATCTAGAACAATACGGTAGGCGAGAAAATTTGAGAATCCACAATATCCCGGAGTCACTGACCAACATTGAAGATGGAGAAGAAAAAGTCCTTAAACTTGCCGAGGCACTCAAAATCAACTTAAGCAGCATAGAGATTCAGCGTGCCCATCGACTGGGCAAAAAGAAAACGAACATGAAACCTCGTCCTATAATTGTTCGCTTTCAATGTTACAAAAAAAGAAGCGAATTTCTGTATCGTAAATCTAATCTGAAAAACCATGAAGAATTTCACAGCGCTTTTATCTCAGAAGATCTAACCCCCTCTCGAGCGAAACTTCTTCGTTATCTGAAAGAGGAATGTGACAACAACATTGTACTTATACATACGCTCAATGGTAAAATTAGATTCAAAAAATCAGCAGCAAAGAATGGTCAACCGCTAGATGAAAACGGTAGAGATGCAG
Source organism: Trididemnum miniatum (assembly GCA_964006365.1). Taxonomy (NCBI): domain Eukaryota; kingdom Metazoa; phylum Chordata; class Ascidiacea; order Aplousobranchia; family Didemnidae; genus Trididemnum; species Trididemnum miniatum. Next base: position 13,151,678 of record OZ023238.1, read on the forward strand.
GCTTTGGCAAATGGCTTACTGTAGATTCCCCTGACGATTTGTTCAAAGTGGGAATTGATATCGACTTTGCTAAATTTAGTCATTCACCGCTTAATTACAATGTAGATGTGTTTACTGAAGACTCTGGCTAAATTAGCTTAAATTACTGAAGTTACAAGTCTAATTAGTTATCGTACTCTCCTGTCCAATGATAAAAAGCATTTTTGACTCTACCGACCCAGATGTATGTCAATATAAAACCATCAAAGCAGTATCTGATGAACTAACGCTAACTAAACAATCCAGTCTGCTTATATGCCATGTAAACATAGTTAGTCTGCAAAAAAATATCGACAAACTAGAAGAGTTTTTATCTGAGTTTTCAAAAAAAATTGATATCGTTTGTTTAAGCGAAACTAGACTCCATGAACATAACGTTTGCAACGTAAACATTCCAGGATATAATCTATTCTACCATAATTCGCCGACCAGAGCAGGTGGCGCTGCCATTTTTGTCTCTAATACCTTAAAGTGCGCTGAACTAACCTATTTAAAACTAAATGTTAGCTTATGTGAAGAAGTCTGGGTTGAAGTTTCCTCTAGTAGTAACGAAAATGTGATAATTGGAACTATGTATCGGCACCCTTCGTCTAATTTATTTAACTTTGAGGACAAATTTGCAAAATCGCTTAAGACTATAAAAGCTCGCCAGAAATATGTCATATTTGGAGATTTTAATGTTGATTGTAATAAAAGTAGCTCAGTACCATCAATCGCTAATTACATTAACCACATCAATCGCTTAGGTTGCATACAAATTATCGATAAGCCAACTAGAATAACTCATCAATCTCAAACCGTCATAGATCACATTTATATTAACTCTACAATGATAAAAGAAATTAACTCAGCTGTGTTGTATTATGACATTTCGGATCACCTGCCAACTTTTGCAAATTTACAATTTTCTCCCTCAATAAAATCACTCCAGAGGCCAGAAATACGTTGCATTTCAGATAACAAGATTGATTCGTTTCTTTCTGAATTGAACTGCGAATTAAATTGCCCTGAAGTTTGCGCAAGTACGGATATAATGACACTAATTAGCATTATGACAAAACTAACAGAGACTTGCTTTCCAAAAAGAAGATGACTAGGAAACAATATAAATTATCAAAAAAACCTTGGATATCTAAAGCAATTCTTGTATCTATCAATCACCAAAAACAATTATATGCAAAAACAACGAAGAATTTTAATACCGAGGCTGTTTATGAATTTAAAAGGTACCGAAATAAACTTACACACATAAAAGAAGCCGCCAAACGCTTATACTTCAAAACAGTTTTCAACGACAATACATGCAACAATTCCTCTAACACATGGAAATATATCAACAAAGTTCTTCGAAAAACAAAAACATCGGCTACTGCGCCAATAAGGTTGATTAATTCAAATGGTCAAACAATAATATCTCCCGAAGAAATATGCAACGAATTTAATCATCATTTCACAAATATTGGCCGAAAAATGGCGCAGAAAACAAAGAACTCTCAAAACAACCATAAATCTTATTTAGGAAAAAGACAATGCGCTTCAGTGTATTTTCGCCCATGTGATAACTACGAAATTATTGCGGCTATTGATAAATTAGATCCAAACAAATCTTCAGGATACATTGATATTCCCATAATTTTAATTAAACATAGTAAATTTATTATTGCTGATGCTATTCGACGTGCTTTTAATTATTCTATTGAAAATGGTATTTATCCGGATATCTTAAAAGTTGCAAAAGTTACTCCCGTACATAAAGGCGGATCTCAAAGTGATTTAGGACGATATAGGCCCATCTCAGTCCTTTCCCCAATTAATAAAATTTTTGAATCCTTGTTACACAAAAGATTAATTTCATTCTGGACCAAACACAAACTGTTTCATAATACCCAATTTGGCTTTAGACAAAACTACTCCACCCAACTTGCAGTAACTCATTTGTATGAGTCCATTCTCGAAAAAATAGACAAAAATTCAAATGTATGTGGCGTCTTTTTGGACCTGGCTAAAGCGTTTGATTCCGTATATCATCAAATTCTTTTGGATAAACTTGAACATTACGGCATTCGTGGTGTGGCATTAGACCTTTTTAATTCATATTTGACTAACCGCAAACAATACACTTCTCTTGACAATCTCGCTTCTTCAATATTATCTGTAAATACCGGGGTGCCGCAGGGAAGCGTGCTAGGACCCTTTCTGTTTTTGGTTTATATGAATGATTTTCCACACTGTACAAACTGTAACACAACTCTGTATGCAGATGATACTGTGTTAACTATCGCTAATTCCGATTTAACCGATTTAAAAAAGAAAACCGACATAGAATTGAACAATGTTACTACGTGGTTTAATAGCAATAAATTAACTTTAAATTACAGTAAAACCCAATGTTTACTATTTTCTAATAAATCACTTAAACACTCTTTTAAAATCAAATTAGGAGACGTTGAAGTTACCAATTACAACACGGTTAAATATCTAGGTACTACATTAGATGATAAGCTTACTTGGCAGTATCACATCCAGACAGTAGCTAAAAAACTCAGCATAGCTGTTGGAATATTAAGTAAACTACGGCACTATGTACCTAAAGATGTTCTTATTAAAGTTTATTATGGTATTGCCTACCCATACCTATTATATTCAGTCACTAATTAGGGAAACGCAGCCAAAACACACCTCCAAAAAATTCAAGTTTTATAAAATCGCCTGATAAAAATTATTTCTAATACCTTTAAGTTTAAAACGAAACTGCTGCCTCTTTATCAAGAGCTTAACATCTTAAAATTTCATAACATCTACCGCCTGGAAGTAATTAAATTTATGAATAAACACAAAAATGGAAAGCTGCCTGCCTTGTTTAACGATTATTTTACATTGACTTCCAAAGTGCACAATCATATAACTAGACAAGCAAGTAAAAATAATTTCTTCATGCGTCGTGTAACAAAATCGTCAACCCAACAATCTATAAAAGTATCTGGCCCTAACGTATGGAAAACTCTTCCTCCTGAACTAAAACAGTCATTTGAAAAAGGACGACTAACCTCTATTTACAAATTGAAGCGCTACCTTCTTAACATACAAACAACAACCACCTCTTAATGGCCCATTATAGTTTACAACTTGGCCTGCGTCGTAAATTTGCTTAGGAAAATAAAACTTTGGTTGTTTGATTTGACTGAAATTACCTTACTTTCTTGTAAATAAAGTATACTTTTTTTTTTTGTAAATAATTTGCTTGTCTTTTTTAGGAATGTGTGTGTGTGTGTTTTGTTTTTATTTTTTCTTTCATGCTTTTACTTTTACTAATGTAAACCTGTAAGTAAGTAAGTTAGATCTTGAGTAGTGAGAGGCTACAGACTTGATGACCTCTCCAGGCTCGCTTTGCGGACCTGGATTCATGGTCTTTCGTAGCCTCTCACTGAAAAGAACTTGTATCTACTATGTGCTTTAATGTTTTTGTACTTTATTGCATTTTCGTTTTTGCGTCAATACCTGTTCTTTTCAAACAAAAATAAATGCATCATCATCATCGTATGATCCGATCCCCGGGATTTGAGTGCGCTTTCTCCGAACGCCTTGCTGACGGGTAGCCTGGACCCATCCGTCCCGCTGGGAACATTCCTTAAAGCGGTTGGATACAGGCGGTCGTGGAAAAGAGTCAGCATGTTGGCTGACCAGTTTTGGATCCGCTGGCTGCGAGAGTATTTGCCGTTGCTGCAGCAAATGCAAAAATGGTTGCTTCCTCAGAGAAACTTCTCACAGGGAGATCTAGTTTTGGTGGGAAATGATCACACGAAACGTGGACTTTGGCCAAAAGGACTTGTAGAGGAGGTTTTCCAGGACAAAAACGGACTGGTTCGTTCGGTGCGCATAAAACAGCTTCGTCACCTTCCCTAATTCGAGATGTACGGAAGATGTATTTGTTGGAGGCTGCAGAATAAATCTTTGTCTGCAGCTGCTTTGTGTATTTTTTGTGTGTAGGCCTACATTGTTTTTGTTTATTTTTGTCGGTAACACCTATAGCCTGGCCCGTCTCCACCGTGTCCTTTTCTTGCAATCATAATTTGGCATTTATTTAAAAATGATACTATATCGTATATTTTTGGGGCCGGTATGTTACGGCTAAATTATCCTTTCCTTACATGTTAGATATGTTTTGATTTGATTGGGCGCCCCTGGTGGCTTCGTGCACGTGGTGTTTCCACCTGACCTACTTTGGGCTCTATAAAAGCTGCTGCGCGCCACGTATTCTTCCGTTCCTTTTCGCGAGAGACAACTGTAGTAAACGATACAGTTGCAGCGTAACTAGAGTTAAGTCACAAAGACTTAATTGGTGAGTTGGAGTTTGATAGAAATTGTCTGGGCTTTGTAGATGTTCGATAATTGCTTATATACATATCCTAATTTTAGATTCGAACTCCGAGAAAACTATTATCGTCCGTCCGTATTAATCACGTGTTGCATGTTAAAGCATTTGTTGGTGAACTGCTCGTCTTAGGTCGGGCAGGCGCGGGTGTATGTAGTACCGTTTAGCGTATTAAACTTAATTCTTGCATTCCCTCGTGTTTTTCGAAAGCAGTGCGTATTTAAAAAGCGTATAATTGTGAGGAGGCGCTTGCAGCTGTTCAACGCAGGACGTTGACAGCTGATGTTGAGTTCGCTGGGCGCGATCACTACAAATACTGCCAAGGAAGACCAGACCAACAAAAGATTTAAAGAGGCCCAGGGGGGAGGACGCAAAATTGTTTTTACGCACCGTAGGCCTAACTGTCTTAGGAAATGGAGTGCTCCGTTTCTTAGGCACCCCGATTATGTGTTAGAGAGTATCTGATGATATCGACGCTGTGATTTGGATGAAAAAAGCTTATATAATATCGACGCTGGTTTTGATCTTAATCGATTAGAGATTCCTCTCGCAGTCTCGCGCGTAAGTTATTGTGGTTTAAAAATGCTTCGCTAGGGAGGGCAATTCGTTCTCATGCTCCACTATTTGCACTTCTCAAGACAAGGGCAACTGCTTTTTTTTTATAATGAGTGCATATTAAATGTTTATAATATCAAGGTTTATATGCGTTGTTTATATCAATGTTGGTTCTTGAAAAAATATTTTTTTGGAGGGAAACAATTGCCTGTTTCACCCTCTTGGCAACACTCTGTTTGTGACTTGCGAAAGCTAGTCTACTTTAGTCAGTTAACCTTCCTATGACCCAAAAATGAGGTCAACTAAATTTTTTTCAGTAAACTTTTAATCACAGATTGACAGCTTGAGTTTTTGTGAAGCCTTTTCGCTCCTAAATGAAGCGCAAAGAATCAAGCAAAAGTGTGAATGAAATATCTGGATCGTTTCCTTCGTTATGGCAATATATAGCTTAATCATAGTAACTGCAAATGCGCAATAGTTTAGGACCAGAAACACTACAATCCAGTGCACTTTCACATCTCTGACCTACTGCAATTGCAGTATCTTTACGTCATCACGATGTGACGTCACTGAACCCCTCCCATTGAAAAATCCTGCGTACGCCACTGCTCATTGGTTCCTTTAGTTTGTAAGACCAATCAGAAACAGCGCGGTACCAATGAACTACTAGAAGGAAACTGCAGAAACTGTTAGATCTACGATGAAATGAAGAGTTTTATCACAGTACTAAAACTTAGAAGTAAAATTAGTGTGGAAGTAATTGAAATCATTTGAGAATCAAATTGTAGCCGCGCGTTTTCATGCTTATCTAGCAGTGCATAGTCAATGAACAGGGCACTACACTATCAGTGCCATTCCCTTTTCTTTAAGCTTAAACTATGCCCTTGTCTTTTACATAGCTGCGACTTTTTTGTGGTCAAAATCATAGCACAATAAATAGGTTAAACAAACAAATTCACTAACAAAACCAACCATTCAAAAGTTACACAAAAGAAAATCTTTCAGTCACACTTGACAATTAGATGCCTTAACGAGCCAAATTAATATCAACTTTTAACACATTAGCTAAACGTATAGTAGCAGCAGCTGAAGATGGTGGTGAAAGAATCTAGACTAAGTCACTTTTCTTAGCAGTAGCCAGATCATAAACATAAGGGAGGACAAAACCGTCCTTAATCTGCTTAGACCGTTTTAAGAATCTAATTTCATAATCATCTTCGTCGTCACGGTCATTAAATAACAGTTCAACTAAATGTATGAAGCTACCATCTACAGAAAACACTGTAACAATAACATAGCGGCCTGCCTCAACTATGTCCACTTTTAGTGCATACTAAACTGCCACTGGCTCATTGGTCCCTCTTTGCACTGGCTCAAAGGTCCCACAACTGTATAGGCAAAACATTTTACTAATGGGCCGTTACCTCATCAAATATTTGCCTCTGAGTTTGGCAAAATCTTCGTCGACATTAAACAAACTTCAAAAACAAGCAATACTGTGCCACCTTCCGTTTAACTGCAAGTTCACAGACAAAAAAACAAAGAGCAACAAAAAAAAAACTTTTGACCCAGTCAAAAAGCTTACCTGTGCTTGCACACGTGTGGATAATCATAACTCACTGAAAACCCAGTTGTAAAACTTTGAAACTATTTGAATCCATTTGTAAAAGAGAAAGAAAATCCGCCAAGAGCTTTGCGAGAAATCAACTATGGTCATTGGTCCCACCCAGAACTAATACTGTGACTAAGGTCCCCCCATCTTCCCTACAGACAGTACAAGCCTCTGTTTCAGGATTTAGCGGTTCATTCATTGTTATGTAAAAATAATAACATAAGCCGTGATTCATTGCAGCTTCAGTATAGTGCAGTATACGAGTAACTATTTGATTGAAAGCTCAGCATACCTTACAGTAGTACATACCTTACAGTAGTACAGTTTTTTTTGCAGAAATGAATTGGTGAGCTTGCAGTACCATATGCAAATCTTTTTCAAGATATTTGTTGTATTTGTTTTTCTATCAATATTTACTTATTTTGATGCTTAACCAAAGAAACGAAAGATTGTAACTGGAAAAAGCGCTTGGTAACTCAAAAAAAGTTCCAAATTTCACACTGAGTAAAACGTTTTATCAAATGTTTTTTGTTCTTTTTATTATATCATGCTTCAATACTGAGTACAATAACTTCAGCTGTATGATGAAAATGAATTTTTATTATTACTATTACTTTCGGTTGTTCGTTTTAGGTCTTTGATTAAAAAGTTATGCGGCTAGCTTGCTCACTGGTATGTGACAAAGTGGTCCGCGATAGCAAATACGTTTGTTACCCCTGGTCTAGATTCTCTAGAACTCTGGTTCTCAACATTTAGAGTTTTCAGGGGGGAAATTAAATACCCCCTGAAAAATATCACCACCCTGTCTCGGAATTTCACTCCCAGCATATTTTGCTCTACAACGATGTTTTCACTAGAATACAGGACATCTGAAAACGTGAAGACCCTTTTTTTATTTTGCTCTTCACCAATGTTTTCACTAGAATACAGGAGGACATCTGAAAACATGAAGACCTTTTTTTCTGCTCTTCACTGATGTTTTCACTGGAATACACGACATCTGAAAACGTGAAGACCATTTTTTTGCAGCTGATCGCTTGACATAACTGAGGTAAACAGTAGTAATAACTTGTTTTGGGTAATTGAGGATCAATCTCATCAAAAGTGGGTAATGATGGAAAAAAGGTTGGGAACCGCTGCTCCAGAGCATTTCAAGAACATAAATAATCTTTTTACAGAAAAATTTGATGTGAGGAAAGAGAAAATTGACTAGGCATAGATATACTAAAATACACCAGTAGCTTCACAGCTAGGATACTGCACTGGTGTAAACCAGGGCTGCAAACTCGAACTTGAACTCGATTGTTTTTGCCGAACTCAAACTCGAAAAATAAATTTTTTTAAACTTGAACTTGAACTCGACCTCCAAAAAAAAAAACAATCGAGTTCGAGTTCACTGAATGAGTGCTTTAATTTTATTGATTCAAATCTCTCAAAACGAAGTTTAGTCTACTTTTGATTTTTTGTAATACTGTAGATTGAATGATTGCAAATTTGCAATTTTGGTACCGATACTGCATTGGCATTTCATTTTGCGTTGTCTCAATGAACTTTTTTATTGCATCATAAACGGTGTTCCTAGAGATTTTAATGAAAACGCAGCTGCACTGCAGCAACAGTTACCTGTTATTTGTGCGGTGCTGCAATCTCCGTTCCAACTGTTACTAAGTGGGTCAGGAGCGGATCCAGGGTGAACCTTTTTGAACAATGCTTTTGATGAATACAATTTTTCCATAATTTCGAACCTCTTCGACAACAATAATTCCTACGCTTTATACCGGTACACAGAAATCGAAAACATGCGAAAAAATTGCATCATACCGGTATTTGGTGAAGATTTCAATCTTAAAATTAAGACAAAAAAATTCAAATACAATTTGCCTTAAAATTTGTTCAAAAAGCACTAATACAGGGCCGTAGTTATGCATTTTAGCTTGGGGGGGCTTATCACAAACGGTTCGATAAAACGATTAGTTTAGCCGGAAGAGCGAAGGCCCGTTAGAGCCGAGCCTCTCAAGAGGATCTGGGGGGGTTCTCCCCTTAGGAAATTTTTTGAAAATACAGTCAATTTCGTGCATTCTGGCGCATATCTGACGAGATTTTTTGGTCAAAATTAAAGTAAATTATTGAGAAAAACTTGGGTAAGTTTAGTATCAAAAATACCGAATAAACATTCTGTGAAATTTTAGTGTTACAAACGGCTATGTTGGTGGACTGGTAAGTAATGTCAATTTTGGTCCGTCAAGGTCCAATGTCCTTGCTGGAGTGCGTATTACTCAGTTTACTCAGTATTTTTAATAGCTTTTGCATTAGTATTGTTGTGAGCTCGGTATTTCGCACCTCGGCTTCAAACAATTGGTGTTTCAGTACGAGTCTCGTTTTGATTCTTTACCATCTGAATCAATTTTTTCAAGCGCAGCATTTTTAAAAACACCAAAAAATCATTGCCACGTTGGGAACTGGACATGGAAAATTACACATATCAAAATTCTGAACTAGCATGGGAAAAATTTCCAGTTTGCGATGAAATTGCCACTTTTCCTTTTCTTATGCCCACATTAATCACAGGTACTACTGCTACTGCTAGTCTACTTCAATTAAACTTTTTTTGAAACCCAAATTCTGCACTACCCAGAGACTAGGCCCGCAACCTGGGAAAATCGGTTATTATTACGTTTATACATTACCTTCACTTCTCGCCCCCACTAGACAATTTATAAGCATTTTCTACTCGTTGTAGGCCTGCCGGCGCCGGGGACTATATAGCTAGGACAAGGTCAACTATAGACAAATCTACTGTGATGTTAGACCAGGACTTTAAAACTCGTAAACGCATTTGTGACGTAAACTGAGCGCATTCATAAGATAAAAATGATTCATTCATTAAAACAGTAGCAATATGGTAGCAGCATAGCCGCTCTCTCTCGGAAGCCCGTATCCCACTGAGCAGCGACTGTTTTGCGAATGCCATTAAAGTGAGTATTCCACTGAACCACGACTGTTTTGAATGAGACGCTAAACAGTCGCAGTGGGGGGGGGTGTTCAAAATAGGGTTACGTGGTTTTGTGAGATATACTGGTGCTAAAATATAAAAAAAGTTTTCAAAAGCTTGGGAGGGCAATGCCCCCCCAAGCCCCCCCGCAAACTACGGGCCGGCACTAATATGGCCAACAAAGAATGCAAATTTTCAAAAATTTTCCGACAGAGCATGCCCCCGGACCCCCTGAAACCGTTACTGTCCTCATTTTGCTTTAAACTAACCCAGCCGGAAAATCTACGCTTAAAAATGTAAAACTTTGGTGCCCTCCTCCTAAAAAAATTCTAGGTACGTTCCTGGCATAAAAACATTAATTGTAAATAGCTTAAATGCCCTTTCTCGGATCCAAACGTTTTTGTAATTAGCTGACATTCAAACCAGGGCTGCGAACTCGAACTCGCTGGAACTTGATCGTTTTTGTCAAACTCGAACTTAAACTCCAAAAATAAAATTTTTTGAACTCGAACTCGAAAAAAAACAGTAGAGTTCGAGTTCACTCATTGAGTGCTTTAAATTTATTGGTTCAAATCTCTCAAAACAAACTTTACTTTTGATTTTTTGCAATAGATTGAATGGTTGTAAATTTGCGATTTTTGGTACCAATACGGCATTATTTTGCATTTCATTTTGCCTTGTTTCATTGAAACTTATTTATTGCATCATAATTGGTGTTCCGAGAGATTTCAATCAAAACGAAGAACAATGCAGCGGCCTGCAGTGTTCCCAATTTGGCGGAAAATCCGCTAGATTTGGCGGATTTTGCATCTATTTGGCGCAAAATTTTTGCATTTGGCGGACAGCGGATTTTTTAGCGGATTTTTATGCAAGTGTAGGTGGATTTTTTTCAAAAAAGGATTTTACTATGAAATATTAACCTAAGTCCGAGGAACGAACTTTGATATAAAAGTGCTCGATCCGCTTTAAAGCCACTTTTTAAAAAAGTTGCTCCTTGCAAGTTAGTGTGCAAGCATAGGGGGTGCAAGTGGCTAACAAAGGGCTGTGGCATTGGAAGTTGGAACTGCAAGTTGTTTATTCTAGTGTGGCATCGGTGCTCTGTTTGTTTTGCCGGATTAGCAAGTAGTTTTTAACTTTTTTCGTAGGAGTAATGTTGTAGCAGATAGTAGTAGTCTAGTTAGTTGGCAGCGTGTTACCTTATCGAATTACTTGTTTTTCTGCCGATCAACAATTTTAACTTGCTTGATCTGTCGAGCAAACACACGCTTACGATCAGAGAATCGGCAAACACATGTTCTCAAGCCTATCACAACAAAGAATGATTTTAGCGTCAAAATCAACGATGCGAAGACGTCACAATGTTGCCAACACAAACTAACACTATTCAGAAATAGGCTACGGACGCCACAACGTTATCACATTTTTACATCAAAGACTTCTCGGTGCTAACCAGTTAACTTAGTCTGCTTCTATGTGTAACTGAATCAATGAATGTTTTAGAAATATGCTTTGGTTTTATTTTTAGGGCTACAAAGTACCGGTACTGCACAGTGCAACTAGTGAGAAATATGCTGCTTATGATTTCACAGGCTTTTTAGGTTACCAGTATATAGTTTACGAAATTATGGGTTACTGCTAATAAGGATAAGATTTCATTTAATGTTAAAGTTGTGACTGATTGTAGTGGTTTCTAGTGTTTGTTAGGCTAACTCCAGTACCACTACATAATTATATATGGTACCAACAATCGCGAAATGCCATAATTTTATCAGCTACTTTGTGTTATGAACAAAGCTGTGAGAATTGCATTGGCTCTTATTGCTAGTAGTGTTCTGTGTAGCTGCATTTTGAAAATTGCTTGTTCACTGTTTTGGTTGCTGTTCTTTCGTTTCTTTGCTTTTATTTCTTTTGACATTCTTTTGTTTCAACAGGTATATACGGTAGGTTTAATACTGACTATTAGCTTATGTTTTTAACGTTTAAAATCTCCAGTGAATATTCTTGCTGACATGCTATAGGTCAGGGGTTCTTAACCGGAGATAAATTTACCTGTTGGGGGTAAATTTTACTCACCGAGGGGGTAAATTTACTAAGTTATAAGCTGAAACAAACTTCAATTTTATGTACTAAAATAATGATAGTGTTGCACTGGGGCTAACTTATACTTTCTTTCATTTGGCAAGGGGTAAACGAGACAAAAAAAGTTAAGAACTCCTGCTCTAGGTCTTGATTGGATGAAAGAACTCGTGACCAACAAATGAAATTTGGTGGTGCAGCAAATTTGAATTTTAGCGAGTTTTTTGGCGGGTTTCAACCATGCGTTTAGCGGATTTTAGCGGATTTTCAAATATGATTTAGCGGGTCTTTGCCTTACAATGTTGGCAACACTGGGCGGCCTGCTTAGTGCTCACCTACTGTTTGCATGTTACTAAGTAAAGGTTCGGCTGTGGTTGAAACATTTTGAAGCTGAGTAGATCAGTAAATAGTTCAAGAGAGTGCTAGGCTTCGGTGGTAAGGTACGAAAGTTTAATTTCGTAGAGTTTGATGCTGGGTCTGTTGACATTATTTATAGATCTTGTGATTTCTGCGATAAAGTGGGACACTTTGCACAATGTTGTTTAAAACGAAAATCATCAAATTGCGTTGGACAGCCGACATTAAAAGATGAACATTAACTACATTGGCCTTGTAGGAAAGTTTGCAATCGACGTTTTCGCATCATGTGCTGGCTGAAATAAAAATTAATCGCCAGTGCGCTAATGCTTTGGTAGACACTGGCATCATCAATAGCTACATCTACGAGAAATTTGCGAAGCTGCACGGTTTGCCTAACAAAGCTATACATGGCGTGTTCTTTAAAAGCTGAAATCTGTGGTGTAAGTTACTTAGATTTGACGTTTTCCGGGAACTTTTATGAAAACTTAAAATTTCATGTAATGCCTAATTTAATTGCCGATGCTATAATAAAAGACGATATTCTACAACGACACAAAAGCGTGACTTTTAAATTTAAAGGGAGCTTGCCTGAACTTTTCGTTTCATCAATAAGGCCTGTTGCTCATGTGCTTTATCCGCATTTGTTTATTAATAACATTACTTCAAACTGCAAGCCTGTTGCTGTTAAAACAGGAAAGTTTTCGTCTGTTGATTATGCAATTATAAAAGCTGAGACTGAAAAGCAGTCACATGAAGATCGAATAGAGTCAAGCAATTCTCTTTGGAGGACCAAACCTCTCGTCGTTGATAATGGTAAAGGAAAAAAACGAATGTGCATCGACTATTGTCAGATTATTAACTTGAATGTTTACCCAATTAGATGCTTACCCTTTACCCAGTATCGAGTCAATTGTTAACGAAGTTGCTAAGTGGAATTATATATGCACGCTCGACTTGAAATCTGCTTACGATCAAATTGAAATCCGACCTGAAGACCGGCCGTACACAGCTTTTCAATCAGGGTCTGAATTGTACCAGTGGAAAGTATTACCTTTTGGCTTGACTATTGCCGTACCAGTGTTTCAGCGAGTAATGAATCAATTCATCGAACGGCATAAGTTAAAATGCGTCAACGTGTAATTGGACAATACAGCGGTTGAGGGAAAGAATCAAAAATCTCACGATGACAATTTGAAAGCTCTTAGGGAAGCTTCGGAAAAGGATCATTTCACATTTAATGAAGATAAGTGCCAATACAACTGTCACAAATTCAACTTTTAGGACACTTGGTTGGTAATGGCGTTATTAAGCCAGATCCCGAATGCTTTGCCGCTTTGAATGATTTACCAGCACCTACTACAAAAAGAGTTGCAAAGAATTTTAGGTCTGTTCAGTTACTACTCCAAGTGGGTACCTACTGTAATTATTCAGGAATTATACGCCTTCTTGTTCATGCTGACTCATTTCCTTTGTCAGAAGCAGCATGGCATGCATTTCGTTTGATAAAAAACAAATTGGGCTCAGCCACTTTACAACCAATCGATGAAAACATTCCTTTTCTTGTTGAAACCGTTGCGTCCGACTTCGCAATAGCGGCAACTTTGAATCAAAATAACAAACCCGTCGCTTTTAACGCACGCACTCTTTCCACAACAGAACGAAGACTTTCTTCAGTGGAAAAAGAACCATTCGCCGTCATTGAAGCTCTACGAAAGTGGAAGCATTTACTTGCCGGAAAGCACTTCAATCTGATAACTGATCAACGAAAAGTTTCTTTCATGCTAGATCTAAGACATTCTTCCAAAATTAAAAATGACAAAATACAGGTAAGGAGATTGGAACTCGCTTCTTTTGATTTTAGAGCCATCTATCGACCTGGAAGTCTCAACAGTGCGCCAGATATTTTTTTTCGAGCAACATCTGCGTCAGTATCTCTTCTGTCATTAAATTCACTTACTGAGCTTCATATTTCATTATGTCATCCGGGCATTACCAGACTGGCTCATTACGTAAAGGTAAAAAACTTACCCTTTTCATTGGACGCTGTGAAAACCGTTACTAAAGCTTGCAAGGACTGCAGTGAAATAAAAGCTTCATTTCATAAGCCGAAAGACGATTTAAATTTAACAAAAGCCACACAACCATTTGAGCGAGTCAGTCTCGATTTTAGGGTCCGCTTGATTCGTGTTCACAAAACAAATACATGTTTGTAATCGTCGATGAATATTCGCGTTTTCCTTTTGTGTATGCATGTAAAGATATGAAAACTTCTACCGTAATCAAAAAACTTGCTGGTTTGTTTTGTGTTTTGGGGTTTCCCAGCTATATTCATTCTGACCAAGGCTCTAATTTCATGTCTTATGAATTTCAATCGTGGCTGCACTGTAAGGGTATTTCTACCAGTAGAACTACTCGATATAATCCACGGGGCAACGGGCAAGTTGAGCGCTATAATGATATAATTTGGAAAACAGTGTTGTTGGCATTGCGCTGAAAACAATTGCCCCCCGCACACTGGGAGTATGTTTTAGAAGAGGTGTTACATTCTATACGTTCTTTGTTGTGCACCGCTACTAATTGTACTCCGTATGAACGCATGTTTTTTCATACGCGAAGATCATCTAGAGGTGTTGCTTTACCGTCTTGGATAAAACCAGGACCTGTGTATGTCAAGCATCATAATCGAAATAAGTGTGATTTGCTTGTCGAAGAAGCCGAGTTGTCTTCAAGCTAATCCTCATTGTGCTCATGTAAGGTTAGAGGATGGTAGAGAAATTACAGTTTCTTTTTGAGATCTTGCCCCGAACCCTGCATTGCATACGCAACGTCACGATGTTACTGAAAATGTGGAAACAGGCGGTTATTTTCAAAATGAAACACGTTTTGTATCTAATGATGCGCAAACTAACGTTCAAATTTTTGTTGATGGGTCTAGTTATGATTCTGATGTATCCGAAAATCCTGATCATAATTATAGCTCTCTGCATGAAAGTGCTTCTCGTAGACCTAATACCCCTTCTTTACGTCGATCGTCACGAGTGCTGCGTCCTGTTAAACGCTATGGTGATCCCATATCATATTGATGCTTTGTAAGCAATGACGTGAGTTTTGAACCTATGTTCATTATTGTTTGGTACTTTGTTATCATTGTGTCTCGTGATCGTAGGGCGTTGTTCATCTGCTTCTTGTTTTGCAATACTGTCTTGCATTTGTCAGAAGTTAGTTTGTAGAACAGATGTACCTTTGTTAGTAACGTAGTAGATGTTTAGGTCAGTGCTTTTATTTTGTTTATTTTTAGATGTCATGTAATAGGCTTTTAAAGCCTTAATAAAGGTTAAATCTAAATGAATGCTTAAAATATTACCACGCCAAATTGGACAGCATAGTTAATGAATCGACAAAACTTTGCAATTGATCCATTAACTTTAAATCAACATCCTACAATAGCAAAAGAAAACTCGATCGCATATTATGTGAAGAGGTATTTTGAAAGTTATGGCAGAGATGTTGTAGAACAGCTAATTCCATCAGGTAGCTACCCAGGAAAATTATATGGAAGAATAAAAGTGCACAAGAAAGACAATCCAGCTAGACCAGTAGTCTCAGCCATAAATACGCCCAAATATGAGCTGGCAAAATTCCTCAATAGACTAATAAAGCCATATATTCCTAATAAATTCATGTTGGATTCTCTACAGGAATTTATCGATAAACCAAATGTTTTGCTCCAAAACCTGACCATGTCATGGTAAGCTTTTACGTTGTTTCGCTCTTTACAAACATCCCCTTAACCGAAGCAATGATACAATTCCTGATTTTGTTTATGCCGAGAATAATAACAGTCACCCCCCGTTTAAAAAGGATATTTTTGTTAAATCGATGTACATTGCAACACAAGGCTTATTCTTACATAAAAACACGCTCTACAAGCAAATTGATGGCGTTATGATGGACCTTCCTTTAGGCTCGACGATGGCAAATTTCTTCATGGCGAATCTAGAAACTAAATTGCTTAAAGAGACTTCGCAAACACATCCCAAATTGTATCTTAGATATGTGGACGACATTTTTGCAGTATCTGAAGATCAACAGTCTTGTACACCACTTCTGAATACTCTCCAATCGCAACATCCCAATATAAATTTTACGGTAGAGAAAAGTACCAGTACGCTTGCTTTCCTGGATGTAGAAATTAAAATAAATGAAAACGATTCTGATATTTGAATTTGGCGAAAACCAACAAGCACAGGACTGTTACTGAACTTTAATGCGATTTGCCCAAAGTCCTGGAAAGAAAGACTGCTGGCATGCTTGTTACATTGAGCGAAATCAATTATTTTGCTCTTTAGAGAAGTATTTCAAACTGGAAGTGCGTAAACTAAGACGCATCATTTATAACAATGGATATACAAACATAATTTTCAACAATATTTTGCACCGGTTTTTACACGAGTCCAAACAACATAATCTGACCGCTACCACAGAAGAAGTACCGGTACAAAGAATATTCCTCAGATTACCATACTTGGGTCAAACATCTGAACGTTTTTTCAAAAACATTCAACAATTGGCCAAACAAAAACTGAATGTAGTTATACAGCCCATTTACGCATCTTGCAAAGTTGGACAGTACTTCCAGTTGAAAAGCCAGATGCCTTTACCTTTACGCGCAAATGTCGAATACAAATTTACTTGTTCACGAGATGTGAGTTTAACCTACACCGGTACCTCATCTCGACATTTGTGTGTGAAGATTAAAAAGCATTTGGATGAAGCAAAATCAAATAAAAGTGCAATTAAGGTTCATATAATGCAATGCCAAACTTGCTCTTCTCGCCAAAATTCAGAACTGGTTTCGGCTTTTTCATTCATTCGAAAATGTAAAACATTTGAAGCTAAAATACACAAAGCATCGATGATAAAACGCCAAAATCCTA
Organism: Trididemnum miniatum; assembly: GCA_964006365.1. Lineage (NCBI taxonomy): Eukaryota > Metazoa > Chordata > Ascidiacea > Aplousobranchia > Didemnidae > Trididemnum > Trididemnum miniatum. The sequence continues at coordinate 13,168,621 of OZ023238.1, forward strand.
AATTAAACAAACAGTATTAAACAATATGCAAATGGGGCTTCAATTTTGTTAAATGTTTACTAATATGTTGCTGTTTCATCGATAATTTTTTTATTCGCATTTAGGTTTTGCTTTCTTTATCCCACCATTTTTCCGTGTATGAGCTCATATTCACGTCACAGCAGTTTTTAATTTAAACTTTTTTTTCCTCGTATGAGAACAGAATAAATAGCCTACCTGCTGAGGGTAAAAAGTGTAGCCTGTTTTTTACTAATATTTTCAACATTTTTTTAGGCTAATTCATTGCAGGACTTGTAACTTTATTTGTATATTGCAGTATGTAGTTTAATCCGGGTGAGGGCGTAATGTCTCGCCCAAAACGTTTGATCAGTTAAAGTAAATCAACTTAGAGTTATGATAAATCCTGTGGTGTTACTTGCCTTATCTGCACTATGGTTCATAAAGTGCACCTCTCTACCAATATTGTTCCTTCAATTTTAGCTTTGCAATTTGCTTTTTTCCATAATTAAGATTAAAAGAGAAATACGATAGTTTTACCGCTAGGCCTGCAAGTTTATGGAATGAATATATTATTGTGAACACATTATGCATTTTTTGTAACTTGCGGTCATGCGGTTATGGTCATGCAGCAATTACAGACAAAGATGACATTCATAGGTGGCGGAAGCGGGGGGCCGAGGGGCTCACTTTTTTTAAAAAAGGACCCTGGGGGGCTGATTTACGCGCTTGTTTTACGATAATGCTTCTGCATGAATGTAGTTGAAACTTAATAGGCCTACCATCCAAATCGAAACCCAGAAAAGAGCTCAAATACTGAGATGTTTTCTTTAGAATTTTGTTTGTGAAGTTGGAGAACAGAAAAAGTGTAGCCTAATCTTCTTATGGCAAAGCGGCTTGTAAATGTCAAATTGAGCATCTTAACATATAAAAGGAAAACCAGCGATTGATAACAACCGGTAGTGCGGGAACGTTTTTTGTTTTATTGTGAAAGGCTTGCGAACATTGCTTAATTACTACCAGTCTACCAGTAAGCTACTTTACAGTAAGCATGCATGAATTACTACCTTGTTTGTCGGGTTGGAGAACAGAAAAAGTGTAATCTGCTTATGGCAAAGCGGCTTGTAAATGTCAAATTGAGCATCTTAACATATAAAAGGAAAACCAGCGATTGATAACAACCGGTGGCGCGGAACGTTTTTTGTTTTATTGTGAAAGGCCTGCGAACATTGCTTAATTACTACCAGTAAGCTACTCTAAGCATGCATGAATTACTACCAAACACGCTTAAGTAAATATATTTGTACTTCGCAAATATCTTAATGACAAAATCAGTGCCGAAACTAGCACCCCCCAAAACCCAACCGGGGGGGACGCACAAAAAGGGGGCCACGTAAATAGTCAGTACGTAGTACTATTAACTCAACGTATGATAAAGGTGCCTTAAATAGGCCTATTCTAAGATTCAATATGTTTTTTGTCTTAACTCGCGCAATGTGGGGCCTCCATACCATATTTATGCTTTTGGCCATGGAGGACCCCAGCAAATTTTTCGAAAAATAGCAGTCGCAAAACTAGCAAACAAACGTTCAGTAGCATACCAAGGGCCACTTATTTTCAAGTGAAAGGTGCAAAAATAAGCCTTAAAACGTTTTTTTTTGCATAGGTAGCGAAATGTTAGAGCAGGGTTTGCTTGCAGCATTATTTTAGTGGGTTTGGAAGGTACCTAGTAAAACAGATTAATAAACCTTGTTAAAACTGATGAATTTTAAAGGCTCAAAACCCACAAAAAACCTCCGAAATAAGGTCAACTTCCACAAACTTTCTGGTGAGCATGCCCCCAGACCCCCCTAGCTTTGCATCGCCCCTTCGGGGCTCGCTCTTTTTATTTCAATCCATTTTCATTCTTTTTTTTATTTCTGGTCGGACAATGTAAAGTTACGTTGAAGATAATATACAGAAAATGGAAACAACGACAAAACGGTTATGTTATAACACGCTTGAATATACAAGAAATAGTCCACTGTTTTTAATATAAACATTGCATGGTCGTTGCACTTTGTTATAAACATCATTATGACGATTTAAAAAATAAAAAACTGAAGAAACTAAGAGTATATGTACAAAACTAGAGCAAAAGAGTGTAAATGTTGCTTGAATAAATTGTCAAAGGTACATACAATTACTGAAGATTACTTATTTTCATTATTACACTTGTGCATCCAGCAGAGAGAAACGTAAGATTATCGCTCAATGTCAGTTGAAGTTAAAAAAAAATACACCAATAATTTTGATTTGAAAGATCTTAAAGTTTTACATTTTTTAATAAATGCAGGTACTTCAGTCCAGATTTTTGGCCCTACATATCGTATGGACTGTTGGCTCAACGATATTCTGCATGCCATAGGTATTATACTGCTATTGTTTCTGGAGCCAATTGAGTATTTCTTCATCAAAAAAATATTAGAAAAGGTTGAAGGGAGTTCCGCAACTTCCGCAAAACTCTCTGGGGGGGGGGGGGGGGCATGCCCCCAGACTCCCTAGCTTGGCATCACCCCTAAGGGGTTCGCTCTTTTGTATCATCATCCCAGAAAAAAATTTTAGGGGGTCCCAAAAGATGATTTCGGGGGGGCGCATTGTCTAGTTTCGGCCCTGGACAAAATCGAAAAGTATGCAAACGAAATTTGTACCAACTAGCTTTTTGTTTTACTGATCAGAATTGCATACACCGATGGCACTAACGTTAAAAATAACGAAAAAAAAATCCGATCAAAGTAAAGCACTGCACCACTTTTATCATAACGAAGTGTGTAGATTTAGGTAGACCTAGTAGTAGAGTTTACCAAAAAATAACGAAAAAAACGCGATCAAACGTAAAGTATTGCACCCTTTTAACATATGAACTTGTGTTTTCCTACTCTGGCATTCTTTATTGCTTTCTAAAACTGGTGTTTACAGTTCGATGTTTTTGCTTTCTCTTCTTCAAATAGGTGGTGGTAAGTGTGCGTTTAACTTGACTTGGTTAATTTTCATGTTATTTGTCATGCTAATTTCACTGTTTTGAAAACCGTTGTGCTCCGCCGTACATTCTTTGAACTATTTGATTTTGGGTGTAGCGATCAGCGTGTGATTTAATTGAAGACAAGCAAGTTCGCGGGTTTACCGAAACAAAATGTAGTCCGTAATTTGTTGAACCATTTTTGCTAGTGGTAAAACCTGTGCAATATTAAACAGCAGTCGCCAACGTGTGGTCCACGGGTTACTATTGGTCCGTAAAAGTATTCAGGTGGGCAGCGGGAAAAATTGATTATTATGTACAGTATTTTATGAACGCCGGTTAGCTGAGTTGCCAAGCGCTCGCTATGGGTGCGGAAGATCTGGAGTTTTATTCCCGGGCCGGTCAAACCGGCACAGTGTCGCCAACGGCTCGCCACCATTGCGACGTTTCTTCGTAATTATGTTGCCCAGGCCCTTCGCCGCGGAGATGGATCCCGCCACTCGTTACACGCTTCGGCGAATACTGCGAGTTTATTAAAAATTAGATTTGATTTGTATTTCATTAACATTCCGAATGATTTGGCTTAAAATGTTTTGCAGCTGCGACAAAATTCGTTACTCGTTCAGAGAGATAAAAAGAAATGCTGTGACGACAGTCTTGAAGCTAAGATCGAGCCATCTTTTTCAAGACTTTACCGGTATCTCTGGCTCTCTGCAAGAAACGAATATCCGTCACTGACTCCGGGTGGCAGATGCTTTCCCGTAGCCCGGAGCGTTACTCTGTCTACGCTATTCAATCTGGCTGACAGAAATCGAATCTGCCTTAACGACGGGACACCTAATGATGTTCAAGCTGGGCAATGGCAAACGTCCTTTTCAGGACGGGGCGATGCGCATCTTCGGCGCTCCGTCAACAAGTTCCAAAGGCCCAGCATTCTTTAACTGAACATCGAAGGCCTCACTGCCAGCAAGATAAGCGTGTTGCATCATCTTGCGATGCAGTATGAGGCACTCGTCATCCTCTTACAGGAAACCCATTGCACCTCGGTAGAAAGGTTAGATCTTCCGAGCTACCATCTAGCTGGGTTTTCCGTAAGCAGGAAGAATGGTCTTGCTACGTTCGTCCATGAGCGTCTGAAGTGGATCCTAATTGACCAGTCTCCAACAACATCGGAGATCGAGTGGGTGTGCGTGGATGTTGGTAACTATAACATAGTCAACGTCTACAAACCCCCCTTCAACACGGATGCAAGCATCTGATCTTCCACCATTCCCACATCCCTGCCTCTATGCTGGCGACTTCAACTGCCACCATGTTGACTGGGGTTATGATTATAGCAATCCAGATGGTGAATGCCTGGCTGGCTGGGCCAGTGCCAACAACTTCACCTTGCCATACAGTCTCAAAAAGGCCGCCAGTTTCCACTCTGACCGCTGGAAAACAGACACCAACCCAGATCTTGCATTTGCCAGTGTCGATTTGGACAGTCGCTTACCTGACAGACGTATCTTAGGAAAGTTCCCACCTATATTTTGCTACGATTTTAATATATTTTTTTAAGTAGTAAAAGCGAAGTCACACTACTGTTCCCTTCAATGTTCGGGTCCCTGAAAAGCCACTCGTTACACGCTTCGGCGAAATACGGCGAGTATATAGAACATTTGATTTTTTGTGTAGCATTATCACTGTACTTGTGAAAAAATTCAAAGATAAGAGTTTTATTGAGATTTCGATCACTATATTACAGAAATGGAAGAAGTCGTTACAATATTAAGTTCATGGAGCACAGGCTACAGGAATTTCAACTTACTTTTTGTGTGCTAATGCCCATCCCTATTTTGCTACGATGTTAACATTTTTTTAAGTTGTAAAAGCGAAGTCACTCTACTGTTCGCTTTGACGTTTGGGTCTCTAGAGAGCTTTATCGGGAAGCCATAAGCGGGTGCTTGCAGCTGCCATCTAGTTCTTTTTAGATTTAGTATTGTTTTAAGTTAAATAAAGCTCACGTTGAGTTGCCTCTTTGTGACTTGTATGGAGCCACTTCAATTTGGCGTTGTCGCTGAATCGCGCCCAAGAACATTCATGGTAGTATCACCACTCAACGGATTCGATAGCAGTGACAGCTACAAAGAAAGCAACTTCGATAGAATCGAATAAAGAAGTTTTTCCGTTTTAGAGCAACAACATCTTCCTGATTTAACTTGTTTGGCGGCTGAAAGAAAACTGGCGGCGAATATTGCAGTTAAACAATGTTATGTTTTTGTGAAGGAAAATTTCATCCACGGCCTCAATGTCCAGCTAAAAATTCAAAATGCTTCAAATGTGGGAAAAGAGGATATTTTTCCGGGGTTTGTCAAAGAAAAGATTTTGTCTCCTCAACTACCAGTACTCCATCACAAAGACCAATCCTCTCGAGCATCACGGCTGGCTCACCAGGATGTTTACAGTCGTCAATAGTCATCACCAGTGTTCCCTCTAGAGTGAGAAATTTGAGAAAAATGCGAAATTTTTGGGCAAATTTTACTGATTTTGAACCAGAATTTAATATTTTAAAATGCAAAACTGAAAAACTTAAACAAAAAATTGGAATATTTTAATGCAAGACTGTAGCTTGTATCTTGGAAAAGCAAATTTAATGCAAAAAATTTGTAAAAGGAGTCCTCAAAGTAGTGAAACCTTTGGGCAAAAATTTCAATGAATTTATCGTTTGGGCAAATTCGCACTAGTCAAAATCCCAGAGAGAACACTGGTCATCACAATGGTGAATGGTCAACCTGCAAATACATTAATAGACTCTGGTTCCTCGGCCAGCTTTATCAACACCACTTTATGCCACAAACTTGGTGAAGGTTACGAAAGCAAACCAAGCAGCATTTCTTTGGAGTCCACTGCTCACTCAGCCCAAGTACACGGTACAGCTGAAGTAGATGTATAGTTGCTGATAAAAATTACAACCATTTTAGACTCGGAGTAATGAATCAACTATGTGCCGACGTCATCCTGGGACTAGATTTTATGAAGATGCATAAAGAAGTGCAGTTTAAATTACATGGTCCTAACAGATTCATTCGGATTGGCACTGGAAGCGCAACCACATCTGAAGCGTGTCTCATTATGGCAGCCAACTTAGAACCACCTAAAATTTTTTGATCTTTTGAAAAGAACTGCAAACCCATAGCCACGAAATCTCTAAGATATTCTCAAGCAGATCAAGATTTTATTAACGAAGAAATTAACAAGCTGCTGGAAGAAGGTATAATTGAACCGTCAAACTCGCCATGGCGCGCACAGTTACTTATCACTAAAGATGAACGTCACAAAAAACGTGTGGTTGTTGATTATTCACAAACTGTCAATCGTTCACACAGTTAGATGCGTACCTCTTGCCTCGTATAGATGATCAAATTAATGCAAGTGCGCAATGTGAAATTTACACTCACTTGATCTTAAATCAGCCAATTATCAAATCCCTCTCATGCCAGAGGATCGGGAATATACGGCTTTCGAGGCCAATAAGAGATTATATCATTACTGTAGATTACCATTTGGTGCGTGTAATGGTGTTGCTGCCTCTTTTCCGAGGGTTATTGATGTAATGATAGAGTTTTACATAGCCTTGAAAACACTTTCGCTTTGTTGATAGTTTTTCTGCGCTGCTTATAGCAGCTAAAGCCCGAGGACTTTACTTTCGACGAAAGCAAATAACCGCAAGTGTCTAACGATTTCTGTTAAATCGTTAGACACTTGGGGTTATCGTGTATCTAAAAACAAAATAGAGCCTGACCCATAACGTCTACAGCCACTTCTTGACTTGCCAATTCCGGATGCTTTAAAAAAGTTGAAACGATGCTTAGGTATGTTTGCTTACTACGCAAAATAGATTGTTAATTTTTCAGACAATGTCACTCTATTAACCAAAGTTGATCGTTTTCCTGTAACTAGTGACACTGTATAAGCATTTGAGTCTTTGCGTAAATCTTTACTAAAAGCTTGTTTACACTGTATTGTTGAAGATAAGCCGTTTAGTGTTGAATGTGATGCGTCAAATTTTGCGATTGGTGCTGTTTTGGATCAACGTTGCAGACCCGTTGCATTTATATCTAAAACCTTAACCCGACAGTTGAAAAAGAAGCACTGGTTATCAATCAAGCAGTCCGGCAGTGGTCTCATTTCCTCTAGGGAAAAACTTTTTCGCTAGTAACTGACCAAAGATCAATAGCTTTCATGTTCGATCAGACAAAAAGAGTGAAATTAAAAATCCGAAAATTGAACTTTGGCGAGTATCTTTGGGCATCTTCAACTACGACATTGTACACCGACCTCGAAAGTTAAATGTTATGCCTAATGTTTTTTCTCGAATTTGCGGATCTGCGTCTTCTGACACTTTTGAGCTTAATTTATCCAATATGCATGAAACGCTTGGTCACCCTGGTATAACTCGTCTTCATCATTTCGTGCGAAGTAAAAACTTGCTGTACTCAGTTCAAGATGTTAAAGAAGTATGCAATCAATGCAGAATTTGCGCAGAACTAAACCAAGATTTTTCAGGAAGAAGAAATTCTGATCAAGGCGACCGCACCATGGCACCGACTCAGCATTGACTTCAAAGGTCCAGTGAAAGGAAGAAGCAATTATACATTGGTGGCTGTAGATGAGTACAGCCGATTTTCGTTTGCTTTTCCGCGCAAAAAAATGAACGCTAAAACGGTGATTGATTGCTTGAACAGCCTTTTTTCGTTATTTAGTCTTTCAGGATATATACACAGTGATCGTGGATCGGCGTTTATGGCTAAGGAACTGAAAAATCATCTGCATTATCGGGAAATCGCAGGAAGCCGCACGACCCCATACCATCCCACTGGAAATGCCCAATGCGAACGGACGAACCAAACCTTGTGGCGCACTACTAACTAATGTTGCGATTTAAAAAAATGCCACAAGAATGTTAGGAAGTGGTTTTGCAGAATGCCTTACACGCAACGAGATCTCTATTATGCACAACAACCAACGAAACTCCCCATGAAAGATTTCTCGGATTTGCGAGAAGAACCATGATCGGAAAGTCTATCCCTTACTGGTCGTTGAATCCAGGCCCAGTGCTGCTTCCTAGACTCGTCAGAACAAAAAGCGACCCTTTAAGTGATGAAGTTGACCTAATTGATGCAAATTCAAGTTTCGCAAGGGTTCGATATCAGAAGGGTCAGGAGACTACGGTCTCAACCAAAGACTTGGCGCCTTGCCCATCTGCGGATGTTCAGCCTATCTTGGAAGACAAAACCTTATCTCATTCTCAAAACGATACTTTTTTTTCCAGAAAACGGAGAACCGGAGACAACGCGAACAACAGAAAATTCTAAATTGCAACTGCCTAACGAACTAAACTCAAAAGATTATTTGCCACGAAATTCTTACTGTAAAATGGACCAAAATTTGGACAAAACTGGTAACGAATCCCACATAGAAACTGTTCAACCGCGACGATTTACCAGAAATAGAAGACCTCGTGACCGTTACGGAAACGGTGTGTGTAACTAACTTGCTTTTCACTTAATTGTTTACACCATACCTTTGTTTTTATTTGTAGATTAACATATTTGAATTGCATTTTGAGTGTATGATCGTAATCTGCGTTGTATGATGAGTTTTTAAAGCGGGGAAGAATGTGATGTTATATCATTTAAGTATCGAACCTACGATCTATGAATTTGCACTGAGTTCTCAAACCAAATGATTGCTCGAACGACTTCCTTAGCTGTAATTGCAATCGTGTGCCTCATTACCGCGTGATTAGACAACTCGATAACTCGCCTGCACTGTAAGAATTTTCGTTTTGTTATTCGTTTACGTCAGTTGTATAAGATAGACCAGCGCCATGGCCTAGTGGTTAAGAGCGTTCGCCTTGGAAGCTGGTAGGCTGGGTTCTATTCTCAGTCGGGTCAAACCAAAGAGTTTAAAACTGGCATCTGCTGTTACACTTGCTAAACGCTCAGCAATTAAGTGTAGCGCGGAGGATGAAATGAACAGAGAATAAAGATACGTCAGTAAATTTTTGACAAAATTTAGTCCTGGCGCTAAAGGACCTTAGTAGTGATAAAGCGCCATAATACCACACAACAACATATAAAATGTATGTTGAGCGCAGTGTTTGTTCAAAACCTACTGCAAATGTCAAGGTTCTTACTTTAATTTGGAGTAATTAATTAAGTGATATTTCTTTTCAGATTTGGTATTGTTTTAAGTTAAATGAAGCCCACGTTGAGTTGCTTCGTTGTGATTTATATGAAGCCACTTCAAGTACCTCCAAAAATGGAGACTGAAGCTCAGCAAAACAAAAACAGTGTCGTCTGCATTCCGTCTTACCAACAGGGAAGCAAAACGTGAGCTTTCGGTGGAGTTGAATGGCAAGCTACTTCCATTCTCTAATACTCCAAAATATCTTGGCATAACACTGGACAGATCTCTCGTATATGCAACACTTGGAGTCACTTCGCAAGAAACTTAGCACCAGAGTTTCATTAATCAGACGACTAGCTGGAACTTCCTGGGGCGCTGGTGCCTCAGTCCTGCGCACTGCAACTCTTGCACTTGTGTACTCGACCTCAGAGTATTGTGCTCCTGTCTGGTGTCGCAGTGCCCACACTCGTTTTATTGATTTAGTTATTAATAACGCACGTTATTAATAACGCACTGCACTGTGTGACTGGATGCCTGCTTCCCACACCAACGGATTACCTAATGGTTCTCGCAGGCATCCCACCTGCAGAGCTTCGTCGTAGACAAGCCATACTAACCTTAGCTCGCCGAGCCTTGGAACCAAACCATTTCTTCCATCATAAAATCATCAGCAAAGAACTGAGGCAATCTCGGGGTTTGAAGTCAAGACGCTCTTTTGTTCCCGCCACCAGAGAACTACTATCAAATCTCAACCAACTGGACATCAGGGCGGCTGATTGAGCGGAACACTCATGGAGCTCCGAGTGAAACAATTGCAACAACTGACTTCACCACTTCATTTACAACATTGACATCCCTCCTCCAGGTATGCATCTCCCGAGACGTTCTTGGGTGCGGCTAAACCGTCTTCGCTCTGGTGTTGGACGATTCCGCTCATCCCTGCACAACTGGGGAATGGTTCCATCTGCGGCATGCAACTGTGGCGCCGAGAATCAAACGGCAGAGCAGATACTAGCTCACTGTCCCCTTTTTTCTCCGCTTCATGGGATAGCTGGATTGGCCCGACTGGATGATGACACGATCACCTGGCTGCATGAATCTTGCCCGGACATCTAAAATCAAGCTCATACGAACGATCAAGCAACCTGCGGAAGATTTAAAGGGTGCAATGTTTTACGCAGACTTCGCTCAATGTATTGCAGATAAATCAATCAAATTCAGTAAATGGCCCGACTTGTTGATAAATTGAAACCTGAAAGTTAAAACCTGATACAAACTTATTACAACGTACAGTGTTTGTGCAGGCAATTTTTCATTTTTCCACGTTTGGTGGTTTTGCACCCCGTATTTGCTATGAAGAAGAGATATCCATCATATCTTTACCTGACCGGCTTTCCATTTTTCGTACATTATTTTATTTTTAATCCTCTTCTGCAAAGATGACAGCTAAAACATTGAAATCGCTGTAGCGACAGTGACAACATTCTAGTAATAAAGTTTCACGGTAGTTTCAGTTGTGACATCTTGACAGCTGGGTAGATTATGATCAATCTTCCCGCTGCAAATTTCTTGTGGAAACCGGCGCTCAGGTTAGCTTTTTCCCTGCGACGTCGTGAGACCGACAATTTAGTCGCAAGAAAGTTGAGTTGCAAGCAGCAAACGGAAGTAGGATCAAAAGTTCGATGCAGCATGGTATTGAGCGTCACATGTCCACATCTGGTCTCTCAGCACATGCCGCAGCACGAAGACTTTATACAGCCAAACTAGAAGAAGCGAGAGCGAAGTTTAATAAAATGTTTCAGCGTGGTGACATCCAGCGTTCTTCCATCCCATGAGCTTTTCCTTTGCATAGGGTCCCTAATGCATTAGGCCAGTGGTTCTTACACTGGGTTCGACCGAACCCCAGGGGTTCGGTGAGGCTGTAGCAGGGGTTCGGCTAAGATCAGAATAAGTTTTTGCAAAAAGGCATACAGTTGTAGTAAATGACTATCTCTGCGTGGAATGATGCATCCCCCCACCATACTCTTTCAACGCTGTTTTTGATGAATACAAATTTTCCATAATTTCAAACCTATTTGATAACAATCATCTTTACGCCTTAAGCACGCATAAATCAAAAATGTGCGAACAAAATGTATCATATTTGGTGAAGGACTTAGAGTAAGAGGCAAAAAAATTAAACAGCATTTGCCATGAAAATTGTTAAAAAAGCGCTAAAATGGCCATTACAGTGTCTAAATTTTTGAAAACTTTCCGGGGAAGCATACCCCCGGACCCCCTAGAGCCATATTTTTGTTCCTCAATTTGCTTCAAATTAACTTTTCGGAAAAAAAATACGCTTAAAAAATGTAAAAATTTTATGCCACCCTCCACCGCCTTAAAAATATTCTGAATACGCCCCTGATATGAAACATTTTCAAAGAGCTTATGCTTTTTTCCGGTTTAGACGTCTAACGTCTTTGCACTCATTTAACATTCAACCTAATTCAAAACTGCATCCCCCCTCTAAAATTTTCTGGATCCGCTCCTCGTTATAATTAAGGGTTCGATGTATGCTTGCATGACACCTGTTGGGTTCGATACTTCCGACAAGTTTGAGAACCACTGCATTAGGCGAATGACGTCCATGTGGAGATAATCGCCGCCTTAACGCTGTAACTTTTCTCGGCTTGATTGGAGAAAGCAAAGATTTTCTCGAAAATACATTTGATTCGAGGATATCATCAAGTTCCTGTTGCGGAAATGGATATCTCCAAAACAGTAATAATAACACTATTTGGCTTATTTGAATTTCGTCGCATGCTTTTTGGCCAAAAAAATGCTGCACGGACTTTTCAACGCTTCAAGGACAAGGTATGCCAGTCATTAGACTTCGTTTGTGTGTACCTTGATGAAATTCTAGTGACCAGCCGAAATCAACAAGTGCATTTACGAGATCTCCGCTTCCTTTTTGAGAAGCTTTCTGCATGCGGACTCGTAGCTCACGTTAACAAGTGTCAATTTGGCCGGCCCCAAATTGATTTTCTAGGTCACTCCATCGACGCTCGTGCAGCCCGACCTTTGCCATCCAAAGTGGAAGCGGTTCAGCAATTTCCCACTCCAACATCACTCAAGTCGCTTCCACAGTTTGCAGGAATGATTAACTTTTATCATCGCTTTACTTTTACATCTGCGCGGATTATGAGCCATGTACAGTATTACGCATTGAAGGGAAAACCATCAAAGTTTCAATGGAACGATGAGCTCCATCTGGCATTTAACAATGCTAAGCAAGCTAGCTTTGGTTCGCTTCTTGTTTTTACATCACCCTCACTAGCATGCTCCTTTAACACTTACTGTTGATGCCTCAAGTATTGCTGTTGAAGGTGTGTTGGAACAGCAGATCGATAATATGGCAACCACTTGCCTTCTTCAACCGCCAGTTGCGCAAGCCAGAGACTAGATATAGCGCTTTTAACAGTGAACTTCTAGCTACGTACTTAGCTGTGCGCCACTTTCGCTAATGTTTGGATGGACGTTCATTTACGGTATTCACGGATCACTAACCTCTCACCTTTGCTTTAACCAAGGCTTCAGATCCATAATCCAATCGCCAACAACGCCATTTCACTGCAACCTCAGAGTTTACCACCAACGTGCGTAATATCGCTGGGAAACAGAATGTAGTTGCCAACACATTATTTCGAGCAACTTTGGGATAGATTTTAGCCGGTATCCAGCAAAAAGTGCATTATGTGGAATTACCTAAAGATTAACAGTGCCAGGAAATAAAGTATTACCGCACCACCATTACGTGACTTCAGTTCGAAAAGATACCTGTGGGAGCAACTAATGTTTCTCTTCTCTGCGACGTCTCTGCCGGTATGCCTCGACCGATCGTTCCATCAGCTTGGTGAAAAAAACTTTTTGACGTCATTCAAGAACTATCGCATCCGTTTATTGGAACCACGCGACCACCGATGGCGCCCAAATTTGTGTGGTTTGCTTTTCAAAAACAAGTCGGGCAATAAAAAGACTGTTTCCATCGACCATCTCAAGCCTGCTTATATTGAATTGTTAAATCCGCATCTTTTGCCTAAAAGGAATCGAAGAAGAAAACGAAAAAAAGACTGTGCTGAAATACGATTCTGTTGAGACTTTTTATATTTATAATGACTCTGTAATCTGTATCGTGATTTTGTAGGCTTATCCGTTACTTTTTTGTGATAATTTTTAGCGTCTTAATAGTTGTGTTGATTTCGAACTTCATGTTTCTTACGTTTTTGGGGGAGAGCTGTATGGCAACACGTTCGGTCAACATTATTTTGCGATTATGACGTCACAGTTTACTCGCAGGTCTAAGCTTGGGCGTCATGTTTTTCTGCCTTTTTGAATATAACCTAGGTATGGGGCGCCTTTGTGAAAAAAACAATTTAGCAAATTTCGTACGAATTTTCAGCAACATTTACACAGTTACACTGCTATTTAGTTAAAGTGAAGTAAACTGCAGCTAAAGCGCTTCGAAAAATACAACGACAGCCAAAGTGTAGCGACATTTAATAAATAGCAGCGATATTTATTGAATAGCGGCGATATTTAATAAACAGCAGCAACATTTAATAATCAGCAGCGACATTTAATAAATAGTAGCGACGTTTAATAATTAGCAGTGACGTTTCGCTAAAGTGAAGCGAAAAATTAAAGTGCTGGGGTGGTATGATAATGAAATCAACAGTGCTTCCATTTTGCATGATCTTGAATTTGATGTTGAAAAGTTTAATATTTATTTATCCAAATTTGAATTACTGTTGGCACAGTGCATCCATATTGCAAGTAGTGGAACCACTCCCTGTGCTCAGTGTCCGGAACTAAAATCAGAGCTTAGATATAGTGTTGCCATTGGTTATTTTTGTTTTGAATTTTTTTTTATGAAATTTACAAGGAGTTTCTAGTCTACTTGATTGTTAGACTAATTTGGTAATGAATGAGAAAAGTGAGAAATTTTGAAAATATGGTGAATAATAAAGCATGGGGGAGTACGGGGAAGTAATGAAGGAGGTGTGGGGGTTGTAAGGAAGTGTGGGGAGTGAGTGAGGGAGGAGTAGGAAAGGTGTCAGGTGAGGTGTGTGTTGGTGAAGGGGGAGGTGATGGAAGGTTGGGGGAAAGGTGTGAGGGGTGTGGGGAAGTGTGAGAGAGTGTGGGGAAGTGCGAGGTGAGAAAGTGTGGAAAGACGTGTCAGGTGAGTGTAGAAGAGATGTGCTGGGCAAATGTAGGGAGAGGTGTCGGGTGAGTGTGGAAGAACTGGGGGAATTGTGAAAGAGTGTGTGAGCTACCCCCACACTTTTCCACACTTCTCCATACACTTCCTCACATCCCAACGTACTTCCCCAAACTCACCCCATACATTCTTCCACACCTCTCCCATACTTCCCCCATCCCCAACACCTCCTTCACACCCCAACACACTTACCCATTCTTCCCCCGTATTTTCCCACTCCTTTCACATTTGACCTAACTCCTTAAACTACCAAAAATTTTCCAATTTTTCCCCCTCTTCAACCATATACTTTTCCAAATTCTCTATACTCCCTCTTTCTTTCCCATACTTATTTTATCGTTTACCCCATACCAAAATTTCTCACTTTGCTCATTCATTGCCAAATTTAGTCTAGCAACCAAGTAGCCCACACTAGAAACTCCTTTTAAATTTCATAAAAAAAAAATTGAAAGCAAAAATATAAAATGGCAACACTACATCTAAGCCTCTTAAAAAGTTTAGCATTTATGTGGACATACGTAATTATGCTTTTTTGTTGAGTGGGTCGACAGAAAGAATTTTATGTACACTGTGGCTGTACTCCAGGGACAACTGCGATTTAATGTTATAAAAAATGAATGAATGGAAACACTGTTGATCTCGTTAGCATATTACCGCAGCATTTTAATTTTTCGTTGCACTTTAGCTAAACGCCACTGCTATTTATTAAACGTCGCTGCTATTTGTTGAATGTCGCTGCTGTTTATTAAATGTCACTGCTATTTATTAAATGTTGCTGTTGTTTATTAAATATCGCCGCTATTTAATGAATGTCGCATTATTTATTAAATATCGCCGCTATTCAATAAATATCGCTGCTATTTATTAAATGTCGTTACACCTTAACTGTTGTTGTATTTTTCGAAGTGCTTTAGCTGCAGTTTACTTCACTTTAACTAAATAGCAGTGAAACTGTGGGAATATTGCTGAAAATTCGTACGAAATTTGCTAAATTGTTTTTTTCACAAAGGCGCCCCATACCTAGGAAGTACTGCGTGCAAGACGCTATAATATTGTTTATTTCGTAGCTTTTTGGTGAATCAAGAAAAATTGAATTCTTTAGACGATTGCGCAAATAAGTTTTGCATTGAATAGGATCTGTAGGTGAAATTTTATCCAAGTGAGCTTAGCCTATGTTAGCAAATTATTTAATAAACGTTCCAGCAATATCAAAACCATTTTCGATTATTTTCCCTTCGTAAGCCAATCCATTGAGCACATTATTAAAACGGCTTTGCTTTTTGTTTGCAGGTAGGCCTAGAACTAAATGTAAGTTTTCCCAAAGCTTCTTTGTATTAGACTTTTGGTTATTAATTTCGTTTTGAAAGTATTTTTTCTCACTTATTTCTTTTAGGTTAGCTAGTTTATTAGAATATTCCGCATAATTCTCCATTTTAGACGCTTCACAACTTTTAAATATCGTTTCATACAGCTTCTGCTTGTGTCATATGGACTTA
The DNA here is from genome assembly GCA_964006365.1 of Trididemnum miniatum. Taxonomy (NCBI): domain Eukaryota; kingdom Metazoa; phylum Chordata; class Ascidiacea; order Aplousobranchia; family Didemnidae; genus Trididemnum; species Trididemnum miniatum. The sequence continues at coordinate 13,184,543 of OZ023238.1, forward strand.
CATACCTTTGGCTATCCAAGGTTTCATGAACAACCGCTTTCGTTTTCTATTAATAGTTTTAATAGGAGTATGAATATTTATTACTGTACGTCTGAAATGCAATCATTGAATTTATTAAACTCCGCATTTAAATTTTCTGGAGTAATTTCAGGCAAAAGACTCGGAAAGGGATTCTAAGAGGGAAGAAAGATCTTTGCAAAACACAGATGCGTCGAACTTACTCAAGCAACGGAATCGTTTTTTGTCACAATCCTTAATGTTGGTGTCCTTAACGTGCATCTGATTTTTTGTAAGTTTTTAACAATGACAAATGTTAATAAATGATCTAAAATTCAGTAGTCAATTACTCCAGGTAGTTCCAGTAAGGTTGCATTAGTAATAACATGATTTAGCAAAGTTTTAGTTAGATAAGTTATACGAATCGCTTTGGTTATTGCTGAAGTGAAATGATCGCTTTTTATGATCGCTTTGAATGTTTTGGCAATATTTTATTGATAGTTGTTGCAAAATAAATTAATGTTTACTATCCCCAAAATATAACTTTTTTGTGCCCTGTTTAGGTCAGTCAAGCAATCGTTGAATTCAATTAGAAATTCATTGACGTTTTTTTTGTGAAGGGTATGTATGAGTACCGCCGAGAAAACACTTCGATTTTGCTAAACAGCCTTGGTCAGTAAGTTCAAGCCTCAACTGATCTACCCCCCCAAATTTAAACTAAAATTTTCAATAAATTCAAACTGTAGTCAATGACTAAAGTTTGCCACTTTTTTCGAGCGTGTAACATCGGCAACCACCTCTTTCAGCCATCGCTCCCAAAAATACTTAACTAGCTCTTGCACACGACGCTAACGTTTTTTAACAGTAAAAGGCTGCACATCAACAACATCACGGGGCAAAACAACCACCTACTTGCTCAAACAAAAAATGATTAGGTGTAAAAGGTAAAGGTACGGGACAGCGGGTGCAAGCACACATTGTTTAGGCCATTTTCAATTGTCGGCCCATTACAATTTTCAATCACGAATGATTGAACGCTGTTAAGGGACATAACATGACGAACAACACATACACAAAACCCTTCGCACTTCCGCTTGTGCCGAGCGCCTGGCGCGAAAGCTGCGAATACTATTTTTAAAGTCTTTAGTATGACCCGACTGGGAATGAAACCGCAGTCTACACATGATTAGGTGTAAGTGGTACATTATCACTGGGATCTGCAGTTTGATAAGTCAAGGGTCTCGAGTTAATCAAAGCTTCAGCTCCAGCGAAAGTTGTAGGCAACTCCTCATCATTTACGTCAGCATTAGTCAAAATAGCAGCAATGAGCAATTGCCTTTTTACCGTAGAGCGAGACAGCGCTGTTTCTAGCTATTAGCCTTCATCAGCCGCCCTCAGGTAAGAATCATTCATCTTCCAGGACGAATGATCTTGCCAGGATCACTCATCCTTTCGGATAAATATTTCCTAAAGAATTTAACCTTTGTGGTACGCAATCCACTCGTGTGGCTACGTCATCATTCCAGTCAAACTCTTTACGTTCCTTCCTGGCCTACCGGACGGGAAATCATGACGACTTCCTCTTGTTGGGTCAGAGGATAACAAGAGGAAGTCGTCATGATTTTCCATCCGGTAGGCCAGGAAAGACATTGCTTTTTAGTTGTTGATCTTCACCCTGGCCACGTAAAGAGTTTGACTGGAATGGTGACGTAGCCACACGAGTGGATTGCGTACCACAAAGGTTAAATTCTTTAGGAAATATTTATCCGAAGGAATGAGTGATCCTGGCAAAATCATTCGTCCTGGAAGATGAATGTTTCTTACTTGAGGGCGGCTGATGAAGGCTAATAGCCAGAAACAGCGCTGTCTCGCTCTACGGTACGATTTACTGGAGTGCTTTGCACTGTTGGTGATGGAGTACTGTTATAGCCTCTGACCCAACAAGAGGAAGTCGTCATGACTTACCGTCCGGTAGGCCAGGAAGGACATTGCTTTTTAGTTATTGCCTTTTTAGCAGACTTAATTATGATTTCAAACACACCACCAAAATGCGGACTAGAAGGTGAATTAAAACTCCACTTTATGCCCCGATTAGCCAGGAAGTCGTGAATTCGATTTTTATCTACATCAGACAACAATCCAGCTAATTCATTTTTAGCACCTACGAAGTTAGTACCGTTGTCAGATATTACTTCAAAAAGCAAGCCTCTGCGACTCACCATTCTATAAAATGCATTAAAAAAACAGTCAGTAGTTAACGAAAACGACATTTCTAAATGCACCGCTCAACAAGCAAGACAAGTAAACAAACACAAATAGCTTTTTTGTCGCTTTTTTGCTCGGCCTTGTGTTGTGAAATAAGGGCCAGCATAATCAAGAGCAACTCGAGCGGAAGCTTTCAATGGTTCCAGAAACTTGCATTTTGGCAATGGAGCCATAATTTGCTGAGCCGGTCGAGCATTTTTACGAATACAACAGTTGCAAGAACTTTTCCACTCTTACAGCTTCTCGTTCTTTTACTATCCAGAACTTTTCTTGCAAGTTTGCAAGGATGTGATTAATGCCGTGAGCATGATTACTTAATACATCGTAATGGCTGATGATCAGTTTAGTCACTGCATTCTTTTTCGGCAAAATAACAGGAAATCTGGTTCTGTAAGGTAATTGCTCCGCAAATGGGAGCCGACTGTTAAGGCGCAACAACCCCACATCATCAATGCGTGGATTCAAACCAAGCAGTTCACCTTTGCAAAGTAATTCTTTATTGGTCAAAAGCAAAGCATATTCTTTACGATAAGCTATTTTTTGTGATTCTACTATCACAGCAGTTTATTGATCAGCAATTTCATCAACGGTCAAACTATTACATTTAATGCGTTGATTTGGTGGCAGTCGACAATTATGCACAAAACGTAACACCCATGCACGCACACAAAGCAGTCTCAGCAATTTTGAAAATCGTTCGTGATTTAGGCGCCAAACATTGGCAGTTTGCTCAGACACAGTTACGTCACCATGGTAAGTTTCATTAAGTTTCAGCTTAGATGTTTGACGCTTCATTTCACAAGCTTTTTTATCACTAGCATCCAACTTAGTTTTCGGCCAACTACTTGCCGGCTCAGACAAAAACTTTGGCCCATACCACCATTTGTTACATTCAGTTAATGCATTTACGGTCAACCCTCGAGCAGCATGTTCAGCTACGTTTCCTGTGGTAGCAACATAGCGCCACTGTGAAAGTTCAGTTACATTTTAAATTTCAGCAATTCGATTCGCCACAAATGGTTTAAAGTTTCTACTATGTCCGCGAATCCACCATAACACAGTTATACTGTCAGACCAAAACACTATGTCAAAACTGGAAATATCAAATATCAAACCAACAGACTTAGTTAACTTTAGACACAATACAGCAGCCATCAATTCCAATTTGGGAATATTAGTAGCAGCAATAGGAGCAACTTTAAACTTAGCAGCAACTATACAAACGGTTACAGATTGGCAATTGTTCACACTACGCAAGTAACAAGCTACTCCATAAGCTTCTGTAGAAACATCTACAAACACTGCAAAGTTTGGTTGCCTGTAGCTTGCACACATCTTGCGACTTTAATTAAATCAAGCGAAGTTAGCTCTTCACCTCAACGTTGAATTCAGGACCACAGCTTTTCATCAATTTCCTCATCCCAATCGTATCCAGGTATCCAGAGCTTTTGCAGCATCACTTTAGCTCTAACAACATACGGCACCCAAAATCCCAACGGATCAAACAATTGAGCAATCACCTTCAAAAATGCTCTCTTGCTGTCAAGATGCAAGTTTAGCAAATTGTTACACGAATAAGTAAATTCATCTTTTTCTGCCTCCCAAATTACACCCAAAGTTTTAGCGCTTGGCAAAGTATTGTCCTCAAATTTCCACTTTAACTTTTTATCTTCAGGTGGAAAGGCTTGTAGTACTCTCTTCGAATTGGTTAACCACTGATGAAGGCGCATACCAACTTGGCCCAACAACGTCACTTTTTGTTCGTACAACTCAAACGCTGCATCCTCATCACTTAACGATGCCATAGTGTCGTCCATGTATGTGGCGTGAAGTACAGCAGCGCTTGCTCTAGATAATGGAGGTGGAGCACCGATTGTGTGTTCTCGCAAAACCAACTGAGCCAAAAAGGAAGATGCATTAACCCCAAAAACGACACGCTGAAATTGATAAACGTCTGGAGCATTAGGCCTTGTTGCACTGTGCTCTATCTTGTCGTCTCGTGATACCTAACGAAGAACTATGTAAAAAATTGTCTGTAAGTATAATTATGGTAGTAGATCGAAACTGGAGTGTCTTCCCGTGCAAGCAGGTGCCGTTTTTGAGATATAACCGTTTGAATATTGAAAAATTTTAGCGGATGAATACTATTGCGCATAAAGCGCATCACCGCTTTTTCGTCATTAGGTGTTGCCGCGTTAGTTTTTAAATGTTTTTTGCTCAGTGTTCGATAACATTTTAAACTGAAGTAGAAAAAAATATCTAATATATTGATTTTTAAGTTAAATTGTAAGCTGAATTTAATTATTTTTGTATAATTTTTAAATGAAGTGACAGCATCTAACTCATAAAAAATTAACTTAAGCAAGATAAAATTTGGAAACATGTTCTTATCAGCTGTTTTGTCATAGTTACGCCAAACAGCTGATCAAGGTAAAACAACGAAATAGTGGAACTGGCAGTTTACAAGTGCTAGTGGCACAAACTTAGGTAGGTTTAGCTGCTGAAGTGTAGAGATAGATAAAATTAAAAAGTTGAAGCGGTATTATTATACCTTTTTAAAAGTCAGTTAGGCTAGCTTATCGAAATGACTTATAGGTTTACTTGCAGAAACGTCATATAACCTACGTATCTGTATACTCTGTTGCTGGATAGGTTTATGAGGAAATGATGTTAAAAAGTCAGGCTATAGTTACGTGCTTTTTGTGGTAATCCAGTATCTGGGTGCAATTCCTACGGACAGACTAGTTTTCCATACTGCTCAGATGGTCGAGTGATTAGAGCGTCCGCTTCGGGAGCTGTAGACTTGGGTTTGATTCCGAGTAGGGTCAAACCAATGACTATAAAAATGGTATTCACAGCTTCCCTGCTTGACGCTCAGCATTATACGGACAGTGTGGAGAACAAGCCGGCAAGTTTACTTGTTGTGCCGTTTGGAAATGCACTTAGCGGCATTACACCATCTTGGTGTTGTTGACAGATGGCCGGCAATTCCTCAGCGAGCTCGTATAGCGTATTGATCACTTTCACGTGATAGGAGGATAAATATTCGACTAAATACAAAAATACTCTACCAATACTATTGGTGCTAATAGATCTCATTCAGCTTGGCGCGTATCATTTTCATTTATCGGTGAGTAATAATTTAGAGAATCAATGGCCGTTAGCTCAGTTGTCAAGCGCACGCTCTCGGTGCGGGAGGTCTGGGGTTCGATTCCCGGACCGGTCAAATCGGCACAGTGTAGCCAACGGCTCGCCACCGCTGCGACGTTTCTTCGGAGCTGTGTAGCCCAGGCGCTAAGCCGCGGAGATGGGCCCCGCAACTCGTTACACGCTTCGGCGTAATACCGCGAGTAAAATGAAGATTTGATTTTGATTTGATGAAATGCATAATTGTTCACTATGATGACGTCTATGAAAGTGATTCAAAAAAGTTTACTGCAACAAGTTTCAGCACTCTAAAGTAATGTGCTTATAAATGGCTGAGTTTAAATTGTACTGAAAAAGTTATTGCTGCTAAAAATTTACAATTATATGGGATATAAATTCATTAACTGATTTGTCACCGAGCGCCCATAGACATGGTTTTCATCAATAATGCTATTTTCGATTTACCAGTGAAAGAAGTATTGAAAGGCGCGTATGTTCGAATTCTAAAAGAATATTTCCAGAAGATGATTCTCCTGAAAGAATTGAAAGTTTGTCCATACAAGCGTTGCGGTCATCAAGTTCGTTCAACATATGTGAAAAAAAAAGAAATTAGTGACTTGACAGAGGCGATGATCTCTGCTTTTCCATCCATTTCAGGAAAATGTCTTTCAATATTTTGTAAGCAACTACGACATGTTCTGTGCTACGCAAGCCTCTGCTTTCCCTACTGTTGCCCTGTTGCAGCCATTTGGTGTCTACTTTATTACACTTTATTAGCTGTACCCGTCGATTAGATTGGGAAGGTCATTTAAATACTTTGGAGAAGATAACTCCTTGGCTGCTTGCCTACGATTGTGTGAATTATTCTCGCTACGGTCCTGTCTATTTGCATGAAATGCGTGAATTTGAAAAAGCACATCCATTTGCTCTTGAGCATTTACGTGCTGGTGAATTTGCAATTCAGCAACAAGAGGGATACGGATTTTTCGCAACAGCCGCAGATCAAGTGATTGAGCAGATTCACATTGTTTTTCAATGAAAATAGTGGTTAAAAAATTTATGTACACTCTGTTCAGAGAAAGTTTTTACTTGTGGGTGATATGACGTCATCAACTTATGACGTCAGTGTTTGGCACAAAAGCAAATTATTGACTGAAAATGTCCCAAACTATTTTTAAGTGTTTGCAGCAATTACTCGGTACAATTATTTACTATCTTGTATGATTGCGCGTTAAGCTAGCGGTAAATAACTAATTGTTGTACGTCTATAGAAGAAAAAAAAATACTCCATTAAACTAGTCAAAGTTTTGCAGATGTGTTAATATGTATACTTAGATTTTCCAAGCCAAAATTCAGCTTTTTAAACTTACTATATATGAAGTTATAAGGAACTGTATATGCACCCTGTCTAGCAAAAATATATTTTTTGCAAAATCTTACTTGTGAGTTATGATGTCATCAACTTATGACGTCGGTATTTGAAATAGATGCAAATTATTGACTGGAGATGTCTCCAAGCTATTTTAAAGTGTTTGTATCGCTAACACAAGAAGTTGGAAGCAATTACTCAATAGGATTATTTATTTTCTGGTCTGGTTGCGGTTTAAGCTAGTGGTTAATATGTAATCATTATAGGTCAATAGCAAAAAAACTACTGAATAAAACTGGTCGAAATTTTGCAGATGTGGTAATATGTATATTTGGATTTTTCACACCAATTTTTAGCTGGTTAAACGTACTACAACCGAAGTTACAAGGAGCTGTATACACCCCATCCAGAAAAATAATTGTTTTTACAAAATCTTTTACTTGTAGGTTATGACGTCATCAACTTATGACGTCACAGTTTGGCATGGACATAGTCTGTCAACCAACGATTACTTTGAAAGTGGTCTGATGCATTTACATCAACCACAAAAAAATTTAGAGGCTTTTAAGTGTGTGGAATTTCTGCATCTTTGAAAGAGCTATTTTTGTCTTCATGACGTCATTATGACGTAACGGCACCTGTTGGACACGGAAGACACGAGATTTAAATTCAGCATTTCTTAATCTTCAAATTTACGAAGTTTCATCTAGTTCTTCGGTGGGTATCACGAAATCCATTTTCTAGGCGTTTTTTGTGATAGCGTAACAAGGCCTACATGATCACATCGAAGATTACGCCACAAACACCGATGTAACTTTTTGTCAGATTCAGAAAGTCCGATTTACACATACATTTCTGAAATATCACAAACTAAAGCCACTCTATGTTTTCGAAAATTGACCAAAATGGAAAACAAATCGCTTTGCAGTTTTGGACCTGGCTCTAACACATCGTTCAAAGATATTCCTTTAGCTTTTGCAGGGGCGTCAAAAACAATTCGAACTTTGGTTGTTTCTTTGTCTTGTCTTACTACTGGAAAATGAGGCACATACCAAGTATCGGATTCAACGTTAGCAGATTCTTCTTGTTTGATCACACATCCTTTTGTAGGCCTAATGTAATATTCTATAGCTCGGCAGTATTCTTTAGCTATCTCGGGTTTACGAGCCAAACCCTTTTCCGTGTTACAAGAACGTTTGTTTGCCATATCATAACTTCCAGAATCTGGCAGTACAGCGTCTTTTTTCTTGAGAATTGTCACATAACAACGGCCGTCTTTGTAGTCTATCAATTGTTTTGTGTTTTCTGTAAGACTTTTCTCATCACGATTGAATGGCTTGTTACAAATCTTAGGCCCAATCTCTTCTGTTTCCCAAAAACGTCTCACGCTTCTATCAATATCAACCATCTCAGAATGCTGGGAATGGAGTGTAAAATGTGTATTTGACACTGCATTGCGAAATGAAGGTACAGCGAGATTACCTTCACCCGTCCATCCCAAAGGCGTTCTTCTGGCTATTGACTCTCCTGCCGCACCTTTGATTTCCTCCGGACAACTTTGCAATTACAAGTAGTCAGGTCTCAGAAGCAAATCTATGTACAGCTTTTTAACTACTTGAGGAAATGGAATCAATGCGATATGCTGCCAACGATGCTGGTGTTTTTTCCAGTCCACTAATTGCAGTGAACCAGTTACTCGATTGGTGGTCAGATCATTGATGTTCGTAGACACTTTTATATTCACGCTTTCTAAACGGACTTAAACTGGTTTCGTCTCGAATGTTTCCACTTGCCCATTCAAAACTCCCACCGAAACTTGAGTTAAAATTCCTTATGTTCCTAATTCACCAGCTACATATGCGTTAAGGTAGCTTCTCGTACTGGCGTCATCCAGCAACGCATTTACTTTTAAGCTTTTGTCTCTGTTTTTCCATACCACAGGCACCGTTCTCAAAGCGATAAAATTAGCCACTTCCGATAGCAAAGAGGTGTCGCTATGTGCCTTGTTGACTTCACTTTTCCCTACAGAAGCATTCTGTAGCCTAGCATCATTTTCCACCTTCGGTCGAACACTATGCAAAAGTCGGTTGTGTTGTAAATTGCAATCATCAACACCACACCGACGCCCCTTAACGCAAGAGAGGCCCAAATGATTAGAGCTCAAACATCGGAAACAGAGTCTTTTTTGCTTTGCGATATCCCAGCGACTAGAAGTACTTTCATTCAGGTAATCTTGGCACTTCCAGATAGGGTGAGACCCTCCACAAACTTTGCACTGTCTTGAGACAGAAGTAAAAGTAGAGTTTTTGCTATTAGTGACAAACGTTCGATGGCTGTACTTTTGTTGATTGCTTTCTTACTTTCCAAAATCGTTTAAGGTCTCCTTAGCTATAGAACGGAATTCAGTTTCTCGCAACACAAAATCACAATGAGACTCAGGAAGTTTTTCCTGCAGTCTAGAGTAGAACGACACACTCATCATGTCATTATGCCTGCCAGTCTCTTTTAAATTCACTATAGTGACATTAAGCAAGCCGGCAAAATTTTCCAAACTATTAGTTTGCGCATCCTTTATTGGATGAAAATTATCAAGCTCGTTTAAGTGAATTGCTATCAAACGTCTCTCACCTCCGTACTTTCGGTCAAGGCATTCTTTTGCAGCAACATAAGCTTCGGCTGAGTGTCCCTAACGTTCGATCAGTCTTAAAGGTTCTCCTAGCAGACACTGATTTAATTGCAGTAGCATGTACACCGAAGTCGCAGGAGCGTTATCTACACATGCGCAAAACGCTGCTTTCCAGCTAGGATAAGCAGAAGGTGCTCCCGTAAATTTACGCTCGGACACTCTTTCAAGTTGCCTCCACATGTCTTGGCCGATGGGGGGCTCGCACAGTTGATAAAAGTCATTGTTGCCACGTATATTCTGAGGGGATGTGTGAGCATCATTTTTACTTGGAGCGGGAGACTGTTCACGTTCCCGTTCTGTCTCACTTTGTTTTGTAAGCCAATGGCCGATTTTAGCGTCAACAGATTTTACCGATAACTCATCTCGATTGCTGGAGACGTAAAGCTGCACTTGTTTTTCGACCGATTCGTAGTCTTCTAACACTGCATCTATTTCATCGGTACTTTTATCAGCTTTATCGAGAGCTTTCAAACTTTCGTAAATCTCTACTAATTGCAGCAATGCAGCGACTACAGCGTCCTTAGCTTCTGCGTGTTTTTCTCTGGCAGATTTAATTTCTTTGTACGGCGTCACATTTTCATCGTCAAGCAAGCTTGTTAAACTGTTAGCGCAACGTGTCAGTTTTGCTTTCAAAACGATTTTCTGTTTCTTTATTTTTAATACATCGGAAACTATTTCACCAGCGACATCATCTTCTTTCGACATACCGCAGTTTTCTTTAAGTCTTTCAAACAGCAACTACAACAGGTAAACAACTATCCTCTGCTACCAAAAATGCTCTCAACGAACTATCAATCAAACATTTATCAAAGAAATCTTATTCTTATTCAAATAGAATTATAATAAAAAACAAAAAAAAAACATACAATTAGCAGAATTAGCGCAAGTCAAAAGCATTTCATTGGCAAAAAACTAACACGAGTTTTACTAGTAAGCTCTATACTTTAACTCGATCCATCACTAAATAAGCGAAGCTTTAACTGACGGCAATGCAAAAGCTTTTAGGCCAGAACTCCAATTTATCAAAACACGGGTGGGAGTCGAATCGCACAGTAAAGTGCGTTGCGATCGTATATTATCAAAACACAAAGAGCGAGGAAAAGGCAGTTTTAAATAAGATTGCGTCATAAAGTCTAGATAGATTACGTTTACAAGATATCCGTCAGAACACCGTCCTCTAATTCAGTACATTCTAGCTTCTTCTTTTCCTTTATCTCCTGAAGATGCTCAAGCATTTGAAACACTCAGAAATGAACTTTTCCCATTCGTGTTAACACGTGTCAAAGAGCAGGGGCGGTTCCAGGCTGAAATAAGTGTGTGTGTGGAGGGGGGGCAAACCAAGCGATGAACCAGTAAAGCAGAAAAATTTAAGACTTTTATAAGACGGTCTGGGGAGCCTCCCCCAAAAAATTTTGAAAGTTTGGAATTAATTTAGTGCATTCTGGCGTATATCTAGGAGGATTTTTCGTCGAAATGGGGACTTATTTTGAGGTAAAAATAGGATACTAGAAAGCATAATCGTTCAGAAATTGACATTGCCTTTGCCTTCGGTTATCGTGCCGAGTAGCCTGGTATTGTAGTACAGTGTACTATTGTGCTGTAGGCCTACTTCAGAGTAAGCTATTAAAAAAGAAACAGTCTATCTACCTTGCAAAAAGAGCAAATTTGGTGAAACGCTGGCGTATACAGAGTATCACGGTAAAGAATGAAAACGATAATTAAAAAATCCTGAAATTGTTGAAAAACAATGGCACTGGCAGAATATGAGGTGACGGTCAAAAGGTTGTACCTTGTGATCAAATTACTTCTGGGTTCCCTGGACACTTTATCTAGTGACTTCTTAAAGTTTTTGTCGTGTTTTAAAGACAGGAAAAGAAAGAGGTCAGGAAGGGGTCCACGCGCCTGCCCCTTCCCTACCCCGGAAAAAAAATTAACGGATTTGCACCATTTAGAAAAATGGGTCTGAGCAGAAGTGGGGAATTAGTCTCCTCCATTCCCTCCGCTTTGGCGATGCCACTGTCAAAGAAAGTTTACTTTTTGTTGTCGAATGTGACGCGTTCAAGCACACATTAGGCGCCAATTCTTAATCAAGAAGGACAACCTGTGGCTTTCCACTCACGTAGTTTTACTCCATGTGAGACGCGATATTTCATTATCGAGAAAGAGGCAACAACTATAATTGATGCTTTCAAAAATGGAGTCATTTTTAAACCACCTGCCCTTTACCCTCATTGCTGATCAGCATGCTGTTTCTTTTATGTTTAATCCCGCCCAATTAGAAAAAATAAAGTCTAAATTTGGCGTTCTGAACTCAAAAATTTTGATTTCCGAATAGAACATCAGCCTGGCAAAGCTAGTGTAGCGCCTATTGCCTTTTCGCACAATGTTTTCCATGCCAAATGAATTTAGTCTAACCACTATACACAATAAACTCGGACACCCTGGAATATCACGTTTGTCACAATCATTTCGTCAAAGCAAAAAATTTATCATTTTCAGTTGAAAATATAAAAAAAGTTTCTCAAAGCTGTCAGGTTTAAGCCGAAGTCAAACCTAGATTCTACGAAAAACCCACAGAAAAGCTCATTAAGGCAATGCGCCCCTGGGAAAGAATCAGTATCGATTTTTAAGGACCTTCGGATAAATGGATCAAGTACATACTATTTGTAATCGACGAGTTCAATCGACACCCTTTTGCTTTTCCTTGCCCAGATATAACTGCTTCCACTGTAATTTCGCATTTGACCACATTGTTTTGCTTGTTTGGATTTTTATCGAAGGTACACAGAGACCGAGGCACTTTTTTCATATCAAAAGAACTTTAGGAATATCTGACAACTAGAGACATAGCCACAGGTATAAGCACGTCTTACCATCCAACTGGCTATTCTCAATGAGAGCGCATCAACCAAACTGTTTGGAAGATGGTACGACCATTTATAAAAACTTACAGTACGAACTACCGCAGAAAGCTAGGAAGAGCGTGAGCCCTGAAGTTTACACTCTTTACGATCTTTTCTTTGCACCACAGCAAACTCTACTCCCCATGAAAGATTTCTTGGCTTTGACATGCGAAGAATGATTGGCAGGACATTGCCCAGCTGGCTTATACAACTTGGGCCAGTACTGCTTCGTCATTTTGTGAAAAACAAGAATGATCCTTATGTGAATGAAGTTGAACTTCTGGAGGCGGTTAAAGGTTCAGAGAAATTGAAACGGTTCGAGTGCGCTCCCATAAAAAGTATTTCAAAACCGGTTTACAAAGTTCCGGTTCAGGTTCGCAGTAAAAAATGGTATAATTCCAGTACGGATAACACCATTTAAAAAATGAAACCTACAAAGCAATTTTTCTTCGCATTGATAGGCCAATATAATGCATAAAATAATTGTAGTAATACGACACCGGTCACCGGGTGTATCAAACGTAAAATGGTAAAAGACTTCTTCACCATGCATAGATTACTTGCATAAGTGACCATTATTTTGAATTCCGGCCAGCTTCAAAGTGACGCATGTGACCTCACGGATCGAGTCGCTTTTTCAATCGGTTCGGGTTCGGTTAAGGTTCACAAGTACTCAAATTATTCAGTTCAGTTCCGGTTCGCTCTTTGCGATTTTTAAAAATACGGTTCGGGTTCGGTTAAGGTTAGACAAAAATAGCGTAAAACCGGTTTATAAAACTGCGGTTCGACTCCCTAGAAATACCACTGAGGACTTTGATTCTTCGTCGCAAGAATCCCATGAAAGTGCAACTTCAGACCTACCTAAAAGTAATGCTACACTTTTCAATTCTGATTCTTTAACAAATTCTTCAAAAATTTTATTTCCGGCTCTCAAACCACCAACCAAAACTCAAATCTCTTCTCTTTCCCCACTTACCTAACCCACACCTGCTAGACGTTCTACACGCACATGTAAGCCTCCCGACAGATTTGGAAATAGTGTTTGCTCTACCGATACTAAATTTTATGTATTATTGTTAGATTATCTCGTCTGTTAAATTTTAATGTCGTAGGTCTTAATTCTGTGACGTACCAACAATGCTTATTGCGTGTTTGGACTACATGATCTCTTATGAAGGAGGGAAAACTGATATAGAGACTCGAACCCAGAACGATGTAATGTTGTACTGTAATGTTTTCGTGCGTGATAATTGGTTTCCAACTGCAACCCTCTTTACTAGGCAAAATGCGCGTTTTTCAGTCGTCAATGTGTATGAGCTCTGTTGTTATGTCGTATTGTAACATCAGTGTGAACAGCAACTGATTCTGTTCAGATAGGTCTTACTTCTCGTAAGTAAGAAATTGTAGAAACGAATTTCGTGACTTATCTATTTTTTAGATGATGTTGTAAATTTACGTAAATAAAAGCCATGGTTTTGACTACTTCACACTATAACCGGACCGAGTCTACTTTTGTTGCCGGTTGTTGAGCAACGGTGCATGTTCGCGTATTGCTAACGAGTTTATGAGATCATTTCAGAAAAAAAGATTTGGTCAAAACTGGTATGGAAACACTGTTCTCATCTCACTACACGCGCTCCTAGTTGAAAAGGAACAAAAACTTTGCTCATCTGGACGCATAAATAACGAGTGTTAGTTGATGAATATAACTCAATATATTTCGTAGCTTATGGCAAAAAAGTCTAGAAAAAATAAACCCTTCATGCTCTGGAGCATCAGATCCACTCACGTCTTAATTCGGCTGTTAAAATATCATCTTGAAAAAGATCCCACTTTCAACTATAAACACTACCATGTTAACATTGTTATATCAGGTAAAAATTACAATTAGTGCATATAGTTATTTCTTTACCTCTAGCAGTCAGGCTGAACCCATGAGAAAAGGAGCTGCTGTCGGATATAAACTTCAATACTACTGAACCAGTATTGGAAAGAATGGACTTTGGTCTATAAGGTCCAGCACCTTTAAAATCACCAAGTAGTACACCTTCATCTCTCACCTGATTTGATAACATAAAAAGCAAAATCATAAGTAAAATGATAGTAATTATAAATGCCTTCACCGAAAGAAGAAATGGTAAGGTAATTATGGAAGTTGCAGTCTTCTTTAAAACAACAAATCTTCTATTCGGAAACTCACAGAAAAATGAACTTTTTGATCATTGTTGTAAAAGTTTCACTTCAGCCCTCTCCTCAATGCTGTTTGCGATTTGAAATTTGCTGCTCCAGAATGAAAAATTTTTTTCGAGTTTATTATAAAGGTCGTAAAATTTGTTACCGTGAGCCAACACAGGGACTTTAATCTAAAACTAAAACATCCTTTTTTTGCAGAGTGGATTAATCACAATCATTTTTTTAGAGTAGATAGTAATAGTCAGAACACCCCTCAACACTTTCCTGAGGACTATGAGAGTAGTTTTCAACACATAAAATTTTTTATGAGTAATCTTGAGAACATTCATAGTAATCACAAAATTTTAAAAAGTGTATACTATAACTTCGTGATTGTAGTTGTCCTAAGCACGCAGCAACAATTGAACTTTTCAAGCTTTTCTTACAAAGAAACCCACCCGAATCCATACAGCTGAAGTCGAACACAAGCAACTGACAGCAGTAAACTCACTGATGGTCAATTGAACATAACAAACTTAATGGAAGAACTCACTGTTATTCAGCCTAAACATTATGGAAACTCACTGCTGGTGCTGGAGCTAATAGCTCTGCAGAATTCACATAAAAATCCTGCAGATCGCTATTGATATTCGAGCGAATTTGCTAATTTGATGAGCACACGTTAGAGCGATTGGCGAGTGAGTAAATTTCAAAACTTGCAGCAGTAGTTTGGAAAGGTCATAGAGCAGTGGTTTTCAACCGGGGGTTCGCGGGCTCCCAGGGGTCCGCAAAACGTTTTCAGGAGTTCCGCGAAAACTTCTGAATATTCTCAACGTAAATTACGATTTTTGGAATTAACCCATATCATCTTGACGTCAGTTTAAACTGACAGCACAAGAACTCCAATTTCAATTAAAATAAACATCGTTGAGAACAAATAGTGCTTAGATTGAACCAGTAAAAGTCCTGTCTTTAACAAAAATCTTAAAATTATTTTAAATACTCTAAATTGCCGCAATTATAAACAATTTTGTAAAAAAAAATTTTAAATTGAAATAATGGCCCCTAGATGGAGACTACGACTTTACCAATCGTACTAATTTCTATTTGCACGTGGTTCGGTTCACATAACCTCAGAATAAAGGTGCAGATATGTTGTAAGTTGTTTGGTGTACTCCTGATTTACAATTTTTCTCTGTCAGTCTAAACTGACGCTAGGAGCAGAAGGGTGCATATAAGTGATACAACTATGATTGCTTTTAAATAAACTTTGCAAAATGTAAGCCACCCTGGACAGGTACAGAGTTTTTCAGAATATTGCCAGATATACCAATGACCGTTTTTGCAACATCATTGACATTGTACGTATATCGTGCGTACTGTTGGTACTGCTTTGCTTAAAACCAAATAGGTCAGACCAAAACAAACGTCATTTTAAGTTGTTTTGCCTAAGATAGGGTATATTTTTTCCATCTCTACCATAGTTAAAAGAATCATGTTAAAACAAACTGAAAAATTGAATGCGTTTGAAGCAATTGCAAAAATGTTCAATTCAAAACCTCCTGCATGTAGTGGGTCGATGGTATCTGGTGCTAAAATAGTAATACTAATCCTGATAATGATGACTCAGATACAGATGAAGATATGGTGGTTATTCTAATGGTTGGTGTATTAAGCAGATTGCACAGGAAAGCAATACAGCACTTGCAAGAAATGTCATAACAGCATAAAGACACAAAACACCATAAAATGGCAATTGTTAAGCACAATGAAAAGCATGAGATGCCGAAATTTGTCTTACCATGAGAGAATCAAATAGGGCAAGGTGAAAATCAGTGAAGTCAATTAAAATCCTGTATCCAGCAGTATTTGCGGTTAGATACCATTGGCAAGAAGCATCATTCGGATACCGTACTGGATACAGTGGAGATTGTATTACAATTGGGTTTCCAGTTACAGTGGCATTAAATCCACAATCTGGCATACAAAACAAAAACTTAACATTAATTAAGAATAAGTTATTATTGGATAAACGTTTCTCTATCACTTCGCAGCTTTATCAGTATCTTACTGAAAGAGAATAAAACTATCAAATAATAACTGATGAAGTCGCCAAGCGGTGGCTAAACGTTTATCAAAGAGTAACTTGGAGTTTATTTACTATCATTGGTATCAATGACAATCATTGGTATCAATGACAAAATAACTAAACAATGACAAAATGACTAAATAAATCAAAACTGTTCTTTTCTTTACTTCGTCAAGACTATCATTGGTATCAATGACAAAATAACTAAATAAATGAAAACAGTTCTTTTCTTTACTTCGTGTTCTTATTGACTCACTTTTTTCTCTGTGTTTATGCGGTCCAAGGCTGCTGACATGCACTAACTTTTTGTACGAAGTGAAACTAGTCATTGTTGTGCAGTATGGCTATATGAAAAAAGAACCTACGTCTTGTTCCTTTGGCTGAACTAAACTCTTAATTAATGAAAGTATAGTTTGATGCATCTTTTTGTTACTTGTCGTAATTTAGGAAGCTTTAATATTGGAAGCTTTTGCTTTCATTGTTGCATTTTTGATGGATTGGCCGTAGGCTTGATGGTAATTTTAATCGGGTTTGCTTGATGTGAAAACATCCCTATCGACTTGGAAAATTTAGGATTCTATTTCTGAGCCGGTCAATTTGAATACGATGTCGGCAACAGCTCACCACGACGTTTTTCCAGAACTGTGTTGCAAAGGAACTAAAGCGCGGAGATGAGACTTGCTACGCATTACGCAATTCGGAGTAATAACGCGAATGCAACGAAGCTTTGACTTTTTATGTAATGACTTGAAGTCAATCTTTGCAAGCACCAACCTTTAAAAAACTTCGTCAAAAGAAATGTTGTAAGTTTATTGTAACCTTAATCGGATACTTCGTTTCTAAACAGTGTAATAGCCTAGTGGTTAAGAGCGTTCGCCTTGGAAGCTGGTAGACTGGGTTCTATTTTCAGTCGGGTCAAACCAAAGACTTGAAAACTAGTATCTGCTGTTACACTTGCTAAACGCTCGGCAATTAAGTGTAGCGCGGAGGATGAAATGAACAGAGAATAAAATACGTCAGTGAATTCTTGACAAAACTAAGTGCTGGCGCTAAAGGACCTTTGTAGTTATAAAGCGCCATAAAATCACACAACATTTCAAACTTCGTTTCTGACGAGCTGGCGTGCAAATCTGTCTAGTTTTGTGCAAGAAGAGGGCTAGTTCCCAGTCAATTAACATGTCCGACCAAAAAATTGACCAGGTTTTGCTGAAACTAGATACTCTACTAGACAGAGTAAATGCAACGAATGCAAAAATCAACAAATTTAATGAAAAATTAAACCTAGTAGAAGAGAAAGTTAAAAGTATTAGTTTTGAAATAACAAAACTACAGCAAATAAAAATAATACTGCTACTGCAATTAAATTCAATGCCCTGAAGACCAACATTAATAATTCAATTTAAGATATAAAAAAAAACAAAAAACAAAAGCGTCTTAAAGATTGTCAAAAACAAAGTTGGGAAAGCAAAAACGAGTGCAGGAAAGAAGCACTGAGAAAAGCACATGGAGTTGGCCGATGGTTGGTGCATTGGGCTCCAAAGCTGGCTTCGCGGGTTCGATGCTCAATTAGGTCATCTCCATGATGCATGTACTTCACTACCACAAAAATTCCAAGCCGCAATTAAGTGGCTTGCAATAAAAAAAAAAAGAAGCACTGAGAAACAAAACTTACAGCAAAAGATTCAACACATTGATTCATGGGTTGAAGGAAAAAAGTGGTACTGCGTGGGAAACCAAAGAAACAACAGAAAGAATTGTGTATAAGGGGTCCTACTAAACGCTGCAAAGGACTGAAACACAGAAAAGGACTACGGAGGACCTCAAACTGATCTACTAAACACCGCTAAGTACGACAAAGGACTCTAAAACCCTAACCCTAACCTTAACCCTAGCCCTAACCTAACCCTTACCCTAGCCTAACCCTAACCCTAATTTAAAGTCCTTTGTAGTTCTTTGTTATGATATGATTACAAGTCCTTGGTTGTTCTTTGCGGTGTTTAGTAGATCAATTTAAGATCCTTTGTCGTTCTTTGCGGTGTTTAGTACATCAAATTGAGGTCCTTTGTCGTCCTTTGCGGTGTTTCAGTTCTTTGCGGTGTTTAGCAGAACCGGTGCATAAGTTCTTAAACAAAGCTCTTAGCATTGACAACCCGCAAGCTACTTAATTTGCAGAAGTTTAGAAAGTTTATTGCTGTTCCTTAACATTTAGCTAAGATATCCGCCATCTCATTTCCTTGGATGCCAGTGTGGTCCGGCTTCCAGGCAATAGTGACGTCATAGTCTTTACCCAATATATTCAGGTTTTTATGCACGTTATAATACTGTGTTAGATTTCACATTATTATTTTGGATTGCCAGAATTGCTGCTTGGCTCTCCACTAAAATTATAATTTTTTCATTTGCAAGTCTTATCCATGAACAGTTTCTTTGCTACTTCGGCTATAGCAAAAACTTCCGCCTGAAAGACAGTACTCAATCTTCCCAGATGGAAAAAATTATGATCTGTTTGAGAGCCTGATGCGTATTCTATGTAGAAACTCGCACCAGCTCTTCCATTTAACTTGGATCCGTCAGTCTAGCATCTCATTATGCTTGGTTCTAAAGCATTCTCATACTGCACTGCGTCCTTGCGTTCCATAACGAGGCATTTGCACTGTTTGCCAAATACCTTTGTTTTAGTTATTAGGTCTGCTGGCATACTCAGCAAAGGCAAGTTTTTCTTTGCTTCATTGCATACGTCTACATGACTTTTGCTTTTTTCTTGTTGAACCAACTGTCTTGGCTGGCCAAAAGCTCACACGGGATAACAGATATGATCCTTTTACTGCCTCTGACAGTATAAATTCATTAATTGGCATGATATTCAGCAGCATCTCTAAAGTTCCTGTGGGAGTGCTGGGAAATGCTGAAGAAATCATAAGACACGCAAGAAATCATAAGACACGTTGCTTACTTGCACCGTTTCGTTTCGACGCATCATTTTAGCCAGCCGAGCGGTTGCACAGTGGCTATTCATCGATTCCGTAAAAAGACGCCAAGAATCTCTCTTGGCTTTTCTTACGGCATTTTTAAAAATTTGTATTAAGATATTTTCCAAGTTTTATGCTATATCATGCACAACGACAAAGTTATATGGTTACATAATACGCTCTTAACAAACTGTTCAAAATTTTCCTACGGTGCCGTGACGTCACACGTTTTGGTATGAAACATTTGCGATTTTTGATACTGCCAAAGTAGTCACGGCGTGGAAAGTTTTGACCGTAAAAAAAAAAAACAGAAAAGCCAGTTTTTTGATATTTGTTAGGTACTGGTATGCATTTACCAAAAAAAAGTCTAACGCATTATCTCCTTGGGTTGCGTCATAATGACGTCATCATTATGAAAAACTGCAAAAAATCAATAATCTTAGATGTATCCTTTATGACTTTTATTTTAATCGGACTATCTACTTCAACTTAACTTTACTGGAACAAGTGAGAGTTCGGGGGTCTTCACACAATTGTGTGACGTCATACTTTGATGACGTCACGACCACCCAGCACAAATTATATAAATAGTTGCACTTTTTGAAGCTTTAAATGGATTTCAACGCTTAAAACTTTCGTTTTATTTTCTGTAAAACAACAAGCTACATTTAGAAAC
Source organism: Trididemnum miniatum (assembly GCA_964006365.1). Taxonomy (NCBI): domain Eukaryota; kingdom Metazoa; phylum Chordata; class Ascidiacea; order Aplousobranchia; family Didemnidae; genus Trididemnum; species Trididemnum miniatum. The sequence goes on from OZ023238.1 coordinate 13,204,816, forward strand.
AATATTTCATCTTTGGTAAAACAATGGAATACACTTAATACCATCAAAAATGATGCAAAAATTCTGGTTGTTGTGGTAGGAGTAAGAATTGAGCAACATACGAAGAACGTAAATTTATCAAAACCCAAACCTGAACCAGCATAAGAAAGCTAATAAAACACAATGCGAGTAATGTTTACAGCAATGCGACAAATAACACATCCGTTTTGTTATTAATGACGTCATCATTGGTGACATCATCATGCCAAAACAGAAAAAAATGTTACGGATGAATAAAATTCAATTTCTAAACACGTTAAAAAAGTTTAAGCATCAAAAACCTTTTCAGGTATGGCTTCATCACATATACTATCGATTTCGAAACGGTTAAGTTCAGTATTATGACAGGCAACACCTTTACAATCACCCCATGCTTGTACGCATTTCAGTCCATTTTTTCTGTATGAACATAACAAAGTTCCGCAGGTGTTTCTCGATGTTGTTTTGCAGTTGCAACGTACAACATTTAGCAGGAACTCTGGCGCAGGAGGCAGATCTGTCATAATCGGCTTAAGCACTTCCTTGCTTTTTCGCCATCCCCAATCACATGGATCAAGCTCACAATCAATATCTCGCATCACTGCTCTAACAATTTCGATATGAACACGCAGCGAATGGAAATACGTTGCACGCGTGATCGGTGGCAACACGGCAAGATCAGTTTCATTTCTGGTCATTAAAACTTGCTCCCATTTTGCGTGCCGCAGAGTGCTTAAATTATCATTCTCTTTCCCACTGTACCTAAACAAAAATCCTTTAGCAAATAGAAATAGGTGCAAAGTTTGAAGTGATTCACCTTGCCTCCGTAAATAATATCAAACTTTAACTTACATTTTAATCATCAGCTGCTTTCCAGCCATTTCGTCCGGGGTTGCATTAACTTCATAACAAAACTTGGCTAGTTTTTGCACGTCTAGTTGTTGAAGTAATCGCAAGATTTTCACTTTTCCTAACAACAAAGACGTTTTAACTTGAGATATAAAACTGGAGTCATAGTTGTTTTTTATTCAATTATAGTACCGGTAAGTATTTCATCTTGTTAGAGGGAGCTTATGCGCAAACATTCCTAGTTAAGTTTCGGATAAAGCCATCAATTTCTGTACACTTAAAAAATTTAAGTTTTCGCTTACCATGTTGATAGGTCGCAGATGTAGTAACGCATCCCCCCCAGATGTGTGCGAGCAGAATGAACTCTTTCAGCTGTATATTTGACGCAACTTGACCAATATTCCACCATGAATCAGTTTCTTTGCATTTTTCTTCACCTTTAGATGAAGTTCGAAAAAACAATTTCATACCACTTTTATAGGGATGAATGAATAAGACCAAAAGATCAGTATCTTTACCTGCCACTTCCACCGTTTTGCCTTCGTCGGCCAAGTCTATTGCAACCTGACATATCATTACGTCAGCATCACCAGCACTTTGTTTCACTCTGATCTCAGCTTTTACAAGCATCGTTTTTAACAACTGTATTAATTGCATCTTATTGCTTCTATAGCGTAAAAAATCTTGCTTGTTGCTGGAAAGCTTCGTTTTTGGATTTTTGATGCTTACCGTTGCTGAAGATTTTCCAAGACTTCGGCGAGAATGCTCATTGCCTTTGGTTGATTTTTTAAGAGTATTCCCGTCAAAAACTACCCATATGATTTTGCTTTTGAAGTTCTGTTCAATAAATTTCAGATACGCTGCTGCTATTTCTTCGTTAAGTACTCCGATATTTCCATGAAGTACGATAGAGCAGATGACCTTCATCAATCACGGAAACATCAGCATGTGGATCCGGAAGACTGTTAATAGTCTTCAAAAGGTGATTTCGCAACTTATGTTTGGTTGGCTTTCGCATTTTTCCATGTACGAACAAAGCTGTAGGTTCTGGAGTTAGTTCTTTGTCAAAAAAGTTAATACGTTCCTCATAGTTTCTCGCAAGTACTGACATCCTGCCAAACAAAATGTAAGGTTTAATGTAGACGGTATTGTCATTAATTTTGATTTCATTCTGTAAGCAGGCAAGTGTTCGCACTTGATCGTTTCGTTTGATTGAGGAACTGCTGACTTTTTGATTTTCAAGGGTTTGTTGGATTTGAAATCCAACGTTCTCCACATTATCGCAGTTAATTTTATCCTCTTCCGTTGCAACCATTCCCGTGGAAAGGCTACGCAGTTCTGAGCAGCAAGGATCAAATGGGTTGTTTGCAATAAACCACTCCTTTAACTTTTCCGTTGTTTCATTGTCCTTTTTCCTCCTGCTTTTGCTCATCTCAACATGTTGCTCGCTTGTTACGTGCTTGAGGCCAGTCAACTCAGTGACTGCATCATGAATATTATCACATCGATGTGCAGTATTTATCCTCAGAGTGCGAACAGATTCTGTAACACCTCGTCCTCTTGTCAGTCCTCCTCTACTCTTGATGGAGCGCATCATCACTTGTTCAATTGTCAGGTCAGTCCATAATCCGGACCAAAATCTGGAACAGCGTCGCACAGCATGAAAACCTTCATTCATGAATTTGTTATGCACCCATGGAAACTTAGTATTCAATTCCATCATTTGTTGATAATACAGACGTGCACATTTAGCATAATGCACATGGCCAGTTGCCGCGAAAAGGTGCAGCATCGCATGTACTGACTGAAGATGAAGTTTCCAATTTCCGGTTCTTTCTGCTCTAATAAAGTCTTTTAAAACTTGTACATAACTTAGGTACTGTAACCATAATTTTGCTGTGCGAGATCTTTCTCTTGGATCGCTTTTCAAAATATTCATAAAAAACTTTAACAAATTAAGTTCTTCTTCGGAATTAACAATCATCTCAATTCCTGTTTCATAATCATTTTAGACGGCAGCAATCAATAAAAATAAGTTGTTAGTTTCTTCAGTCGTGAGTTTACGCAGATTTGGATTGCTTTTTAATAAAGTTTGCTGCCAGCTTGTTGACCCTGAAGATACTTCTGCAAATTGATGACTTCGTGGGATGGGTGCTTCCATAGTTGAGGACATAAGCATTGCCACCAATGCAGATTTCGTTAAAAAGTTTGCTCGCAGAAACATTGCAATTGCCTTGCCTGAAAGCATGTGCTTGACTGACACTGGCCCGTAACAGGTTTCCAATGCGGTGCTTAATCCAGAATTTGCCATTAGAAATCCAATACTTCCAGCAAAACTCATCATTGTGTGAAATTCACCAAGCATTAAAACAATCGGAAGTTTTTGAGCTTGAACAATCTCAACTGCTTTGATCCACAGAGGTTGATCGAATGTCACAACGGGTGTCTTGATATTCAGACTGTTCGCCTGGTTTAAAATGAAGCACAGCCTGGAATAAATGCAAGTCATGTTCGAAGGGTTCAAATCAATGATCGGAAGCATGTTGACCACTGCTTTGCCAGGAAATTCTCCTTCAATTATGTCTTGCATGTAAACGTTCCACCCGGGGCGGAGGCCATTTCCATTTTTAAAGTATGAAGCATGCCAGAGAAGATCTAAATTAATATCCGGAGGTTGTGATGCCGTTAAAGCTTTCACCTTGTGGAATCAAAGTTTCGATAGTCCAGGAACATCTGGATACGCATATTCCTTTATTGGCATCATGTGGTCGGCAGCAATGTCATTTGAATTTCGGCGTTTTTCACGAGGTATTGACGGCAAACCAACGGTAAATTGCTCAGTGTCGCAGCCAGTTGTTGATATTATTATTTCCATACCATGTAGCAAAACTTTGCCGTCTATTGACCGTACATTATGGTCGACGTTGTGCGCAGACCATTGACTACAACTTCCGTTTGACACAACTTTTAATAAATCGTCGATATTTTCATTTTGCAACCACAGACTGTTTAAACCGTAGCACTTCTTCGACACTCAAACAAAACCCAAGACGATTTAACTGTGTTAGTAGCCATTTTGAACCAAATAGATGATCAATATCAACCGATAATCCGAACAACATTGGAGGCAAAGCAGACCGTGGACGTGCGGCGGAAACAATGGCTTTGACCAATACTTGCTTGTCTTAGTGTATTGTTTAGAAGCGACTCGAGCAATGTTCGTAAAAGCAAGGGCATGCATTCTTTGTTTGACTTCATATTGCCAATCACTTCGTTTGTAGGGTAAGTGCTGCTATCAGGGTTGCAACTTCGCATTTCCATAATGATTAATTTAGCTGCAGTTTTATTGATGCGCTGTGATTCTTCTTCAGCATTAGACTTTCTTCCTTCATACCAGACATCGGTAAGAACTTCACTTGCATTGTTATTAAAGCAAACAACATTGGATTTTCCGGGAAATTCGGAAAAGAATACCTGATTACCATATCTTTCCTTCAACTTGTTTTTTAAGTACTGAGGCGATGCATACAATTGGTTCGGATCGTTTGGATTATTGGCAAATTCTTTCATTTTTTCAAATAATTCGGCAGCAGTATATAAGTTACATTCTCGTTCGAACCATTGACATAATTTTTCAAAGTTATCAGCTTGCATACGGTTTTGAGGTCTACCGCGTTTGGCAAAATTTGAAGAAGTGTCTAATTCTCTTCGACAAGCAGTGGGATTTCGCGATATTGCATAAGAATCAAGGTCTAATTTTCTTAGACAAGCAACGTGATATCGAGCATCCACTGCAGGTAAATCGGAACAAGATGAGACACGGCGTTTTATCACTAGAGATCGCTTGTCAGTTTTATTATGAATAAACTTTAAAATTTTATCTCTAGTGCTTTCAGGCTTATCCTTCCGCTTCAGATCACATAGAGACCATGGCTCACTGTGCGTACTGTCACTGCAAATCCGAGTACAAATAAAACAGTGCTTTTTCCATTTAAATCCCAAATCTACTTTTCTACTATTAGACTGTCGACGTTTTGTTGGTGGTTCCAAATCATTGTGTTCAAGTCTTTCCATTTTTCTAACATTATTTTGCAAATTTTTTCGACAATTACCATGTGTGTAAAGTAGTACTGTTGTGCGAATGTTATCCCGTACTGCCCGAAGACGTTCCGCAATTTCCTTTTTCTCCCAAAGTTCACAATTGGTTATCGATGTACTGATACCGGACCTAACTACCAAACAATGAATTTTGTTAGTACGTTTTATCACTTCTAGCATCCTCAACATATTTGCCTAATTTATAGCAGAAATCAAGAATGATATAAATAAAACGGAAAATATTTAATGACTTCTTTCAGAATACAAACATATCTGATCCGCAGCAAATTTTTAGGAGTATCCCCTCCTCCACATAAAATGCATCTGTACGTTTCTAGTTGTTCGCTCATTCTTAATTGTTGAAAAGCAGGTAAGCCGAATTAGCCACAAAAATTAGATATTTAGAATGCTGTATCAACCAAGAATTCTAAAAGTACTGATTGCTGATCTCAAGGCTATGTCATTCTTACTTAATTTCACTTATTTCGTACCTTTTCAATTAAAGCTCTACGTTCTTAACTCACTTCAGTTTCAAACCCAGTCTCCACCATATAACTTACGATGCTTCAATTGCTTTCCTCTTCCAACATTTAGGCGTCTCAAAACCTATCCTTCTTAAATTTGGCAATATCGCGAAACCCCCATTTGGTAAGATTAAAGAAAGCAAATGGTAAAAGCGCAGTAGGCCTAAGAACTACGGTACGTGTAATTGAACTTTCAAAACAGTCAACCTGCATCAAAATTCTTATTAAAAATCAAAGCATTACAGGACATAGTGCTTCACTTTCTTCTCATCAACTGTAATACAGTTCTTACCTTTAGCCAACTACTGTTTTAATAATACTTTTGGTGTTTGTCGCTTTGAAAAGGAATTGATCGAGCGGAATTAAACCAACTACAGTTAGCATGCTGCAATGAGTTGTTGGGAGTTATGTTTTTACGACACCACGTTGCGTTTGCGTGACAGAAATAGAGTTCTCGCTTCCGAAAAATAAATTCCTTAGATGCTTCTTCAAACAGCAATCTTGTACGTCAAATCTAAAAGCTTTGCGTAAAATTAATAATCTGTGACAAAAATTGGAACAGACAAACTGTTTTGTAAGCTTACTTTGTGAGTAAAAACGTTTTTGATACTTCAAAGTATAGGTTTAGGGATTTTTTGTGTTATGACGTCATTAAAGAATGACGTCATTGGCAGCAAATGACGACGTCATTAACAGCAAAGTCATTTGTGATTTTTCGTATTTTATCAAAAACTACTCGCACTCCGAAATTCACCAACCTTTGATCAGCTAAAAAATGCAAAGAATCGAATTTGTGACTACAATAGACATTTTCAAATATTCACCCATGTAATTAAAACACAAATTTTCGTCACGAAACTTTCATCAAATGATTTCAATTTTTCACCAAAAACGTATTACAGTATACCGTTGCGGAAAAGCGTAACTTTTTGCTTCTATGTAAACTAAAACAAAAATTAAATTAGTTGATACCCACTCGAAATTTAAAAAAAAAGATCATTTTTGAGCGTTTTCGACTGAGGATTATGACGTCATCAACTAATGACGTCATAAAATTATTTGAAGACACCTCCACCATCACTTGTTCCAGTGGAGGTGGTTTTAGGCACCTCCTACTTTTAAAACAAAAGTTATAGGCAAGCAAATGGAACCTATCAAGGTAAAAATAAATGTAGTGTTTACGTAAAGATGACGTCATAATGGCGTAACCCAGAAAGATAATGAGTGAGACTTTTTTTTGGTAAATGTACAGACCAGTACCTAGCAAATATCAAAAAACTGGCTTTTCTTTATTTTTTTGAGGTTTGGCTTTTTTTGAGGTTCCACGCCCTGACTAAAGCGTCTGAGAAAGAGGTTTGGAATAGCAGTAGCCGGTGGGCCTGCGGCATAAAAGTTGTGTATTCTATTCAACTGGAATGTCAAAGCTAAAGGTTATAAGGGATAACGTAAAAATGTGTTGCATAGGTATAAGTAAGTTATGCTGATTGTGTAGTATAGCAGTAATCTTACTGCTGGACTGCGTTAATTGGAAAAGCTACAGTAGACTACACGTGGTTTTCTGCGCAGGTGCTCGTGCAGTGTAGTCTACTACTGCAGTGCTAACAGAGCATGTAGCCGTAAAACACCTATATAGTTGCCCACTTTTCGGTCATCAGCTTAATATTTAATCAAGTGGCTTAGCAAGAAATTTTAAAAGGGGAGAGGCGGGTGGTGGCACGAACTACCAAAGCCATTAAAAGAATAAGGCATGTTTCAGTCACTGATCATCATCGTCATCATCGTCCAGTTTTAATCCGGTTTTTCCTCGTGTCCGAAGGTGGCCGGATGCACCTCATTCCTTCAGCAATCGCTCCCACTCCCTCTCTCCATCTCGCGCGATCTGTAGCTTCCTCCACCCTCAACCCAATATTCTTTATATTCTCCTCGACTTGTTTCTTCCATGTTTGCTTCGGCCGTCCTCGCTTTCTTGGTCCATTCACTTCAAACATCATTGCCTTCTTCAAAATGCTATCATCATCCCTCCTAACCACATGTCCATACCATCTTACTCCATTCGCTTTAGCTATTTTATCTAAAGTTTCCTTCAGACCCAGCATTTTCATCAGCTCCTCAGTATTCTTTCTATCCACTAGTTTTACTCCACACATTGATCTCACCATAGCTCTTTCAGTTCTTCTCAAAATTACCATCTCATTTTCCCTCAAACACCATGTCTCACTTCCATGTAACATTGCTGATCTTACGCAACTACGATACACCATCCCTTTCATTTTCAAAGAAAACCTTCTCCCAAGTAACAACTCTCCACATTCTCTAAATTTCATCCATCCGATCCTTACTCTTGCAGTCACTGCAGTTTCACACCCACCACTAGCATTCAGCCTATTTCCAAGATAACAAAAACCCTTCACAGTCTCCACTTCATCACACAACACCTCCACTGGTTCTTCCTTTCCGTCTCCAATATCTTCACATCTTCTACATACAAACTGTTGTGTAAAACTGCAAGATACTTTTTTCGTTTTAGTGCATCTCGCATGAATCCACTTTTTACAGAGCGTGCACCACACCGCGTTAAACATAACTCTTTTTCCACATATTCCACACGGATCCACCCTGCTACGCACAATCTCCCCTTCTGCACCACTCACCATCATCTTAGTCTTTCTAATATTTATTCTCAATCCCTTGCTTTCCAATGCATCTCTCCACCTTTGGAACCTCTCCCTTAGATCCTCCAAATTTTCGCTCATCAGCACAAGATCATCCGCGTACAAAATTTCATTCAATAGTCCCTCTCTTGCATGTTCTGACACTGCATCAACCACAATAGCAAATATCAATTTCAGTCACTGATCAACAATTGTTATTTTTTTTACTAACAACTTGTGGATTAGTTCTTTGACAATCTGCCGCAATGCCTTGCATGGTGTGGCTGCAAAGAGGATCTCTGGTACTGTTGCTAAAACTCAACTGGTCAACACTCATTATTATCAAAATTACCAGGATCATTATTTTCATTATTCAGTTTATAAAAAATATATTTCGTCCTAAGTGGACATCATTAGTCTAATAACAAAATAAATAAATAAAAGTAGTAAAAAGTAAAAAAACGACCGTAAATCACAGCCAAAATACAAATCATGAAGCACTAAAATCGCTATACCGAACAACATCAGTTAAATAACGAATAAATAAGTCAACGGTATGGTATAATGAAAAAATGAAAATGAATAAATTTAATAAAAGCCAACATATAATGAACTTACAAAGTTTAATGAAGGATTTATTAAGCCTTATATAATAAATAAATACGTCATACTTTAAACCAAATGCAATGAATAGTCAAAAGCACTGAAAGGTGTATATAACACTGTATAATTAACACGAGCTACGTCATCAAAGGTAGCATAAGTAAAAATTTTTTAGATTAAAGAAGTAACGTTAGAGAAAGCACACTATCCATACTAAAACGAAAAAAAAATCAACTCCGTAGTAAAAAAACAAACTAGTAACGGTCTTAAAATTCTCAACTTTCACCCCCTATTATAAACCTAACCCACCACGAAACTCTTCTTAAAGCCCAACCTAATCCCATACTACGCTCCAGCACTAGAAAACGAAAAGGAAAACCAGGAACGTGCAGTTGTACAGGCATTAAATCTCCCTCCATCTAACAACAAACTCCTTTAAGCTTGAATAGGAAAAATGCGCAAAATAACAAATAATTTGGAGTGTGAACCACTGTGGTGGGGAGGAGAATCGCCAGCAGTCCAGAGATATGCAATCGACGATTTTGCATCAAAATTCTAATATTGTTTGTGGATTAGTAGGTAATACAAAATCAGTCAATGATGTAACTTACAAATCGTTTATTGTTAAATCGATTTTGGTTAATAAACCGTCTTCAGTACCTATAGTACAAACACGCAAAATATTTTTATACAAGAAATAAGTACTGGAAAAATTGGAATAATTAAATGGACTGCTAAAAACGGAAATTGAAAAAAATAAAGAGTCTAAAAAGTATTGGCTATGATGCGGTCTTGAGTGAAAAAGGAGAAATATGAAAAGACGATATCCATAGAATAACAACTAAAAAGCAATGCTCTTCCTGGCCTACCGGACGGGAAGTCATGACGACTTCCTCTTGTTGGGTCAGAGGCTACAACAGTACTCCATCACCAACAGTGCAAAGCACTCTAGTAAATCGTACCGTAGAGCGAGACAGCGCTGTTTCTGGCTATTAGCGTTCATCAGCCGCCCTCAGGTAAGAAACATTCATCTTCCAGGACGAATGATTTTGCCAGGATCACTCATTCCTTCGGATAAATATTTCTTAAATTTATTTCTTTTCTTAATTTTAAATTTTTCTTAAATATGTCTTAAATTTATTAAATGATTTATTTCTTGAATTAAATGTTTCTTACCTGAGGGCGGCTGATGAAGGCTAATAGCCAGAAACAGCGCTGTCTCGCTCTACGGTACGATTTACTGGAGTGCTTTGCACTGTTGGTGATGGAGTGCTGTTATAGCCTCTGACCCAACAAGAGGAAGTCGTCATGACTTCCCGTCCGGTAGGCCAGGAAAGACATTGCTTTTTAGTTGTTGATTTTCACCCTGGCCACGTAAAGAGTTTGACTGGAATGGTGACGTAGCCACACGAGTGGATTGCGTACCACAAAGGTTAAATTCTTTAAAAAATATTTATGCGAAAGGATGAGCGATCCTAGAGGATTATTCGTCCTGGAAGATAAATAATTCTTACCTGAGGGCGGCTGATGAAGGCTAATAGCCAGAAACAGCGCTGTCTCGCTTTACGGTATCCATAGAATAAATCGACATTAAATAGACAGTGTAGTGAAACAAATAAATGAATAAGAAATATAAATGGCGGGAAAAGATATAATAAATTCTAGTAAATCCGCAGAAAAATGTGATGAATCCGTTGTAACAACTAGTTGTAACGTCATAAAACCCCCAAAACATAAACGGTTGAAGGTGAGGACAAAATTACTGTGAGAATATGTTAGTATTTAATAACTTTGATTAGGGCTAAAAACTATATTTTGAGGTTGAAAAAATCAAAAATTTGAAAAAATACAATAATATGAAGCGAAGAAAAATCCTCCGATTTAAGCTGGACTTACCTTGAATCTAACGAAAGAGCTAACTACCTGCAAGAAGCTGAATCTTGCAGGTAGTTAGCTCTTTCGTTAGATTCAAGGTAAGTCCTGTTTAGATCGGAGGATTCTTCTTCGCTCTTAACTTTTTCTGCGCTTCATGTTATTGTATTTTTTCAACCTTAAAAAATAGTTTTTAGCCCTACTCAGAGTTATTAAATACTAATTTATTTTCACAGTAATTTTGTCCTTACCTTTATCCGTCCATGTTTTGGTGCTTCATGTTATTGTATTTTTTCAACCTTAAAAAATAGTTTTTAGCCCTAATCAGAGTTATTAAATACTAATTTATTTTCACAGTAATTTTGTCCTTACCTTTACCCGTCCATGTTTTGGGGGTTTTATGACGTTGTAATCTGGGTCGGTGCAAGTAACTGCGGGGCTCGATTAGAAATCTGATAGCGGGGCCCTTACTTTTCAAAATAAATGTGTGGTGCATGTATTTCATAAAAAAAAAAATACATAGCCTACATACAAATCAACAAATAGACAATAGACATTCAATAGTTGCTACAAAACAATCAAAGTGAAGTGGATGCTTTTATCGTTTTACTATTAATGTTAAGAAAGGCAAATCAGGCAATACATAGTACTTTTTCAGAAATAGACTTTTCCAGCTTTTTTACTTGCAAAATCATACAAAATATTTTCAAAGTCAAAATGTTTAACACTTGCGAACGGTAGCTCTCTACTCTAGACTAGCAAAAATCATGCTTGTGCAATTATAGCAAAACTTATTTTTTACTGCATAACTTCGCAATTTTTAACATCAACCGATTGTCGGACTGAAAAACCGGACCATGCCCATAGTGACCTAAATTTAACTGTGCACTGGTCCAAATTAGGTGACGATTGGTGACCCATATTATCAAGGGCGTTGAGGAAGGGGAGGGGGGCTAAATCCCCCCTAGATATTTTTTACCACCCCTCTTCTCCAAAGTTTTTAACTAAATCCCATTGCACTTCAACAATAACTGATTGTGAGACTTAAGAAAAAATTTAACGAAAAATTGCTTCAAAGTTTGTCAAAAAGCACAAAATTGTCATTGCAGTATCTAAATTTTGAAAAAATTTTCGGGGAAGCAGACGTAGAGCCGTTTTATTCCTCATTTTACCTCAAATTATCTCTCCAGTAACCACACGCCAAAAGAAATCGCGGCTAAAAGTCTCAAAAATTTGACGTCCCACTAAGGAAGCTTCTGGATACGCCTCTGCTGCAAGCGACTTCCATTGCTACTGAAAGAGATTGTGTTGCACGTTGTTTGTTCCTACGATAACAAAAAGGAGGAAGGTCTAGGAGAGAGAAGCTCTTTACCCCAAAATAAGCTGACGTTGGTTTGGTAGTGTAGATTTGCGCACCCCTTACTCTCAGTACTTCCAATGCCATTGCATATTATAAAAACTAATTAATACTTCACTATTGACTTGGTTACCATAAATCTTGAAGGTTTCTCAAAGCTTTTGTTTTTATTAAATGGAGTATGTTCGACAATTTTAGCTCACGCGTCAATTGCTGTTAGTGGAAAGCATGTTTCCTCAAATAGATGCCAAAAAGCTACAACTAATGAAAGTATAATGAACCCCCCTAAAACTATCTACAGGTATTTTCTTGCAAACAGCAAACCCACGCGATCAAACAACTGCGTAAGTTTTTTCTTTACCAGTGTTTGGTTATTGAAGCTACCGCGTTGCCGATATTTTTTTTATGCAGTTTAGGAGATATTAGAAATGGTCCATATTAAACACTGGTTCAACTTATGGCACTTTCCTCTGTTTTGTGCCTCATAACACAGCAACGGACCCTTGCTAGCGCGAGGCTTCTTTAAGGTGCGGGGCCCAATTAGATAAAATCGGTCAAATTGGCCTAAAACCGGCCTTGGTCATAATTAATTGTTACAACGGATTCATTATATTTTTCTACGGATTTACTTAGGATTCATTATATCTTTTCCCGCCATTTATATTCAGTTATTTGTTTCACTACGCTGTCTATTTAATGGAATAATAAGGTAATTATAGCTCTTTCGTTAGATTGTTTTTGTTGAGTTTGTATTAAGTCTGTTTGGTTGAGGTTGAGTTGAGACTAAATTGAGTCAAAAATTGAGTCTGAAAAATTGTTATTGTGAAGTTAAATGGTTAAGACTGTTTAAAGCAAACATTAACGGTCAGAAGATTATTCTTCCTAAAATTCGTTAAATCTTGCTCTTTTGTTTTCTTTGTCATTTTCTGAATTTTTATGCTCATTTTCTTCTTAGGCAGTTCTTTAGATTTCTATTCTTTTACTTTCGTCACTCCTATATACGCATTTTATACTCCTATGCGGTATTCATAACAATACGCATTGTTTTACGCACATTACATACCGGTACGTGCTTTTTTTGCTTTGTTTGGTCATAATAGTGTTATACGTTATCTGTTATTTTGCGTATTTTTCTTATTCAAACTTAAAGGAGTTTGTTGTTAGAAGGAGGGAGATTTAATGCCTGTACAGCTGCACGTTCCTGGTTTTCCTTTAGTCGGGTAGTGTTTTAGGCTTTTGTTTAGTGCAATTTTAGTAGCTTGTTACCGTAGTTTTAGTCTGAGTTTTTTTGACTACGCTTTTCTTCAAAGCAAGTCCGTTTCGTTTTCTAGTGCTGGAGCGTAGTAGATTAGGTTGGGCTTTAAGAAGAGTTTCGTTGTGGGTTAGGTTTATAATAGGGGGTGAAAGTTGAGAATTTTAAGACCGTTACTAGTTTGTTTTTTTACTACGGAGTTGATTTTTTTTTCGTTTTAGTATGGATAGTGCGCTTTCTCTTACGTTACTTCTTTAATCTAAAAAATTTTTACTTATGCTACCTTTGATGACGTAGCTCGTGTTAATTATACACCTTTCAGTGCTTTTGACTATTCATTGCATTTGGTTTAAAGTATGACGTATTTATTTAATATATAAGGCTTAATAAATCCATCATTAAACTTTGTAAGTTCATTATTAGAGATGTAAAAAAACCGTTTTTTTTTAATTGTTTTTTTTAGCCTTGTTTTTTTGTTTTTTTTTTTGGTTCTGTGTGGTATTTTTTTCTTTTGGTAAGGAATGTTTTGGTAAAGATCTGTTTTAAATGACAAAATGTTATTCTAAAGTTTTCTACTTGGTCTGTTCTCCTTATGGGCACATTCAGTAATCAGTGGAAACAGTTTCCAGAGAATGCAGTAAAATATCAATATCTGGCCAGGGATGGCGCCCAACGTTGCCAGTCAGATCTCATCTTTTAGTAGGTAAGTTCTAAACTGCAACACAAAAAAACGTTGGGGGAATTCGAGGATTGTTATAGCACAGTTATACCACTGTGACGCAACAAGAATAACTCTGTGCTAGCCAATCTACGCATTTCTTCAACGTTTTTTGTGTTGCAGTTTAGAATGTACCCTTTTAGTAAGGGGTAGGGCTACAGCAGCCTTTTAAGCAGTCGACTTGTATGCTGTTACGCTTGAATAGTGTTTTCCCTTGGGGTATTTCCCTTGTAGCGGATGTTTGGATTGTCAGATCATAGTAGACTACTGAGGTGCTTATGGTCTAAAAGTTGTTTGAATAATGATTATTTGCAAATACGCGATCAATTTTTCACCTTTTATTTTGACTTGCAAATGTTAGCTCCTGTCAACTTACCTTGGTCAGATATTGCGCAATGTTTGGAAATCTTATAAACTTTGATTCATCCACTAATACTGTACTGTGCTGCCACCATTGCGAATGTCGAAAGAAAAATGCCAATGGAGGTTGGTTGGAAAAGAGGTTACTAGTGGTTTAGTAGTAGCGCGCAAAAAATTCGTACAAACCCCGCTTTTAGCCTTCAGCGCTCAATTGGGAAGTGCATGGGAAAGATGCTGAAGCACAAAAAGGCTTGTTTTTGCTATCTGCGCTTTAATTATTTACCGATCACTTTACGCACAACTAAAGGTCGCATGCACCTTCGGAACTTCTCTTTCCGCAATATCCCTAACACCCTGATTTCGGGAGCTCCAGGACTAGGAGCCCTGCATCAAAAAGTGAGGACCAAAAATGTTATCAACATTTGCTTAGGCGGAGTAAACATTTTGGAAATTCATCTTGATTTCACTCACCTGCTAGGGGGCGAAACAGAGATCAAGCTAGACGCCACTGTTGGAACATAACGACTGGATTTAGATGCCATTTGGCCTCCTTTATGCAGTGTTAAAACTAAAGCACCAATAGAAAAAAAAACATGTTTTTTTTAATGATGTTTTTTTTTTGTAAAAAAAACAATGTTTTTTTTTTGTTTACAATAAGTTTTGTCACGGAATAGTAAAAAACGTGTTTTAAATTTGCACTTCCGCGTATTTAAATTTAAAACAATGTTTTAAATTATCGTTTACATCTCTATTCATTATATGTTGGCTTTTGTTAAACTTATTCATTTTCATTTTTTCATTATACCATACCGTTGACTTATTTATTCGTTATTTAACTGATGTTATTCGGTATAGCGATTTTAGTGCTTCATGATTTGTATTTTGGCTGTGATTTACGGTCGTTTTTTTACTTTTTACTACTTTTATTTATTTATTTTGTTATTAGACTGATGATGTCCACTACGGTTTCCCTTTTTCCTGACTTTTAAACTTTTCGGAAAACGGGAAATTTTTTGAAAATTGCCGGGGTTCCCGGAAAATTTTCCGGGATCCCGAAACTCCACGGGATCCCGGGATTCGGGAAAATTTCCCGGGATTTTTCCCGGGAAAAATTTCCCGGGATTAACATTTCTTCAATATTCCCAAATTTTATGGATTGTTTGGTAAATTTGATACGGAGTTGTTAATGCGTTTCACATGATTGCGTAAGGTGCATGAAAACCGGAAATAGAAAGGTTAAAACGAGCAGTGTTAGGTTATGTCGACGAGTCTCAATAAAGAGGAAATGCTGTATGATGCACTCGAATGCGTATGCCTTGGACTGAGTTTGTGTGTTTTATGCATATTCTCATTGTTCTGTTTATGGATATTCTTATTGCATTGATTCGACACTTTTCGAACTGCCAACTGAAAAAGAAAAACGATTTTTACTATAATTAATATCAAAATTGCTTTGTAGTAATGTACTATATTTTTTTGGTTGGTGTGAATTTAAGCAGGGCTATGGATGTGGAATCGAATTTTTCGAATTACAATAAAAGTTTTGCGGGTGATTGTTCGAAGTTCGAACGGTAACTCGAAGGCCGGCGCGGAATGCCGTCATTGCTATTTCATAACTAGCAGTATATTGTATAGCATTTAGAGTTTGGTAGTCACTATAGTACTAACGACCTCGACACGTATAACTAAGGTTCGATGCGCATCCAGGTCGGCCAATGTCTAGCAGATTCTATATACCAACCACTACCACAGCGCGATGATTTCTGATTATTATATCCCTGGCACCTAACATAGCAGTAACACTGTCAGTTGTATGAAAGTTTAGAAGTATAATGAACTTTACAAAAATGAATGATAACATAACGAATGTTGGAATTAACCAACTCTGCGTTTATATGAGGAATTTTTAACAAACATAAGAACGAAGCACTTAATACTGCACAAACGCAAGTCCATTTTGGTGAAAAACGGACTAATGCTCGTTTCAAGGTAGAACTTTTATCTGCTTAGAAAAAAACACAAACGAAAACGCAAGCAAAGAAGAAAGAAATATTCTCAGTTTTAACAAATATCAATTATACAGTAAAAATGAACAGTGAAATTAAAATTAATGCATGTACAACAAACGTTGTACAGTAAATTCAGCCCATGGACATCGTACCGCAGAATATTGATTCGATGTAAATGAAGCTAAGAAATTTTTGTTGTCACGCGATTAGCAGTTTCATTTAATATTAACGACTCAAAACTTTTGCCAAATGCCAACTTTCGAAAAGTTGGTGGGTTCTACGCATAATAAAAATCGACGTTATTCCAAACACCAAAACTCCAATATTAAAGAAAATATCATTATACTGAAAAATGCATGAATACAAAATATTCATGAAAATTTTAGTAATGAGTATAACTATTGGTGAAGTGTTTAATTACGTACTTACACTTCAGTAGAAATAACATTTACAACGCTTCAAAAGTTAATTGTAGTTAACAGACCAAACAAACAAAAACAAAATGCTTAATCATATTTGCAATATGGTCGCATAAGCGCTCCGGGTTCAATTGCCATACGTGAGGAAATACGACTTCAAGAAGCATAGCTCATTAATTGTACTGTCCTTTAGCCGATTTCTAAGTTTGTTTAGAAATAGCCCAGTCAGAGAAAACTCTCTCAGCCTCTATGCTTGTTGGAGGGAGCGCCAACATTGTTTTGTACAACCGCTCCAATCTTGGGGTTCTCAGACCTGTACTTCCAAACAACGCTAATTCCATAGTAAAGCTGTGCACGATCTGTTAGTGCGTTTACGCTTTTAGGCTTTGTAGTCGAGTCATATTTTTGCAAGTGGTCTTGTAGAGATTTGTACTGAAGTTGCGTATGTTCAACATTTTCTTGAAGAGTAACATCTACATAATGATCGACAAAAAGACACTCCATAAGATTAAGTGCCATGATAGACTTGTCTTGCGGGGAAGGGAATTTGAAAAAATTGCTTTCACAAGGATCATTTTTAGACGATGTGCCCAGTAAATACTTAAGCAGGCCGATTAAGTTAGAATTTTGTCGTTCTCCAACGCGCTTCTCAACCGCGGAAGCAAAAATTGCACCCAAATCCGATCCCGTTACATTTAATTCCGTGGAAATGTATCGAAAGGCTCCCTCAGCTGTTAACAGGGTAGCTTCCCGACTACAAATAGATAGCTGGGCGCTTTTAATTACGTTTAGAGCTTCAGTCAGCGAACTAAGTAAGTCGATCTCTTCAGCTGTGAATGAATACGACAGGTTAAAGTCAAACATCGCCTTGGCAACTGATTGTCTTATTTTTAAAAACCGCTCCATCATGTCACACATGCTGTGCCACCTGGTTTTGACATCCAGTTTTAACACCAATTCAATCCCAATTTGTTCTCTGACATAAACCTGCAATTTGTCGTTTTTTAGTGGCGACTTTCGAAATATTTTAACAATGACTCGGACTTTGTTGATCACATCGCGATAATTCTTTTTTAAATGAGATGATGAGCAATTAAAGGTTTCTCTGTATGGAAAGGAGTCTGGCATTATACTTTGATTTTCATCCTCTACTGTGTTGATGGTCTAAGCTTCTTCATCTGAACCGTTATCAGCACCTGTGACAGCTGCCAAGTCGGGAGGCTTACCAAACAAGTCTGCTGAGTGACCTGACACGTCCGATAGAGGTTGAACATTTAGTGAACGCCTTTCGTAAACGGCATCACTCACGGCCAAATGCAAGGCATGAGAGTAGCAGAGTTGGTGACTGGCAGGTGATATACGCCCAAGCCTTTTCATCACTTGAGCTCCATCAGTGATGCTGGCAAAAATATCTTGTTCGAAATCTAATCCGAATTCAGCAATATGAGACGTAACCAATTCAAGTAAAGTTTCTGCTGGCAACGCATGATGAATTCGTACTAAACCAAGATTCCATACGCTTGCATTTTCTCCATGAACATTAATGTTAAGATACCTTTTATTTGAAATTGACGTGTACTCATCCAGCGACAGACAAAACTTTTCTCCGTTCTTCTTTCGTTCAGCAAAGGTAGCTTTAATTTTAGACTTCGCTTCAACACAGAAAAGACTGGTTTTTTCTCTTGCGCAGCCATGGTGATATGTCAATTTTAGACCTTGGGTAGCTAAAGATTTCCGTATGAATTCACTGTTTTCAATGACGTGAAATGGAATGCCATCCACGGCTGCCATTTTTGCAATGACTTCTTGCACTGACTTTTTACTGAAAAACATGGTGTCAATGGTCTTTTGCCGCCGCATGCTTGGTTGAGATTGCCCGACAGATTTTTTTGTAGTAGTGATGTTATGCTTGGAGCGTAAATGACGAATTAATCCAGAGGTGCCAGATTCTTTACACTTTATCACAACTTGGCAAACTTTGGATCGAGCACTCTCTTCACTGCCCGATGTTTTTTGGAAATATTCCCACACAGACTCTGTAGTAGTAGAAGTAGATGTTGTGTATTCGCCAACTTCAGTACCACTTGCACTGTCATCTTCAATCGCAATATATTTATTCATTATGATAAGCAGGTTTTCCTGTATAAATATTATTTTCTTTAACGTAATGGTATAACAAGCAGCGCATTTAGTCATACCGGTAGCGAATTAGTTTTTTGTTTGCAGTGAAGCTTTGTTTATCGTTTGCTAATTACTTCATTAGCATAGCGTATAGTCTTAGTTTTTTTTTTTTGTATTGAAGCTTTTGCGCATTCAAACGAAAGTGATAACTGATAAAGGGTAACATAACAAACTCAAACAATCAATGACATACTACCTATAGCAGCCAAATTTCCTGGTGAACAAGCTACTTTTTGGAGTAGTATAGTAAAAATTTCTATGTGAGATTGAAACAATTGGCACCCAATTGATTCTTAGGAAAAGAATCAAGACTTTTTTCTTCTCTTAGAGAACAGTGCATTGCTTGACGGCTATAGATTTTGAATCTTTTTCAATTTTTCCAAAAAAAATTATGAAATTCACGATCGAAATTTTCAAAAATTTTTCTCTAAACAAATATAGAAGTTCCAAAACTTTTTCAAATATAGATAGGTTTATTCATTCATAATATCTTGAGAACCAAACCCATTGCATAGGTCTACTACGTCGACACAATGTTCCCTACACAGGTTCTTGTGCATTGTTCGGTCAGACAGAGCCACTACTGCTGGCAGACTGCTTATTGGCCCTGAAAATTGGTAGGTGATCTCTAAAGGAAAAAAGTAAATGCGTCGCTTCAAAAACTTCTCAGTATTTTTCCACACGGAAATCAACATCGAAATATCAAGTTTTACAGTTGAACGTTCCCTAACCGTGCTACAATCTCTAAGCAGAGGGTCTTGCATGCCTTCCCTCCTCAGGTGGCCTTTGACTGCACAGTTTTGCACAATGCACAGCCCACGAACCACCAGTCCACCACAGTCCGAATTAATTGCAGTAATGATTATTTTAAGGCTAATTCCAGCAAATCAGAGATGCAAACAGGTTTTAAAAAAATCGGCGAGCAAAGATAACTGTTATACCAACGTCTGTGTGGGCGAACCGCGTCAGCGATTGGCTTTTTGACCGCTAAGCTATCAGTCAGTCCATAATAGCCAGCCAATAATCCATCAGTATATAATGAAATAATAAACTCTGTTTCCTTAGACCCTTTCAGCCCCTTTCCTGGTTTTTTATCCTTTTTCGCAACATTATGACTTATCAAAAGTTATCATTTTCTATGAAACCTCAACTTTTATCTGACTTCAAAGAGCATCACAATCACTGAAGAAACGTTAGCAGTGTAGTAACTTTCCGGAAAATCGCCAACGAGATGAAAGCAATATTGCGACGAATCAGCTGTTAATTTCATATACCGCTAAAGCGATCCATCATGAAGGAGTGAAAATTTTTGCGGTCGTATTTATAGCCTCTACCTCGGTTGCCGGATCATTTTAAAAGCGCGTGCTGGTTGACTCTTTATTATTATAGTAACAAGCTCTTCAAAAAAATATCGACAACATGAGTCTACTTAAAACAAAGCTTGCAATTAGCGTTTCGCATAAACGATGCTTGTCCATAGCTTCCCCCTACCCCCAACCCCTTAAATATTTTCTCACCGGTTCTAGGCGAGTTACAAAAATGACCGATTTGACCAAAAAATCGGCGAAATTCGCCGAAATGCGGCGGATTTGCATTACTGGCAAATAATGGGCTTCTCGTCGCCAAAGCCTCCCGAGGAAACTATTTTGTGCTACTCCATGATACAATTTGCTATATAGGCTACCGGTACTAAATAATTTGAAATAAACTTATACATTTTGCTTTTATACAGAAAGTCTCACTGCCAAGTTCCTATAGGGAGCCTCTGAAGCCTTAAAATACACATTTTAAAGCAAATAATCGCAAATTTTCTCAGCAGCGAGGTACTTTGCCCATAGACCCGCAATTTTAAATATTTTCAATCAAATTCACCTAAAAAACGTCATATCGCATTGTTTTTGAATCTACATTTGAATGAAAATGTTAAAGTTACGCGAAGAGGTAGTAGAAAAATTTAACTCAAAACAATGACGAAAAGGATATTTTCGTTCATATACCACCAAAATTTTGGCAGCTTCTTTTCTGCGGAAGTTTTCTCTCTGCCCTCTTACGGAATTTCTGGATACGCGCGGGCTCACTGCTCGATCCTTGAATATTCTTTTGCTTTTATATTTTTATGCTGGCAGCTTTTTAGTACTTCCGTTACATTGTACTGGATCGGTAGGCTACAATAAGTTTAGACCTTCCGCAGTAGATTAGCAACGCTTTTCTACTTTATTAAGAAAAAAGAGCTTTTTCTCTCGTGTTTTTTATCAAACAGCAAAGTTCATTAAAAGTTTTCACATCACAAAAGGTTGCAACTTTTATCGTATTCTTTGAAGTTTAAAAATTAAAAGGTTGTGATCAGCGAAAATGTTTATTTACAAAATCAAAATCAAATCTTTATTATACTCGCCGTATTACGCCGAAGCGTGTAACGAGTTGCGGGGCCCTTCTCCGAGGCTCGGCGCCTGGGCTACATAGCTCCGAAGAAACATCGCAACGGTGGCGAGTCGTTGGCGACACGGTGTCGATTTGACCGGCCCGGGAGTCGACCCCAGATTTCCCGCACCGATAGCGTGCGCTTTGCAACTGAGCTAACGGCCGGTTTTTATGTTTATTTACACCATAATAAATAAGCTTGATCAGCATACAAGTAACCGTTTGAATTTAGGTCATTCTTTCCTAAAAACGTTGTTAAAGGAGTGCTAAACCCTAGCTCTTACTCTGTCGATTAAAAACGGTGCTTCTAAGCATGCTAATCACTTTGGGATATCATTACCTTGAAGTACTATTTCTGTAGATTTTTTTGAATAAAAAAAAATTGGCTTCAGTGCTCCTTTAAATTTCCCGGGATCCCGACAAAAATTTTCCGGGATTCGGAAAATGGAAATCGCCGGTAAATCCCGGTAAATTTTTCGGGATAACTTCCCGGGAGGAAACACTAATGTCCACTTAGGACGAAACATATTTTTTATAAACCGGATAATGAAAAGAGTGATCCTGGCAATTTTGATAATAACACCGGTGGACATATTTTAAAAAATTGTCTGTTGTTTTCATAAAAGTAATTGTGTTTAGATAATTCGACTCCGCTGATTCCAAATCTGCATTCAAAATTGCTGTATGACGTCACAATTTGTCGCAAAAAATTATATGAAATATTTTCACCAGTATATTATAGATTAACTTACGCGTAAATAGTGAACATTACTTAGGTTTCTGCCTTCATTGACCCAGCTTTAAAGTCAAGCAGGTAGTTTCGCTTTCTTGGCACGTGACATGAATTACCTGTTTCGCGTGTTATAGACCAACTGATGGCCATTACGTTTTAATAGCCAGCAACAGTCCACCATTATTGAGCAGTCCCATCATCCTTGATACCCAATGTTTCCCTTGTTTTATTATGTTCTAATGAAATCTTTCATTTTGTTCTTAATTCAAACACGACGTCAAAGGGAAAAAATCAAGGTGAAAATGTAAAAAATGCATTTTTATAGGCCTACTCATTCGGCGAAACCTACAAGGAACTATGGAGGAACCTACTAGAGCATGCTTGGAAATGCTTTTCTGCCTAGGTGTACGCGATATTATGCTGTCGTTGAGAGGCCTCCAATCAGCTTACGTTGTTTATTTTTCTACCATTCTCCGCGCACACAAACTGATGCGGTTGCCAGCCAGACTACAAAAAAACTGTTGAGTAAAAACATACAAAGCTTACTGCAAGCGCTGCAACCAACCAATGGCTGTAGTGTACAGACTATAAGCGGCGTCATTGTTGCATCACGCAGGATAACAAGCATTAAACTATGAATAACACTGCAGAAGTTATCAACTACTTAAAGCAAAATTTGATTAAAAGTTGCGCAAAATCCTGACGTGTTGGAAAAAAATCGTTTGCAGATTTCAAATTAGCGACCTTAAATTATACAAGATTACTACACTAAAGCGAAACAACAAATTTGATGTCCACTAGTGTAATGAGCGTTTTTTCACTAGATGACCATTCTGAGGCAAATTTACTGTGAAAATCCTTACAAAAATGGAAGCGATTGGGAGCCTTGCCAATTTTTTTAAAATGTGAAGACACTTTAAAGGCCCGTCTACACTATGCCTATTTTAAGCGCTTAAGCACGAAAGTTCTTTGTTTATTTATGAAGTTCTCGCTTGGAAAATTTTGTAAGCAAGCAATTATGTAAGCAGTTGCTTCCCAAATTTTTTTTTTCGCGTCGGTAGCGATTCCGCAATTATGTAATTCGCGCTTAGCTGCTTACTTTTCAGGAAGGTTTGTCAGGTCTCAGGTCCTAGGTTAGTGCATCATTGCAATTAATCAGCAGAATTGCTTTTGAACAGAAAAACATTGCGTAGATGTAAAGTTGTGACTATTTTGGTACAATAGAAAATTTTAGTAAAGCGACTGTGTAATTTTTTTTAGCTGATAAGGCATCAGGAAGCATAGCTTAGACTAGACCTGGAGCACTGAGACAGTAGAGTATTGGCTTGTCTTGATCAAGGTTTTTCACAATTAGAAAAGACTTGGTGTTTTTAGTATTGTAGTTCATGATGTGCATTCGACTATGTGTAGCAGTGTAATACAGTTTACAGTAACTTATACTATGTATGGTATACTGGTACACTATCCGGTATATCAGATAGTCTACCATCATGTTTAGCCGTAGACTACCAGTATCACTGTTATTCATTAGGCTAGTCGCTTCATCGGGGCTTGTTTGAATGAAGCCGTGGTTAGGGTTTGGGGGGTTAGACCCTAACCTCTACTAATACCTCACTAGCGGTCCTTGTGCTGGTGTCGTGTGATATATATATGCCTCTTATCAGGTTATAACTGTATAAGATGCGGCTTAATTCAAACAAGCTCTGGTTAGTCCAGTACGGTGGTTCTTTGACCCTGCTATGGTTCTAAGGAAAATAAAAATTTGCATTGTTACAACTAAATACTTGCAACTAAGTTGGACATTTTAAAAGAAAACTTGTTTGTGACCAGCATGTCTGAAGTACCAGTACCACTACTGAATACCATACCCCTCTTTACCTCTCCCAAGTCTGAGATGTATCTCTTTTGTGAAAAGCAGCACTTGTTGACTCACGACTGTTTCATCTTTATTTGTAAACTTTGCTTTTTCAAGGAAATACAAGAGGTGGTAGGCTATTAGCTGTGGATGATACAGTATTTCCCTTACTGCTTATTTCTACATACCGGTACAGCCTGTTGTAAATGTCTGTGAATTTAATCATTGCTTTTTAACGTAGTGGCTGTTATCTGTGCAGGCTGTTTTATACACATTTTTCTTTCAATTTTTTATAGCTATGGATAAAAAGTATTTTTGTAATGACAGTCAAAAAGATTTATGGATTGCTTATTGAAATACAAAAATTTTCATACTTGTTCAATCCACAAGCAGCGGAATAAAAGAACCAAATATCGCAAATGATTGCATGGAAATGTGTTGCAAAAGGTTGTGGTGTGGAAGGACAAGGTAATGAATTGCAGATTGCCAAAAGTGGCTAATGCTTACTGGTATGTCATTTCAGATTTAATAGTTTTGCAGTAAAAAAACGACGGTTAGCTCTGTTGCTTAGCGCACACGCAATCGGTGCAGGAGATTTGGGGTTTAAATCCTGGATTGGTCAAATCTGCAAAGTGTCGCCAACGACTTGCCACCGCTGCGACATTCTTTTGGTGCTGTGTAGCCCAGGTGCTAAGCTGCGCAGATGGGCCCTGGCACTCATTACACGCTTCGACGTAATGCTACAAGCATAAGTAAAGATTTGATTTTTGATTTAGTTCTGCTTCTGGACTTGCATTTTTATTTTATACATAGTACTGTTGTTATATTTTTTGGAGATATCGGTATTAGCTGGGAAGGACCTTTATGGGTCACCGGTCAGTGGTTTGAAATCAATGCATAAGTAGAATGTGCAATACCTATGTGCATGATGTTAAGAAATCATAAACTGTTAAAAGGAGGAAATGGTTAAAAAGTTGCTGTAGAATCTCTATTTTGCCAAAAAAAATTTGCGGTTTTGAGTATGGTTTAATTGCCTTCTTTTGTTTTTATCTATACTGGTATACTTAAGTATATATTATGATACTTGTATTGAATGTACTGTGTAATTAATTAGACCTACACTTTTTGATGAATTTATGATTGTCATTGTGATTTTAAAACACTATATGGCAAATTACTTTTGACACATTTTCAAAACTGTTTCACTTTCAATTGCACAAATCGCTTTACTTGAGCAAAAGCAGTTTTGGCTGTATTGGTGATTCCAGGACAAATGGGTCCTGGACAATTTATTCCCTGACCTTACCCTGACCTATTTGTCCGGGACCCATTTGTCCTGGTGCCCATTTTTCCGGAACCCATTTGTGCTGGTACCCATTTGTCCTGTACGGGACCCAATTGTTTGAAAACCATACCATTTACCTTTGAAAATCTGAATTTAATATATATAATACAAATTACTGAGGTTATTTTTCTAACTATTGTGAACCTAAATTCAACAGTAATTGAGGGAAACTGCAAAGAGAGCTTGTGTCCTCTTTGAGTCAGCAGCTGCCCGGTATAAATATGTCCAGTGTGATCAGCTCCAGCCGAAAGTTGAACTTGTCATGTAGGATTGCCACAGCTAGGTCATGTCGCTGAAAAGAGGTCAAAACCCAGACCTCTCACGTTAATAGCAATGTTTCTTAACAATATGCCGGCCGGCTGGCTAATTTTTCAAATTTTGTTTTTTTTAGGTACCGGTAGAGCATACACCTATAAGGTATAGCTGCAATGACTAATGAATAAACTACGTATATAATATTTGTAAATTCAACTACCTGTCAAGCTATTTCTTGATTTCATACATTTTGTGAATAGTAAGATTTTTAGCTGTCAAGAACAGACTCTTTTAAACATATATCAAGAAATTTCTTTTTCCAGAAGTAATGATGAAAAAATTAATGTTCATAACTTTTCCTTCTTCCATCAAAGTTATGCTTGGTTGCAAGCTGCATAAAATAGAATGCAAATAACCAAATTTGTAATCATCTGTTAATATTTTGCAGAAGATATGAGCAAAACCGCATGAAAAGGCAAGCACAAAAAATACAAAAGAGAAGAAAGAAGATGTGTGGACGATCAGACGATGCTGGCTCCAAAAAAGTCCTTTGGGGCTTGTACAAATCAATGGGCTTCCTTAAAACGTACTCACAGCCTCGATCCAAAAGATTCGGTTCTACAAGCCAAAGAAGTGGAGCATTCCGTTGAAAACATTTCCCGACATACCGGTACTAGACAGATTCTTTTATAAATAAAAATATAGAAGATGGGTGCATTTTTAAGATTTAGAGTTAGATTATAGCACTCAATGGTAAGCGTTCTGGAAAATGTTCCAACTGGACTTTTGCGATATGCTTTCAACGTTTCACGTTGAAACGACAGAATATGCATTGTATCATAACTTTATGGTCATACTTGTTATAAAAATATTTTAACCTACTTCGTAGCGTTATGACTTCCTATTTTTTAGTGCCAAGAGCAAGGAAGATATAAAGAGCTTTAGAAGGCGATAAAACAGATCTTGTTATTGGAGCAATTAAATCAACCAAAGGTTCTTTTTGTGGTAAGATGCTGTGTTACTTTGCTTTTGTGTATTGTAACCTACTTTTGTGCAAGGTTTTTTGTACCTTCCGCAATAATGTTTGGAGATTCCCAGTGCCAACAGATTGCGCAAGAAATTTGGGCCAAAGTATGCGGTGCGTGGATTGAGTTGGCCGAGTGGTTGGTGCTAAGGGCGCCGGAACTGGTTTCGCGAGTTCGACGCTTAGCTAGGTCATCTTCGATAATGCATGTAGTTTACTCATGCAAAAGCCCAAGCTGCGTTTACGTACCTTAAAAAAAAGTCCAACATTTTGGCACTACAGAACTGATGTAGCATTATTTGGATGAAATGAACATCAGGAAGCTATTTTATCTTTACTAAGCATTTTGGATTTTGCGCAATTTTATGCACTGTAGATTTGATGATCAGTTGTATGGGGCGCCGTGTGTAAAGCAACGCAATATAAAATTTTGCATCATTTTTTTGGTTAATTTCATATATTGTTGCAATTTATCTATATTGCAAAAAAACACTTAAATCGCCTTTTAATTGCCATGGTGATATGCTAACTAAAAGAGTCAGTGTTGCCCTTTCCCTTTTTCCATGAACTCATGTAGTGTATATACTGGCCTGAGGCGCTGTTGTACTGACTGTGCAGTGTGCGCTTATAGGTTTGGCTGAAACATTTTGAAATAAAGTGGCTTGGAGTTTGATTGATAAAATACTGTTATGATTGGTAGATACAATTGCGAACATATGCAAAAACATTGACGTATACAGTAGGCAAGTTATGAGCAAGCTACCAGTACCCATGCAGGTATCGGTACCAGCCATGTTGCAGTTGCAGGGTATGGAAAGTTGTCAGACTAGATAGCTAGACTCCCACGTGGTTTTGTGCTTATTATTCTTTTAGGTAACTTAATAAAATTAGTAATTTTGGTTTACCCAACCCGTTCATCAGTAACTTGTTTCAGTGGCAGCAAGAAAGTATGGGTGCTGTTAAGCTACTGGTACCGGTATCCTTTGGAATACCAGCAGCTAGACTAGACTAGACTACCGGTATGGGAGTAACAACTAGTATCAACTACCAGGTCCAGTTGGGTTAGGTTAGGATTAGGTTCGGTTAGGGTTAAATTTAGTTAGGGTTCATTCAGTTACAAATATCGGTATCGGTAGACTAGTTTGACATTTTTAATTTTATAGTTTACCGTATGTCACTGGCTACTGGTGTATCGGTGTGCTGATCTGCTGATGTCAGGATGTAGCTTACCTGCTTTCTGTGGACAGATCACAGAAGTTACTGTAATCTGACATGTTTCAGCCATAAGCCATTCTGCATTAGCAACGAGATAGTAGTATGTCACAAAAACATAGGTTTAGGTAGCTAGACTAGGCCTAATGTCGGGTTACTGGTACTGTACTTTAAAACAAGATTTTTCAGATACCGATATTTTGTAACTGAACGAACCCTGACTAAATTTAACCCTAACTGAACCTAATCCTAACCTAACCCAACTGGACCTGGCAGCTGATACTAGTTGTTACTCCCATACCGGTAGTCTAGTCTAGTCTAGCTGCTGGTATTCCAAAGGATACCGATACCAGTAGCTTAACAGTACCCATACTTTTTTGCTGCCACTGAAACAAGTTACTGATGAATGGGTTGGGTAAACCAAAATTACTAATTTTATTAAGTTACCTAAAAGAATAATAAGCGCAAAACCACGTGGGAGTCTAGCTATCTAGTCTGACAACTTTCCATACCCTGCAACTGCAACATAGCTAGTACCGATACCTGCATGGGTACTGGTAGCTTGCTCATAACTTGCCTACCGTATACGTCAATATTTTTGCATATGTCCGCAATTGTATCTACCAATCATAACAGTATTTTATCAATCAAACTCCAAGCCACTTTATTTCAAAATGTTTCAGCCAAACCTATAAGCGCACACTGCACAGTCAGTACAACAGCGCCTCAGGCCAGTATATACACTACACGAGTTCATGGAAAAAGGGAAAGGGCAACACTGACTCTTTTAGTTAGCATATCACCATGGCAATTAAAAGGCGATTTAAGTGTTTTTTTGCAATATAGATAAATTGCAACAATATATGATATTGCATGTAATTTAACCAAAATTAACCAAAAAAATGATGCAAAATTTTATATTGCGTTGCTTTACACACGGCGCCCCATAGCGGACGCTCTTACCCACTCCGCCATCTGAGCTGTTGGCGATAAGAATTATATCTGCTGCACTTGCTTGTTATAGGGACGGACAGACCACTGTACCCGCTGCAGCAACGTCTAGCTTGCCAATTCACTACGCTGTTTTTTTTTTTTTTGAATGTGAACAACATCCTACCGATGTTTTCTTCGAAAGTGTGGCATGGAAGCTAAAAAGTTGTTACCTCAAGCAAAAGAATTAAGTTTCAAAATACAGTCATGAACTTTGCTTTGTGCTGCTTAGAAGAGGACACTAAGTTTTGGCGTTATGATTGCACTTTTCAATTTTGTTGTTTTCGTTAATTTTTACCTTGTTTTGCATGTCACTTACGTTTTTTCAAATGTTCTTTGTATTTTTTCTATTAAAGCATTTTGCTGTAAAATTTGTTGTAATTGATGGTGAAGCTGACAAAATATTCTTTGGATACTAGAAAAGAAAATGCACTAAAAATGTAGTGATAGCGTCAATAACAGCCAGTATCTGCTAATTTTGGATTAAAAATGGATCTGCTCACCAGTTTTTGATGAGCTTGGATTTACATTTTCAAACTCAAAATGAATTTTAAAATTAAAAAAATATACAGATGCAACCCGAGTACCTAGCTTCAGCACACTTAGCTTGTCCTTCTATTTCGCGCCTGATCCGTAACAAAAAAAAAATTAAATTTCGTTCAACTACGTTGCCATGGTTTTGTCACGAGAGTAAAGCATTAAAGCGTATCACGTCGCTTGGAAAGCCGTCGTGACGATTGCAAAAATAATAGTGTAGACAGTTCGCGCTTTTCAAGCACGTAAGCCAAGCTAGAACTTCTCGCATAGTGTAGACGCGGCTTAAGTCTAACGAAACAAGATTCCCAAATGAACGTTGTACACAAGAGTTCAAGCGTTACATTAAACTTTAGTTTTTACAAATGTCATTAACCACTAACTGCGTGCCGTCACAGACTGGCTGTAAATTATTGGGAAGTCTACTTGCAAAAAGATTCACGACCTCACCTGCAGCAGTGCAGTTCAACCTGTCAACCTAACTTATTAATGGCTAATCGACTCAGACAATCGAAGCTTATTTAAATAAATATAATCTAAACTAAAACAAGTAAATCTAACAATCAATCTTCGTTTGCTTTTTCATTCCGTTTCTAGTGCCGGACCTTGCTGCAGCACCGTCGTGACCTTGTCCCACCAGTTGCCAATATCTACTCCTGACTCTTGGAGGAATGGATAGAATTTGTGTTGCAATACCAAGATCACTGAAGTCGTGTACTTCTTCAAAATAAAAAACGTTCACTAATTAAATTTTTATGTACGCAACGCAAGCACAAAGATAGTTGCGCATTTTTAGATGCGTCTGTTGTTTCATCAGGCAAAATGGGAAAAAACTTGTCTAACGTCGTCAACAATGCGTTTTTGAAAGATTGTAGCAATAGCTTTTATCACTTCGTTTTGAATTGTTGGTGATATGTAGGTAGTGTCTTTGCCTGCTCCACAAAAATGATCATGAAAAACTATTATTGCACGCCATCAGTGGCGCAGGCAAAAATTTTCAATGGGGGGGGTTGAAATACTAAGCCGGATAGCCCGGATTTTAACTGCTATGCAATACTTTTACTTATGACGCGGTTGCGCAGTGTGCAAAGCTCAGATTTATACGGTCGTTAGTGAAGAGCGGGAGCTATATTAACAAATATTGCCGTATGTCGCCAATTATTGTAAGGTTACCGCTAACAAGAAAATAATGTTTCGTAGATTAATGACAATTGCTTTAGCAATGAGAATTGAACGAACAATGAACTTAGAAATTTCTGGCCTAGTCGATAGTTAAGTTCTCCGTCACACTAAAACTTCTTGTAGTCTTTGAATTAATATTTGCTAGTTAAATCAGTAGAACAATGCTTAAGCAAATCAATATCGAGGGGGCCAAAAATCGTAACGCCTTTGCGTACCGGTATTAAAGATGCTTAACTTCACTACCGGCACGCTTGTTAAACGCTGTTACGCGCAAACAGATATTAAGTTCATTTATATGGTCTGTTATGAAGCGCTTTGTGACGTAGGCCAATTCTACTCGCTTTTCAATCAGGGTTGCCAGGTTTGCAGAGTAAAATATACCAAAATGTTCCAAATTATATACCAAATATATACCAAAATATGTTATCAAAAATATACCAAACATATAGGCCTACCAAAATTTCGAAAAAAAGTCATCAGTTTATCTGTAAAAATGAAAAGTAAGTGTTGCATTTTTGAATGACATAATTAATTTCTTGCTCAATCTCCCAACAGAAGTATTTTTACACTGAACATAAATCAGTTGTATTTGCTAAATACAATCAAGCTTTCATTACCAGTAATGCAGATTAAATAGACCAAGGAACCGAATCAAAGTTTCTCACGCTAAACAAATAGTCACAAATACAACAGTTTAATTGAAATTAATCAACACTTCTCAGTCCACAATTCTCGGGTAACAAAAAGATGTACCGCACAAAACTCACAGTTTCAAATAAATCTGTAAGTGGGCTATTAAATTTTACTACTCTGCTAAGTGCTAAGTTGGTAGACTAATGGGGTCTTGTGAAGATCATACCGTATCACACCATAGGGAAACGTACCGGTACGTCCTTGATGCGCATTAGCGATTCCGGTTACCATATTTTCCATACGGTATGATCTTAACAACGCCCGGCTAATGAAGGTTCATTTCATTGAATCAATTTACTAGTCTCCTTCCTATGCCAAACATAAATACCGATACGTTATCCCAGTAGGCCTAATACCGGTACCAGTAGTCCAGTACCCCTTAAACATCCCAAATTCTGATCCTTCACATTCAACCCAAACCCCAATCATTACAAATTAGCCAGCTGATAATATAATGTGAACACCAAGCCTTCATCCAAATGCCAAACTCTACAACGCTACAACTTAACACTCAAAACTATCAACTAGCCAATCCATTCTTCACAATTCACATATAACATATTGCTTCAGAAAAAGAAAATTCTACAGCTTTTGGCACATTGTGCAAAAAAAATCGCCACTAGTAGTGTTGCCAATTGTGTAAAACTGCATTGCTCAAATCCGTAGAAAGGATTTATTAGGTAATCCGGCAATTAAAGAGCTTTCTAGTAATCTTCAACATATCAGTTATATTAAATTTCTGAAATATACCAAACGCAAAAAAGCACTACCAAAAGGCATAAAAATATACCAAATTTAAGGACATATACCAAACCATAATTTCACTTACCAAACGGTCCGAAAAATATACCAGATTTGTGAAATCTAGTATATAAATATACCAGTTGGCAACACTGTTTTCAATTCGCTGCGACAACTTGTTTACATGCAGCCATATTTTGAAATAGAAGAGCGTTTGCAGTCCGCAAATAACTAATAGAACTGAAAAGACTAATAGGACTAATAGGCATAAAAGCATTAATGGGGGAGTATAGAAAAATTGGGGGGTAGGGGAGAGTATGGATGGTGGGGGAATTGTGAATTTTTGATTGTTTGGGAAGTTGGGTCAAGTATGGAAGAAATATGAAAGGAATGGGGAAGTGTGTTGGGGTATGGGGGGACGTAAGGGCAAGTGTGTTTGGGGTGTGGTGTGGGGAGAGGTGGGGAAATGTGTTGGGGTAGGGGGGAGGTGAGGAAAACTGTGGGAAGAGGTGGGGGTGTGTGAAAAAATGTAGGGAGAGGTCTAGGGAGTGTGGAAAAATGTTGGGAGAGGTGAGGTGTTTGTTGGGTGAAGGGAAGAGTGAACCACACCTCTACCCACACCCCAACACACATCCCCACATCTCTCCAGACTCTCCCACACCTCCTCCCCATGAAGCATTGACTTTTGTTGGAGAATCTTCATGAAGCTTTGTTTTTAAGTGGGAAATCAAGAAGGCGTAACCATTTTGCCCTTAAGATGCGCGTACTTTTGAAGAGATTCTTTTACTAATCGATTGAGATTGACTCCACCCACTTTGGAAGAACCAAACAAAGCACATGGCTTGCAAAAGATTTCCTGTTTCGAGAGGGAATAGTAAAAACATTTTTAAGAATCAGTTAAATGTTGGGCCCAAGATATGTACGCCACATTTTCCCCCTTCTTTGCGTTCAGTGTAAGGCCACATAAAGTCAGAAGGTGGGGGCCAAGATTCTTCGAGAAAGTTGACTTTTTCAAATCAGTATAATTACACCAGTTTAAAATAGCGAAACCATCATCATTTTTATCAGTGCTTTGAACGTCCGTGGTAATGGCCGCTCTTTTCTTCGTTTTGGAGTTGTCTGACTTTGATGGTGACGTAGTCGCAACAAATTGTCTTATTTGCATGCTAGTGCTTACACTTTCATCATCTCTTGCATTTAACTGACTTGCTTCTGATGCACTCCCTGAATGTTTGGCAGTGGCAGAGGAAGAAAAAAATTAGTAATTCTTCTTTTCATGGCTTGCTTAGCTTACACTCTCAAATTTACTAACGTTTTTCTCAATACAAAAGCTATACCTGACTGAACACATGAAGCAAGTGAAACACTTTTCGCCCGTATTCTATTTTGAATCTATAATTTTTTTAGCGATACAACTTTTATTTGCCAATTGTTAGATTTTGAAACTGACATAGATTTATAACTTAGACCTACATACGTTTTCAAAAATTTTTAAATACTCACTCAGCTCAACTTCAAATAGTTTTAATGCATTTATTTTGGTTTTGAACTGATGACCTTACGTCACAGATTCACATGCGCATTGTAAGCATTAGCAAATCGCATCATATTAACTGGCGCAATTCTCCAGTCAACAAAATACGGAATACGGAAGGAGTAATTATTGCAATTTGCCGAGAACTAAGGAATTGATTTTGGTTCTGATAGGACTTTTGGCTCATTTGGTGGTTGCGCCTGAAAAATCGCCCCAAGCCTAAAAACTGAGAAGAGGTTGGTCTCGGGGTATCGTTTCTTTTCATTCCTGCTGCTGGCCTGTCGCTCCGTTGTTTTGAGCGGAGCAACTATCGAAGTATTGGCAAATATTCGACTGAATAAAAACACTCGATAAATTCTTCTCTCAACTTTCCCGACCACTATCATAGCCACGTTTAAAGCATACGAGCTAAAACTTTGATTTAAGCTTATGACGTAGCAATGAACTTTTGAGCTTTTTATTGTCGTCCATGTAGGAGCTTCGCATCGCTTGCGCTTTAGAAATCTTTGCAGAGTATATGACAGCAAAAGTGAGTGGCACGAATGATGCAACTCCTTCGCCAATACTTCTATAGTTGCCTAGTCCACATGCCCAGTTTAAATGAACCAAAAACCACTTTTTTTTCGCATCATGCATCATAATTTTTTTGGTCCACATACTGGACATGTTGACAGGGTAAGTATATCGATCCCTTCTCTTCTGTGCGATGAAGTAAATGCCACTATTTTTTCAAGGATGATGTTTTCCTGTCAAATTCAAAGGGGGAACATGGCAAAACACCCCCTCTAAATACCCTCCTGATTTAATCAATCCGCTTCAGGCCCTGCACTTGGTTAATCCGGCACTGCGTAGAGTAGAGGTAACAATATCGCTATATCGGTGAGGGAAGTCTGGGATTTGATTTCAGAGCCGGGTCAAAGCGGACTTGGCGTCGTCAACGGTTCGCTACCGCTGCGATGTTTCTTTGGAGTTTAAAGCTGTGTTGCCCATGCGTTAAGCTCGGAGGTGTAGGACCCGCCAGTTGTTACATGCTTTAGCATGTCTCGGGAGTAAAATGAAAATTTAATGTTAGATTTTTAAGTACCCTACAAATTGATAATTTCAGAAAGATCCTACTAGATTCAAATTTCTTGACGATCGCGTAGGTGGGGAACGGCGGGTTGAGGTTTATCATTATTGGCTACACTGTAGCGTGCCAAATATTACAGTCATGTAGCCTAATCAGGCGTAGGCTATGCTGATTGCTGACTGGCAGACACTTGTACTAAGTGGCCACTAAGTGGCCACTTAGTACAAGTGTCTGCCAGTCAGGTCTTGTACACTCCCTCGTTTTTCTTTAAAATGAAGGACCGATAACTACACATATCCTATCATGTATTTATCTTACCTTGAGAATGCACGGAACAAGCAAGCAGAAAGAAAAGCAAGAACACACCTCCTGCAAAAATGAGCATAGTAGTAACTTTGGCTATATAACAGTATTGTACTACAACTGAGATATTTGCTTTTAAAAATTTGCATTTAATACTCTTGAGCTGTCTCATTTTACAATCCTTATCACATACGGTTCAGATCCCTCAAACTTGAGTGATTTGCAATGTTAGTGATTTGCAATGTTATTGTGTGATTTGCAATGTTATTTGTGATTTGCAATGTTATTGTGTGATTTGCAATGTTATTTGTGATTTGCAATGTTATTGTTGTACCATCCCCTTTCCTTGCAATTTAGAACGGGTCGCATGGAAAAAAAAATTTTTTGGTATAGATCTCTTTCTTTAACCTAACTCTGACGCTGGGTGGCTGCTGCTCGATGACCGAGGGATCCCTCGCCTCCTCCCTGTCGCGGGGTTCATATTGTGAGCTGTTACTAAATCAAGCAATTTTTTTCTACTGTACCATTCTTCCGTTTTCTTTGTTTGATTATATTGAAGCGACTAAATAAAATATTGATTGACTGATTGAGTTTGTTCTAGTGCACTACAGCTCCACAATTTATTGAGGTTAAGCAGCAGTAAGAGGCGACTTTATCTGTCTCATTGATGTTAGCAATATATCAATGAACGTTTTTTTCTTCGAGTGGGTTCAATGTTGCATCGGGAAGAGGCATCACTCTGAATGGCTGGGCACGTATCAGACAGCCACCTTGCCAAGCTCTCGTTCACAGTGAGCAGAGCCCGAACCCCTTTGGATGGCGGTATATGGGACAGGATGTTATAACATGGTCTGTGGTTTGTTCCTCTGCTCCACACTCACAGGACACCGTGTAAGCCATGCTCTATTAATTAAAATCCACAAATGGATATGCTGCAAACCTAATACTACTTTAGCAATTTTGGATTCTTTATTTTCTTTATGAGTTGAGTAAATTCTCTTGTTGGTCTGGTGCTTTAAATAAATTGGTTGGAAACCTGGCATAAAATAAATGTATCTATTAAGAGTAGCGCTTTTTCAGTGGTGAATATCTGAGTGATGCTATGTAATACCTACTACACTATTATAATGTCATTAATCCAGAGCAGTTTGATTAAAAAGGTAATTTTATGACTCATGAAAACTGGACTGATCGTATACACGGAAGATTGATTGTGTAATTGTTTGTACAGTAGCAATTGCAAATTGATTGTGAA
Organism: Trididemnum miniatum; assembly: GCA_964006365.1. Classification (NCBI taxonomy): domain Eukaryota; kingdom Metazoa; phylum Chordata; class Ascidiacea; order Aplousobranchia; family Didemnidae; genus Trididemnum; species Trididemnum miniatum. Next base: position 13,240,873 of record OZ023238.1, read on the forward strand.
CTCGCTGGGTTGTTCTGTAATGAATATTTTGTGTCTCTAATTTAAGCAGCAAATCAAAATTCTTTTAATGGTAAATCGTAGTCAACTCTCACTGAAGTGAATTGCTGAGTCTGTGACAGGATCCTAACTGGTTTTGTGACATGATTGACGTAAAGTGTTTGTTTTTTATACTTTTACAGTCATCAGTGTATTGTATTTTACTATTTACGCTTAAACGTGATGTTAAATTCGAAGCATATTTTGGTCATTAGTAACTATTCATTATTAAACGTGTTGTGGAGAGGGATAATCAAAACGTCTTATCTGCAAACGTATGTGTTAGTTGCTTATGTTATTTTGTTTTTCATGTGACTGAATTTTTTTTATTTTTATTTTATTTATTTGTTTACTTTTTGTTTTTCTTCACGACACCGCATTTCAAACCCACCGAACTGATGTTTTTATTTCCCTCATAGCCAACTCAGACATACCCGCATCGATTAGTGAACTACAGTAAATCTATTTGAAAAGTCTCAACTTATATACATCAGTATCAAATCCAGAGCCTTCAACAGGGGTAGAGATTAAATGACTATGTCCCTTCCTACCCCTTCATCACACAGACAGTTTCAATGTATGTAAATACTTTAGTGATGTGTCCTTTTTATGCGCGGTGTTGTGTGATGTGAATAAATGCTTCTGTTCTGTTCTATTCTATATATGCATTGATGACCGAAAGAAGCCAACTCCATTCCGGAGACGGTTCAGCCGAACCCAGGCGGGTCTGGGAAGCCCTATTCCAGCTGGAAGCGCGTCAGAATCATCAAATAATGAATGCAGACCAGAAGTGCCCTCCCGCCATCAATGAACATGATTAGACAGAACTGCAAACTATTTTTGTTTCGTGCTACCTTACATGCCAGTTGCAGGTGAAAGCTTTAACGTGATGAAAGATTTGGAAGCGAAAGAAAGCAAATTTTGAGAAAAGGGCTCGCGGCGCAACAAAGGATGAAGAACTCTAACGCAAAGACTTAAAAATTGGTAGTAGCAATTGTCTCGCAAGACGTTCGGTAATCAAGGGTCAATGTGATCAAACTGGTAGTTTTAGCTGTGCTGCCGGGAAAGACACTCAACGGTATTCAACAAGCAGCTTACTCTTTATCTTTAAGTCACTTCAAGTCAGTCAATTGACCACCGGTTTGTTTTACAGTGCTTTCTGCTGCATAAAGGATAAGAAGGTGCATACATTTTCTGGAAACATGCTGGAATATGAGTGTAGCGAATGTACATTCCGCCTTCAATTGTTTTCTTTGTAAATGGCAACACTGCTTTCGTTTTCTTTGATAGCAACCATGCTTACCAGCAACTAGCAGTTGAGCGTATAATGTCGATTCACCGTAATTCGTATAAAGCATGTAGTTGTAAAGTGGGTTAACTTGTTACTTATTTAGTTCGTAGGCCTATAAATTCGATTGATGTAAGTTAAGACGTCATTTAGTGACTTAAGTGAAGAATGTAAAGCTTGTTGGACCTATGATGACTGCAGAAGATTTGATATAGTTTGCTGAGTCCTTGATACGGTATGTGCTTTACTTTTATTGTTCATATGCGTTATGATACTTGTAGTTTAACCGATATTGCTGTTTAAGTATAGTTTACTGGATTTGATGAAGCGATTTGTGACCCATAATGTACCGTACCGTAGGCTACACCGGCCAGACTGGCTAAGGTTATTTTTAGTGCCCTTGGTTGATAGATGACTAGGTTTATGCGATATTTTCTTGTGTCTATTTTTTTTGTTTGACGTAGTCTGTTGGAAAATGCTCTAGGGAAGCGCCACACTCTTACAAGCGAATACTTACTTCTCTGTTGTGATGCTAGTTATGAGCGCTGATTAGTGATTTTATGAGTTAGTCTGAAGATACAGGATATTTGCTTATGTCGCAATATCGATTGCAGATTGTGTTGTCATCCTTGAGGTCGTTGCTGTGTTTGGATCGCTTGTGTTGTTTTGAAGCTATACCTTGCCCACAGTCAGGTATTTTGATTTGCTATGACATGTTGGCCTGTCTAAATTATCTGAGTCAATGTAACGAATTGAATTTGTCTTTGATTCTTATGCTGTGCTCTATGCTTTAACTATGTCTTGTGCTTTGACCTGTTAGTTATGATTTTTGTTTGTTTCAGTTACCGCGGCCACTATTTGAAGCGTCTCAATTAGTGTTTTCAATATTAATCTTTCAAATTTCCATTGGTTGTGACTGCTTTCAAGGCGCACCTATCATCACCATACTGACGTGGGGACACCAGACTGCTAACAATTTTAGCTGCCGCTACAATGAGCTTGAATATTGTAAATCAGTGGCATAACCAAAAGGAGGGCACCGTGGCAATGCCTACCTTTTTTATGATAAAACCTATTTTTTGCTGAAGTGTGTTTAAAAACCTTCTTATAAATTACGGCAATATTTGTAGTTTTACTGCTGGCTACGTCTTTGCTGTAGATATTTTCGTAACAAAAACAACTTTAGACAGCATAGCCTATGCGAATTTTTTTCAATAAAAACCATGCAGCCAGAATAATTAAAAACATTTTTTTTTACTTGACGTTTCAAAATGTTACTCATCCCTTCGCCAAAAGTAAAAATATTCTTTACTTTTGACGACAGAGTGGGATTTTGATTGACAATGGGGTGGGATTTTGACGAAAGTAAAAAAAGCAAATTTTTAGTTTTGAAAATGGTATGAGTAACATCTTGAAACGTCAAGTAAAAAAAAATGTTTTCAATTATTCAACCACATGTTTTTTTATTGAAGCTAGTAAGAAGTTCCAAGATATTTTTGTATTTATCACTGTACATGTGCAAAATCGAAGAGATCACACAGCTTTTGCATGGGCGAGTTTTGCCTATCGTTTCGTAGTATTTTTGATAGTGAGCCTTAAATCAAATAGCTGCCAATACTGTTTTCCATTTTTTTTTAAATGAGCATACTCCTGGGATTTGAACCATATTCTCCTGCATTGTCTCTAAACGAATGCGCTAATGGTGCATCAAGGAAGATTTGTCCAACTTATACGCTGAGTATTATACGCTCAGCGTATAAATTGATCCGTTAGGGACATGACCTAGCGGTACCGCGTGCAGGTGACAGCTCCTGCGTGACGTGTTCGATTCGCGGCTGGAGCCGATCGCATTTGACATATATAACGGGTGGCTGCTGACTCGAAGAGCGCAAGCTCACTTTGCAGTCTCCCTCAATTACAGTTGAATTTTCAGTTCAATATAAATTGAAAATAATCTCATTTATTTACATTTATTTATAACATTACGCACTTAAAAAAGCTACTTTCGTACCTTTTTTGTTCAACATTTTTTCACGGTTTTAGCGTGAATGCCTTTACTGTGATAATAAAAGGCGTTTGCAGATTCAAATAATTATTCAAAACTAGCTGCGAGAATAAAGCATTACACTACATTAAGGCAAATGCTTAGTTGCGACTTGCACATCTTATAGATTTTAAATAATCGCATTACTAGTTTCAAAAGATGAGTTTTATGGTAACGATGTTGATATCACAGCAGCGGCACGAATCTCTTGTTCCATTTCAGAATTTCGATCTGTAACCGATTCTAAATTTTAGTCACATAATGTAGCATTACATGACAACTTCACCGAATTATTAAAAAGCATGGGCTGGTTGTGCCGATGAGTTGCATGCATGTTTTTACATAAAGAACAGTTAATGATATCAGAACAGGAACATCCGCTGATGTTATTAATGAATTAAAGATGTGAATTTTTTATTTAATTTGTATTGATTCAAATTAAAAGCAAATGTTTAATTCTAAAAAATTTAAAAATTAGAATGTAAAAACCAAAGTTCAAATACAAATCAAATATATTTATTTAAATCATAAATCAAAAATATTTAAAAATCATAAATATTTAAATCGAATACAAAAGTCATCGTTTGATCTCTTAAAAAGCTTCCAATGATAAAGCTTTCTTTTGCTGCATAATGGTTACAGCGTTGACGAAGAGTAAAGCCGTTTTTTATAAGTGAAACCGTTTCTAAGTTAAAACCTACTACTACTGAAAGATTCAAAATTCTAAGCTGGTTATGCCTTAGTTGTCTATCCAGTGTCAATTTTTATGAAAGATTCTAGATTTTAACGATATAGGCACAGTGTACTTAAACTGTTATATACAGTAGAGCCCACTCAACAAAGAAAGCATTGTTAAGTACGTCCACAAAAATGCTAAATGAAGCAAAGCTGAGGCGTCTATGTTGATTGACCGATTTCTTTATTTTTATCTCCTTTCACGAGAAGGCGCTATGCGTAGGACAAATCGAAACTCTTTTAGGAGTAGCCTTTGTTTCCGAGTTTTCCGCTTGACTTTTTCTTCTTACTTCTTCAATTTGCTGCTTTTTAGATTCTACCAAGCAGAGATAAATTAAATCGTCGTGAAGAACCTTATCCAAGAACGCAACAACAAAGCTTGAGTGGGAGTTGAACCATCATCCTTGCAATCATGGCCGTCGTGAAAACGACGCTCTAAAGTCTAAACCATTAATTAGTTAGTTAGTTAGTTAGTTGCATATTTATCCTCCTATCACGAGAAAGCGATCAATGCACTATACGAGCTCGCTTAGGAGTTGCCGGCCATCTGTCTACCACTCCAAAATGGGGAAATCCCGCTAAGTGCCTTTCCCAACGGCACAACAAGTAAACTTGCCGGCTTGTTCTTCACACTGTCCCATTACTGCTGAGCGTCAAGCAGGGAAGCTGTGAATACCAATTTTAAAGTCATTGGTTTGACCCGACTCGGAATCAAACCCGAGTCTACAGCTCAAGAGACAGACGCTCTGTACCACCCGGCCATCTGAGCTGTTAACGACACAGGAAAAGAAAAAACGGGGGTAAGCAGTGGTCATAGTATTTTTTAAATAATGAGATTGCCACCCATTTAAAAAAAAAATTAAAAAAAAAACGAGAAATGGCAACACCGGTCAACCAACCGTCAACTTATGAAAACTACGACGTAACCATTACTTTTGTTCCGGATACTGAGCATGGAGAGTAGGTCCACTATAAGTAGTAATAAGTTACGTAGATACACTGTGATGTCCTATCTTAGCAACTTCCCAATATTAAAATCCAAAACGTTAGATAAAGCTTATTAGAAGCTAATACAAGACTGATATTACTAAACTGCATAGCAGACTAGCATCAGAGTAGAAAAGATCGCTGTTTGTCGCATTGATGAATCATGACAGTTGAAACACAGGAAGCTGAGTATAGAGCGTAACGAGCTCCGAAATGTTCTAACAATACCGCATTGAAACATGACGTTTCAACTCCACGCAGCTACATGAATTCTTTAAGCGCTTACGTAGGCTATGTGTGCTGCGATTTAACAATATTGTCAAATACAAATTGCAATGAGTGCTGCGATTTAACAATGTTGTCACGTACGAAGCGCTTTCTGTAGCCAGGTAGCGTTTACGAGGCAAATGCGGGCTGATTACGCTTGTGAGTTTTCAATTTTATGCGCAACGACGATATTGATCAAATTTACGATTTTAGCGCTTACGTAGGCTATGTCATAATATCGCCAACTTTTACGAGCCAACAATGTTATTGTTTGGTTTGCCGGTACAACTTACTTACCAAGTGACGTTGGTTCATCAGGCATAAGGTACAACTGTAGTTTGCTTGAATTGAAGGCAAAGGAAAGTAGCCGCCCAGGATTGAAAAGTTAAAACGTATTCCTCCTACAGTCAATCAAACACTGTAGTGACTGGTTACGGCTCATTACTGCTACTTACCGTCAGAGAAATACGGTTGTTAATGTTCATGAGGCTGTAGTACGAATCAAACCTGGGGTTGTATTGCACAATTTGTTTTTCTTACGTTTTACGCGAAATGCTAGAAAGGTATTAAAATTAACTGTTGATAATGTTGAAAATCAAATTTTTGTTGTCAGAAATCAGTCAGGTATCAGAACAAAACATCGCTAATCGATGAATAAATTCAATGCTGGAATATTTGATTATCACCAGCTGCTAAATTCAGAGAATGAAATGTATTCGTATGATGAAATGGCCGCAAAATTTGAGCTAAATCCTAATAACTTTAACTTAAAAGTAAAGGTACGGGACAGCGGGTGCAAACACACATTGTTTAGGCCATTTTCAATTGTCGGCCCATTACAATTTTCAATCACGAATGATTGAACGCTGTTAAGGGACATACATGATGAACAACACACACACAAAACCCTTTGCACTTCCGCTTGTGCCGAGCGCCTGGCGCGAAAGCTGCGAATACTATTTTTAAAGTCTTTAGTATGACCCGACTGGGAATGAAACCCCAGTCTACCGGCTACCAAGTGGACGCTCTTAACCGATACACCAAACGCCGGTTAACTTTAGCTTAACAAATACCGTACCGTATATTGAACTCGTACCGCTTTCATGGCTGAATGAAAATAGCCTACTGACCGTAACTACAGTAAAACCATTTACACATTTCCTCATCTTTCAAAGAAAAAATTTAAAATCAAATTAACATCTTGGTTAAATCGAATGAGACAGCATACGATTTTAAAAGAAATAAATCAACTACTCAACCACTTAAGTAGTAACTAAAATGGTGTCATGATCTAGAGCTTGAAAAGGAGGACATTAGTTTAATTAATTGTTGACCAATTTTGGTACAATGTATTTGACATTATTTCCAACAAAAGTCGTATTGATTTTGATTTGTAATTTACGATTTTAGCGCTTATGTCATAAATCGCTTTTTCATTTGTAATAATAAATTTAAGCTGTTTGGATTTCAGGAAAGGGGAAATAAATTTTATTGCATAAATAGCTTACTTTTATGTGAAAGATATTTGATTATCGGTGTAGCCTTACAGTGGCGTACGCAAGATTTTTCAATGAGGGGGTAGGGTCAGTGACGTCACATCATGATGACGTAAAGATACTACTACTTGTCTAAATTACTGCGCTATTGCAACTAACCACGATTAAACTATGTAATGATTAACAGCTCAGATGGCGAGTGGTAAGAGCGTCCGCCTCGGGAGTTGTAGACTTGGGCTTGATTCCGAGTCGGGTCAAACCAATGACATTTAAAGACAGACAGGCAGAACAGTTTATTTTGTCGATAATTAATTAATCCACTATAATAGCATCACCGACGGGAGACTACGAAGGGACCATTTACGGTCTTCAAGTCAAGCAGCCATCCTGGAATTTGTCAATGTTTGACACGTCAATTCGAAATTACAAGCTAACAAAAATTGATAATTGACAATACAAAAATAGAAATAAAAGACAAGTATAAGTGAAGCTTAATCGTAACTTTCGAGCCGTAGATTTTTGTAATTGATCTTGAATTTTCTGAAAGTTTGTTGTTTTAAATCAGTAGTTACAAAGTTCCAAATTTTTGATCCTTGATATTTAAACGAATTTTGACACCGGGAGATTGAGAATTTAGGAATATAAAGATTTTGCTTAGTTTTTAAGCCGAAAATTTCGTAAGTAGAAACGCTATACGAAGTCAGCTGTGAACGGGAGGACGGAGGTGGTAGGCAGCGGCAAACGATTCGCAGCTGACAGAACGGAATGTACGAAAATGAACACACACGGTTATTTCAAAACACACACAGTACAGTACAGTAATTTCAAAATGAACACACACATTATATTGAAAGTTAAAAACAGAAATAATGAATAAAAACTACGAACGGAATGTTTGTTTACCTTTTACGCTGACCGACTAGGCTTTTACGCTGACCGACTATTAAAATTTTGATTTTCGGCGTTTCGTAACTAGAACCAAAGATACTTCCAACCTTTCCACGGGTTTAAAAGCTGCAATATCGGATTTATTTACGCAACATTGGTCATCTTTTTAGTTGGAAAATCCCGCGTATCTTCTTGGATAATCAAGAACTTTTCACCAAGAAATTACCAAATGTAGCATGCGATCTGACTGCAAACGTGTGTGACGGTTTCTTTGTCCGTTTATTGAGACACAACAAACAACATTGAACAAACACGGGAGTACATTTGGTTTACGTCTCTGAACTATCTTTTTAAACTATCTTTTTGGCAGAATTAGAATCCATAAATATATAAGCTTATATTTCCTGTCTGTTATGCAAGAACGGTAGGCTAAGTAGTAATCATCAAAACAAACCATTAAACTAAAGCGAATAATACAAAGTCATCCAATAGAACAAATCATCAACTACGAGATTGTATAGCGAATAGGCCTAATCTCTAGAGTCGAATGTCGTAGTAATGAGCTGATTAACTATGCGATGAATAATTAGGCTTTGCGACTGTACAAAGCATTGCAACTATGCAAAGCATATTTTGCAATCACTACAGTCCTTTAAAGTAGGCTTTTTACCGGCGCTTGGTGTATCGGTCAAGAGCGTCGACTTGGCAGCCGGTAGACTGGGGTTTTATTCCCAGTCGGGTCATACTAAAGACTTTAAAAATAGTATTCGCAGCTTTCGCGCCAGGCGCTCGGCACAAGCGGAAGTGCGAAGGGTTTTGTGTATGTGTTGTTCGTCATGTATGTCCCTTAACAGCGTTCAATCATTCGTGATTGAAAATTGTAATGAGCCGACAATTGAAAATGGCCTAAACAATGTGTGCTTGCACCCGCTGTCCCGTACCTTTACCTTTACCCTTATAAAGCATTAAACTCTTCTAACTACCGTGCAAATACAAACTGAGCAAAACACATTTTATCTGCCAGCACATCACTTTCACATAAATGTGATTACACCAGGGAGTCGAACCGAACCCGAACCTGAAGCGCGAACCGATAAAAACTGCTTTTTTTCGGTGAACCCGAACTGAACCCGAACCTATAATATTTTGTGTGCATAAACCTGAACAGAAATTCTTTAGTAACAATGTTTGAACCTCAGCTGATTCTTAAAAAATGTTAATAAAAATCTCTAGACATGTGCTGCGATGCGTAACATTCTTTCTGCTTTTCAAAACTTAATGAGTCTGAAACAAGTAAGGACAGGCCATGCCAACTTGGTATGCTATAATTGAGACAATTATTGGAATTTGATCTAAAGGACTAAACAATTTTCCTATTCAAAAAGAATGGCCACATACATTCGAGGAGTCGAACCGGACCTGAACCGCAACCGGCAAAATCCGCTTTTTTTGGTGAACCCGAACCGAATCTGTACCGTTTAGATTGGAGATCACTGAACCGAACCCGAACCTTTAATATTTCAAATCTGTAAACCCGAACCCGAACCTTTAAATTTTGGTGCAATTACACCCGAACCGAACCTGAACCCAAATTTTTGAAAAGTATTGAACCTGAACCGAAACTGAACCGTTAAAAATTAAATTTCTTGAACCGGAACCGGAGCGATATTTTAAAAGGTTCGACTCCGTGGATTACACTGCTTCTCCCACACGCAGTTTCAGTTCTACTCGGCCCAGTGGCGTACGGTGACCTTTTTGGCTGGGTGTTCACTCTTTTAAAAAAACTATCAAACCCTGGGGGGCTTCGCCCCCCAGACCTCCCGTTTATCGCTGCAATGCTGGCTGCCCTATTGACTATCACTAATGAAGATTCATAGTATGGGGATACAACTGCAAATTGTGGGGCAACTAGTAACCACATTTGATTTTTATGCCATTAATATGAGTGAAAGCAAGCATATATTAAACAGTAAACACAAATCGTTTTGTACTAAGTCATCGTTTTTCAAAAAATAAATGAAAAGCTCGTCATTCAATGGTTGGAGTATAGTACGATATCAAACAATGCGCAACACAAAAGTATATCAACTTGGTGTTTAAAATTCAATAGCTCATGTTTTTTTTCAAAATTACCGATGAGATTTCCTAGTGGATATACAGCGTCTGTCTCAGGAGCATAAAATCCGCTAGGTTTGACCATGACTCTTATGACCAGTGTAAAAAAAGCAATTTAATTATCAATCAATTAAAGATTAACTTGTGCTTTCATTTAAAAAACATTCATCAACTACTGATAACTTTGATAGTCAAAAAGCCGCTGAGTAATCAGTAAGGCCATTTTTTTGACCTAAAAAAACATATTTTTGACTTTATTTTGACCTAATCGCTTTTGCCTAATTACTTATGTCTTGTTGCACTTTTTTGATTAAAAATGGTTTATAATCGCTAGCGTATTTAGTGGGGGGGGGGGGATAAAGAGCGATGGCCCCCCCCCAAACAACCTTACAAAAAAAAAAAAACGAGCAAAAATAAACGTAACTTAGATATATTTGGAAGTTATTGTGGAACTCTTTTACAATATAGTATCAGAGGGAGTGGGGGGGGGGATACCGATTAGTATGTGACAAGTTTGTTTGTTTCGCCGTAATTACAATTAAATAATCAGAGTGTTAGAATTAAACAATAATAATGGCCAGGACGCACCGAAGAACCTTTAGGTTTTCAAGTCGAGGTGCCCCCTGACTGAAACATACGTATTACATAAGGACAAATTAAACTAGTGCTCGAAATCAGAAGATGGATTGGGTCGTGATTTTTACAAAAAAAAGAGAAAAAAGAAAATGAATACACTAAATATAAGCACATTTTAAGAAAATAAGCGAAAACAGACAAACAAAATAATCGAATAATTAAAACATGAAACAAGAAAAATTTAGATTCATATAGGCCTACATTCAATCGGTAATATTGAATCTAGTAACTTGCAACAAGGCAGTTTTTATAAATCTTTTTGAAAGCTATAAAGTCCATTTTCTTCAAATTTTTTCGAGTTCGTTCCATAGCTCAGTGCCTCTGTGTAAGATGTGATTTTGACCAAGTGATTTTGAAAACCTAGGTACGAAATTTACAATTTCTTTAGATCTTTTTGTATTATGATCATGAATTTGTTGAATTTTTGTAAAGTTTTCATTTACCTCATCCAAATCCGAACTGGCACGAATTTCAAAGCAAAAATTTGTCATTGGTTTTGAGTTTTGTTTATTTCTAAAATGAAAATGATTATTTTGATAAAGTTATTTCATTTATTTGATTTTGCTTGTCATGGCGAAGCCCACTGCTGCTAATTCGCCTTTAAAAAAGGCTGCTTTGCCTAACGTAGAAGTTGGTGCTTTTTTCAATTTCAAGGCCGGCCTCTTGTCAATGGCTATTTTTGTTGCATAACAGGCTTGCTAACTCAGCTAGCTTTGGATAAAGACGATAAGATCCAATCACAAATCAAGTTGTTGTTGCTCTGACTTAAAGTGACAAAATTTAGATCTAAATATGGATTTTATAACGACTCTATGCTTATAAGTCAGTCTTGACTTGCATGTTTCAGCGCCTCCCTGTTTTGTTGCCCGCGCCCTTTTCTAAGCCTTCATCAATTTTAGTGTGAAATTTGTGTGCTTGTGCTATCGTTACTTCTCAGCGTATTGGCGTTTAGAAATGAAATGATTGATTGATTATAATAGGCCAAGAAAAAATGTATAGTAGCCAGACCCAGAAGCCTACTGGGTAAAACAAGAAAAAAATTGGAGTTAGGCTAGCTAGTTTTCCAATGCAAGAAATATACGACCGTTTTGGTAAAATTTCGACGGTTGGTTCTAGCTATAGAAATAATACGTTAACCAACTGCGTAGGCAAGGGGGGTTCGTGAGTTCAAAGCCCCCTTCCCTATTGGTTCGTCAACTTTTCAGGTTTATAGATTAACCTTGGTCCTTGATCTGCGGCTGTGCCGCTGTAGTAACTACGCAGCGTGAGCCCTCAAGAACCACAAGCGTTGCTCAACTTCGGAATGGCATTTATTGCGTCACAATTTCGTGAGTCTAAAACTAGGGGATGCTGCCAATGTTCAGAACGGGCACGTGATCTTGCTCTTGTGTCTGTTTATGATAACGTGGTGGCCTGGCTGAGGGACAAGACGTGCTCTAGCATGTAGTTTGGTCTGGCAGCTTTAAATCAAATCAAATCTGCTCTAAGCGAAGCAGCTGAGAGCCTACAGGTTTACTTTAGATAACGAGGATCACGGATGCATTGTTCTGCAAGCTGTTCAATTTTTTAGTTATTCATTGTGAGATTGATTGTCAGTTTACACATAATTTATTATATTTTTTTTATCTTCGTAGAAAAAAAACTTATCAACGAAAAGCGGCGAAGACGCTGCGCGCGATACGAATCCAGATTTTAAGTTTAAGGTGTTGCCATTTGTTTCCAAGTTTCTTGGTTGAATTTTGCTTGTTGACGCTTTAATTTGTTGCTTGTAAAGAATAAACCATCAAGCAGAGATAATCATCGTGAAGCATCTTATCCAAGGACTCAACAACAAAGCGTATTGTGAGAGTTGAATCAGTCACCACCTTTAACGATGGTCGACGTGGAAACAACGCTCCACCTACTGCGTCACGTTCACTTTATTTGGGTGTTGCATGGTTATGACTAGGACAGGGGTCGGCAATCTTTTGCACTTAACGAGCCAAATAGTCTGTAATCTGTTTGTTACAATACGAAACCCAGCGGGAGCCGCAAAAACTTCAGTTATTCCGAAAATGATTCCTAAAAAAAGGTCTTTATTTACCTCCAAAAGGAGCCACAACTGGGGGTTCAAAGAGCGCAGGTTGCCGACCCCTGGACTTGGGCAACCAAAAGTCGCTTAAGGATTGTACGCAAACCAAATTTCAGAGTGATTTTTCAGAAAGCTTTCAATGCATTGTTTCAAATCGTAGTTTCATAAGTCAAAAGAAGCCAAAGTTCAGCGTTTGCGCAAAAATACTTTTATGAAGCTTTCTTCCTTTTTTTCGTGTTTCTGTGAAATTATTCATTCATTTATTTTTCTTATTTTTGACGAAACGTGCAACGGTGCAAAGCCAGTTAGTCAGTTAGTTGCATATTTATCCTCCTATCACGAGAAAGCGATCAAAGCGCTATACGAGCTCGCTTAGGAGTTGCCAGCCATCTGTCTACCGCACCAAGATGGGGGAATCCCGCTAAGTGCCTTTCCCAACGGCACAACAAGTAAACTTGCCGGCTTGTTCTTCACACTGTCCCTTTAATGCTGAACGTCAAGCAGGGAAGCTGTGAATACCAATTTTAAAGTCATTGGTTTGACCCGACTCGGAATCAAACCCGAGTCTACAGCTCAAGAGACAGACGCTCTATACCACTCGGCCATCTGAGCTGTTGGCATCACACATGTGAGCGTTTTCCAAACTGGGAGCGTTTTCCAAAAGCATCACACATGTGAGCGTTTTCCAAACTGGGAGGCGTGGACTAGTCTAAAAAGAGGCGCAAATGTTAGTAATGATCATTTAAAAATATGACTGGTGTATTATTTTGTGAAGGAAAGCGCCATGATTAATATTTTGTGAGGGAGGCGTAGTAACACAAAGTTTGAAAATTACTGCTTTAATGTGTACGCCAGGGGTGTCGAACCTTTTTGGCCAAAGGGCCACATGCAATTTACGAATGATTGCGCGGGCCACTTGAGTGTTTACTGCTAAGACAGACAAACCTTCACACTAAAACTCTCATCTTAGAAATGTGTATTATCCTCTTTTACAATATTATCATAAGAACAACAAACATACCAACGGTAGGCCTGAAGTCAACGAAGTTTTTAGCATTGCTTTCTTTTCGTTTCTTATTTAACATATTCTATGTCACTGCAGAGTGCAAAAAATGCAGCCAAACCTCGGTTATCAAACGATTCTGTTTTCGACTAAGTCGGTTTCCAGCCAAAAAATTCGAGATTTCTTCTTCTTAATTTTTATCCTCCTGTCACGAGAAAGCGGCGTAGGCGCTATGCATAGGAGGAATCCAGACTCGCTTAAGAGTTGCCCTTGTTTCCAAGTTTTCCGCTTGAATTTTGCTTCTGACTTTTTCAATTTGCTGCTTATTAGATTCCACCAAGCCGAGACAATTGTCGTGAAGCGTCTTATCCAAGGACGCAACAACGAGGCTTGGGTTAGAGTTGAACCATCAACGTTGCGATCATGGCCGTCGTAAAAACGACGCTCCGAACCACTCACCCACGCTGCCGGCTATTTCTACGTCTCAGACGTCGAACATAAATTGGGATCACGAGTTCACGACCAAACTTAGCCTATTACTAACTACTGATTCTTGAAGCACGAGCACGATTGTGTGGAAAGGATGCGGACGTAACGATATGGGAAATATGATCCAAAACAATTTGCTTTGTGGTGGAATAAAATCAATTTGAAAGAAAGCAATCAACAAAATTAATGCCAACTTCTCGGAATGCAAGTTCACAATAAATTACGTAGCAATTAAGTTGATAAGATTGGTCATTTTGAAAAGCTCACGAGGGCCACTCAAAACCTTTCCGCGGGCCACAAGTGGCCCGCGGGCATCGGGTTGGACACCCCTGGTGTACGCTTACGGGCGATATTGCAAAGCTTGCAATCTTAAAACATGCGAGAATTGTGCAACAGAAAAATATTTTTAATGAAAGGCTTCAGCACGTAACAAAATCTCAACACACCATAAAGAACAGAGTTTCCCAACTGGGGATGCTTGCACCCCTTGGGAACGCGAGGAAGCATTCCAGGGGGTTCAAAACGGCTTATAGATTTTTATCTTGTATTAAGAGAGTTTTTATTTTCGGTTGCTCAGTGTCAATTTTTCAGCGCTGTTGCGCTCTAGTAATATGTAATTCGCAAACGTCTAAGTGGCGTAAAACCCTTAGCCTCTTTGTGGTTGGTTAAAATCAAGCTCTGAAAACAAAATGCATCTAATTCAACAACAGAGTAGTGACTGATTTAACTATCCTATACCTTGCATTAGCGACCTTTCAAAAAGGCTAAAAACTCTAAAATTGATTGCTCCGCTGGGGGAGCTTACAGCGTTGCCCCAGACCCCCAGCTGAATACCTGTTGGGTTTTTGACGCAAAGTCATTACAGGAAAATGTTTAAGGTCAATACCACACATGAATTCATTTCAGCCCCTACCATTACGAACATTTGGTTTGCGTGGCTGATTGCAGTCGCATATTTTGTGAGGGGTGCAAGAACATATCAAAAATTTTATATGAAAATAATTGGGAGTATGAAAATGGTTGGGAAATGGGAACCGCTCTATTATGAAAATAGTTGGGAACCGCTCTATTATAAGATAATACAAAACAAAAGAAAAAAAGAGTTCCTAAAATGCTTAAATGTGAACACTTATGTTCAAATAAATTATATGAAGTTACTTACGACAGTCGACAGACAATAATTAATTATCACATCCTGACTTTCACGTTAAAAAATCATCCGCACTCAGTTGAGATTTCAGTTGGTGATTCAGCTTTATTGCAACTTTTTAACTTGTCAAAAGTTGGCCCTCCCCCTTTTGTAAATTCTAAATACGCCACTGTTTATAATCCGCAATTTACAAACATTTCATGCATACTAAGTGCTATTTCCTTCTCAATTACCGCACGCATTTTTACTATTTCAACTTACTATTTCGGAATAATCAAATAAAACTGCGCATAAAATTTTAAAAGCAGCTCAAAAATTCAAAAAAATACAAAAAAATCTACATTTTTTTCATTTTTGTAAGGGTTAGGAAATTTTTGATGAAGAGAATTTTGACCAGTTTTAACTTCATACAAAATTTTGACTTTATTTTGACTTATAAAATCTACCAAAACAGACTCCTGAAGGCCTGAAACTAACGTTAGGACATGTTTGATCATGTAATATGGTCTTAAAAAAATTTTGACTTTAGGGGGCTCTAATAATAATTGTTATATAGTAATGCTTAATGACGGAAATTTTTGAGTAGTTTCTTGATTTTGAAAGATGTCAGTTGAAGTAGCCTAGACTAACTAGTAGACTGGTAAAACGTCATGTTTAGTCGAACTGATACCGTGATTTTACATGCAGTGGATAAAATTGTGTAAATAAGCGGATAAATGACGAAATTTGTTTTAAATGCGAATGCTTTTTTGATTGGGACACTGCCGTACACAGCTGTAAGTACACTTGATTTAATAATTTTTGTTACCTCGTAATAATTAAAGATCGTTTGTTCTGAAATAAGTTAACCGTAATTCACAAATATTTCTCTTCGTAAAGTGTAGGCCTATTTTCACTTTCTACTGTATACACATCATTGTAATGTGTGAGCCTATTTCGATATTGCATGCATTTTGGTAAATTCGTATTTTCAGAAAAAACGCACAACAACCAATGCAGTATTTTAGCAATCAAAGTGTCTCAGATCAGTGTCATGTGGTTGAGCTAGCAACTACAATAGTCAAGGTGTTCACCTGGGCTTGGTAAACACCCTGGTTGACGTCATCTTAAAAAAAATCATTTTTTGTGGTAATCGCAAAAAATTGCAACTATTGAATTATTTTAAAGAGGAGAGTAGTAAAATTTACTTTCCGGACGAAAAAGTTTATTCCAGAAATCACAAAAAATTTAAAAGATTATAAAAAGTTGGAAAAAAGAATTTTTTTGGAATTGTCAGGGTGTTCACTGAACACCTTGAACACCCTGAGAATACGCCACTGGCACCGACAGTGACGTCATTAGCCAAAAAGCGGATTAGCGTAGATAGACGGATTTTTACTGATTTCTTCTAAACTAAATCACGAAAATACACCTGGTTTTTTCAAAAGGCTTTATATTATGGGGTGTTGTTGTACACCTGTGCAATATAAAAATTTGCATTATTTTTTCAGTTAATTTTGGTTAAATTACATGCAATATATTACATTGTTGCAGTTTAATTATATTGCAGCAATACGTGTTATATTGTTGCAGTTTAATTATATTGCTGCAATTTGTGTTAAATTTTAATTACAAAAATAAGAACCCAAATAATTTGAAACATTTAAATGTTAGAGACGTTTCGATGCACTCTTAAACCATTATCAATCTAAAAATATCATTGCGAAAAAAAAGAAAAAGTTACTATTCGGACAAGCTCGAAGCAAATCATGAACATATGGATGCAATTAAAAACTTTTGGTTAAGGACTCGGCACACTGAAAGAGCTTGCGTCTGTTTTAAAGAAATTAGCCACCCGTCAAAAAGAAACCCTTATAAAACTAGCGCTTTGGTATATGGGGTGCCGTTTGTAAAATACGTTTTGGATGCACTGTACGGACAGAACAGAACAGAATTTATTTTTACGTCAAAAATGCAAGTACGGAAGCAGTAAAGGAGCAAACTGCTCATCGAGTTACTGCACCACACTTTAACAAGGCTAAGAAATCACACTAGTAAACGAACAAGGGCATAGTCTTAAAAATAAATGAGTCATCAGTACATACAGGTACGGCACAACACACAAGTACAAATTATAGGCCTACCCACCTAAAAAATATTAAAGAACTGTAAGCTTATCAATCTCAAGCAAATTGAATACAAGATATACGTCGACAATCGAAAGATGAACAATCTGTTTAACCTCGAAATTGTTACATTCAAAAAAAAAAAAAAAAATGATTAAATTAGTTATCTATAGTTTGCTACGAGTTGTTGGGTATACTCAAAAATAAACTTTTTATAAGAAAGTTTTTTAATTGAATCTGGTATTTTGTTCCAAATTTTTACTCCTGTGTAATTTATAATCGTTTGAGCTTTGTTAGTACAAAAAATGGTAAAAAATACTTATTTGAAAAGGAGCTTCTTGTATCGTGACAATGGGTATATAAAGCTGTTATATAAGGTAATTAAAGCTGATGCTGGAAGAACTTTATTAAGTTTGAATAAGAGACCAACGTTGCGAGAAAATTTTCCTTCAAGATATTTGATATGATATCGGAAGTTAAGGTACGGATCAAGATTTACTCTTGGGTAAGTAATGCGGTCATTGTTACGAATTGTCGAATTGTTGTAATGAAGATTAAGTAAAGGAGCTGTCGACCGCAGTTTGTAATTCAATGAGAAGCATGTAGATTTTTGCGTATTGATGGTTAATTTATTTGCGTCCATCCAATTTAAGACTTTGTTCAACTCACTATTGCACTCTGTTCCTCGAGCATATGTAGGTCATAGCTAGAATAAAGGAGACAAGTGTCATCTGCAAATAATTTTGGCGGGTTATCAAGGCAAGCTGGGAGATCATTGATATATATAAGGAAGAATAAAGGTCTTAATACTGACCCTTGTGGGACTCCAACACCTGTTTGTTTTAAGGATGAGGAAAAATTTTTTATTTGCACGTATTGCCTACGATTTGATAAGTAGCTTCTTAATTTTTGGCTGGTTCCCCTAAACCCATAGTGATCGAGTTTTTGAAGAAGAACCTCATGGTTAACACAATCAAAAGCGTTTTTGATGTTTAAGGCGATGATGCTTGAATACTTTTTGTCGTTGATATTTTCATAGCATGCCGTTATAACGTCAATTAAGGAAAACATTGTGGTTTGCTTGGTTCTAAACCCACTTTGGCGCGCGTAAAGAACGTTGTTCCGATTCGAAAAGCTCAAAATTCTAACTTTTAGCAGTTTTTCTATAACTTTAGAAAAGGGCGATAGCAAAGCAATTGGGCGATAATTTTGTACTTGTGATTTTAATCCAGATTTATAAATTGGGACAACTTTTGCGATTTTTAGTGAGTCGGGAAAAACTCCATTTGTGAACATAAAATCAATTAATAAAGCGAGATATGGGGCAATAACGTTCGCAGCTGTTTTGAGAAAAAACGAAGGGATTTCATCATAATTCGTCGATTTTTTAACCTTGAGTCGAGTTATTTCCTGACTTATTTCTACAGCAGTGGTAGAAAACAGTACGAAAGAAGAAGGAACTCTGTTCTTTAAAAAGCTTGTGGGTTTGGAAGCAGATTTAATGTTGTTAATTAAGTTATTTCCTATATTAACAAAAAAGTTGTTGAACAGTTCAGCTGATTGTTTATGCGCAGAAGCGATTTGATCACCGTCTTGCATGAGTAAGGGAAACGTACTAGCAGCTTTTTTGTTCGGTAAAAGTTTACGAAGTCCTGTATGTACAACATGTACAACCTGTCTTGTACAACATGTAGTCTTGTGTGTACAACAGGAGTTGTCATCGGTCGAAGGAAATAATGGTAAAAGCATTCAGTACGTTTTTACCTATAATCTCTATTATCTTTGACACAACCTTGGGTTAGCTAAAGCTAATCGGTACAAAAATCACTTTGCAGTAGCTAGGCTACCCATGAGCCATTACCCAAACACTAGGCTAGTAGCACAGTAAAAAATTTTATTCCTTGCAACAAAGAAAATTCATAGCACTAGGCAAATAGCACATCAGACCTAAGAAGTCTCCGGCCTGGCTGCATGCATTTTTAAAAAATTGAGAAAAATATGAGTATCAGTTCTGCCAGGTTTGACGTGTAACGTTTTCAAATGCAGCGGCTTCTGACATACTGAAGTTCAAACCTGACCTCTTTGTCCCGTATTGCTTGTTGCTTTGAGACTATAGACAATAAGTTAGTTAGCATAAGAATACTGGAATAGTCTTAAAATACCAAGCAAAATGGGACAAACAGTTCATTTTTGAACTCCAACATCTGAAACCGGCTGCATCTGGAAACTTGGAAGAACTGATTACTACATACTTGGTAGGCTACCGTAGGCCTATCTTTATTTATGCCGATTGGTATTGAATGCTGTAGGCTTTCCTGTAAGGCCTATTTCAGTAGGATAACCTACCAAAGCTGCTGCTTGCCGATTCCACATGGTTTTTATTTAACTTGTGACAAAACTGCGGTGTCGGTGCGACCAAAAATGCCACTGCCTTAAAATTATTCGACCAAAACCGATTTATTTATTTTTGGAAAGGTAACCTGGCTTTGCGGTTGCGCACTTCAAAGAAAATTTAATGCGCAAGCAAACAAGCAAAGCGCAATTAAATTTTAAATAAACGATGCGCAAATGCAAATTGCGCAACCAAAAAAAACTATATATGAAAAGCACAAACGCAAATTGCGCAAGCAAAAAAAAATATATAAAAAGCACAAACGCAAATTGCGCAAGCAAAAAAGTCAGGTAAAGCGCAATTCAAATTTCGCAATTGCGCAATTTGCGAAATTTGCACACTAGTTTGCGCATATCCCAGCTCTGCAAATTACATACCGTACTAGTCACTAAATCTACAGTATATCTCTCTTGGCCTGCTGTTACAAAAAGGCTCTCCACAACTAAGCGCGGCCATTGCTCATCCTCTGAGTCTGAAGTGTCAACGTCATATTTCTGCTTTGAAAGTTTACACTTTTTTGTGTTGTCAAGGGTCAAACAAAGAAAGGCAGTTTCAATTGTGAGTGTTAAAGGGGGCCAGCTCTCTATAATTGCACTCCTCTCCATTTCAGCGACTTAGCCAATGGTTTAACATAGTAGTCGTAGTGTTTTCTATAGTCTTGCTAATGCTCTTCTCTTCCAAAAACATTCTACTTATTCCGTATTTAACATAACCTGGCGCCAAGCCAACACCTTGAGAAAATTTTAGGGGGTTTCATTAAAACTATTTATATTTTTAGAATAAAACATATCCGTTGGGGTAAAACGCCTCCTGTAGGCTTTTTACCCCAAGGGCTGCCATTTTTAATTAACCTAGATTTATCTGGTGCTTCAGGCAATCTATCAAAAATAACCAACAAAACCTAAAGGAATCACAATAGTCTTTAGCGTAAAGTTATTACAATTCGCCTAAATACCTTAAAAGCGACACCATAGCTTATCAGTTAACCCACTGTGCTTATAACAAATCAGTAGAAAATTGATAGCATAAAACTTTACCAGCTCATTTTTCTTTTTCTCCAAACATGCCTGCAAGCAGCGCAGGTACATATTTTGACAGAAGGCTAATATGACTTTATAATATCCAGTATATTTGCTAATAAGGACCATAGGCGTTTTACCCCGAGTAGGCTTTTCACCCCACTCTACCCTACTAAGCAATTAACTACTTTCCTACCAGGGCTGCAAACTCGATCGAATTTTATTCGAGTTCAAGTTCTAGCATAGATTACTTAGTGGATTGGAATAGGCGTCACGCATCACTGATTGCAATGTTTTCAAATTGTCATTACTCTGTTGTTTGAGGACCAATTTAAATAAAATTTGCAAAAATAGCTTTTTATTGATTTTTAAATATTTTTAGTGATTTTTATTTATACAAATACTGTAAGCATTGCTAAAAAAGTTCAAAATACCAGCTGAAATGTTGGCGAAGTTTGCCGAAAAGCTCAGTCACGCTTCAGTTGACGTGCCAATTTTGCAGGTTTGATGCGAAATATCATACCGGTTTAGCTGGTGGCATTGGGGCTTGTTGAGATTTTCGTTGCAAATTAAGCACTGTTGGGGGGTGGGGGGATTAATGGTGTTGCGTAATGGCAAAAGTTGATTGTTTTTTACTGAATTTAACTAGCTACAAAACTTTTGTCGGCTTAGAGTGGTTAATAGGTACTGGTAGGCTAGTTACCGAAACTTGCCAGATTGGTTTTTACACTGTATAATATCCACCCATCAGCACATTTGCCGGTAGGATTTGGCCCGCTGTTGGCAGGCTAGGATAGAATGAGAGATAATTTAGATGCTTTTTTAGTTCATATTTAGCCCAGGACAGTAAAAAGATCAAAATATTAAGTTTGAGTATGATGGTATAGCCTAGTTGCTGTTAGAGTTAGAATAAACTGATAAACCTTCCCCAGTTTCTACAGTACAGCAGTTTAGCACTGTTACCAGTTGGTCTACTGTGTTATACCAGTTGGTTTGCACCAATTACCAGTATCACAGGTCCTCGTGCAATCACATTCTACTAATAGTTGCCGGCTATCAAGGTCAGTAAGTGGAGGTTGCTTGGCAGCAAAATGTTCAACTGCAGCGTATTTCAGATACATTTAATGGCTCAAATTGCTTGTTCAACCAGACTTCTTATTTATATACCAGTACCGGTACTTTTAATTAATGTACCATGTCGTAGCTTTTGAAAGGATGGTAAGCCTAACGGTACTTTTTTCATCATAGTTTAAACTTTGTTCCTTGCATTACAGTTAAAATTCTTTTTCTTGCTTATGAATTTGTCTTTGTTGTGTTGTGGTTAACACTGATTGACATAGCCTACAGGGCAGCATAGCTTCAGCAGTTTTAAGAGTATAAGAATAGTAGTGAGTAGACCACTGTTATAACTAATGTTGTATTATGTGATTGTGTTTATTTGTTTATGTGCAGTTATTAAGTGAAGTTATGCATACCGGTAAGATTTTATAAGACTTCATACCGATAAGATTTCATGCATACCGGTAAGTTATGTATACCGGTAACAAGGGTAACCGAAGTTAGCCTACCAAAGTGGTCATTGGGCAGTCTACACTTTGATTTTTTAATTATTTGGGAACCCTTCTCATTATTCCATAATTCCAGCGAAAAGTGCGCAATGATCTTTCTCGGAAGTTTTCTCACGATTTACCCGAATATTTAAAAGAATTTTCCAACAATCTGGTTTAATTCTCTTGGATCCGATTTAAATCTCAATTTGTTATTATGGATGATGACGAAACAATGGATCCAATTTCGATGACAATCACAAATCCAAATTACCGGATGGACATCATTTCGCTTACGTTGGCAACTGATGTATTTAAGAAATTTTTCCTTCATCTCTATGAAACCTTCTGTTTCCACTTTAAACTTTTCGAAGGAACAACGAATGCGGTTCGCTGGAAACGGTGAGCTGCATTACTTGTTATTCTCAATCTTTTACTTTTTCTCAAATCCCTTGACTTCGGTGCCATTTTTGCACCATTTTCCAGCTATATTCACCTGATGAGCTCAAAATGAGAGCGAAACCGGTCGTGGATTGCTACTGCATCCCCTGCATTGCTATTTTTTGCGATGCTTTCTTGTCATCTACCCTCTCCTAATCTTTAAGTCTTATATCCCGTTACTTTCGAAACTACGTTGCTTCATGCACTGATTTAGCCTGTTTCCATGTCCAAAAATCGTGGGCTTTTGGCCCGCGGGCTTAGCTGAAAATTCGTGGGCTTTTCTAGCCCACTTTCGTTGCGCGTTTTCATGTCCAAAATGCCAAGAGTGGGCTTTGAATGCTGAACTAAATTACCGGTAGAGGCGCTTAGTGAAACAGCCTAGCAACGATGTAACATAATTTTTCTTGGCATGACTAGCTTCGGTAATGTTGAAGCTCTCGTTTATTTGTCGTATCAAAATTAAAAGCTGCTTAGTAAGGGTGGTTAAACAATGCATCTTCGCAATTTACTCCTCCATTTCAAAGCGCTAGGCCTATTTCCAATTAATCTGTTTCTCACTATAACTCAAAACTTACGCATTAGATCATCCCAATTTGAAGCAGCATAACCCCAAACCATGCCCAAACGATCCCCACTCGGATTTGTGCTTAGTTAAGAGCAGATAAAATGCTTTTACATTTTTTACCAGGTATTTGCAATGAATGAGCTGCTGGTTAGTGTACGTACCAGTAGTTTACTCTGATCTCGCATGGCGCAGTAGTTCGGAGTGTCGTTTTCACGACGACCATGATCGCAAGGTTATTGGTTCAACTCCCAACCCAGTCTCGTTGTTGTGTCCTTGGATAAGATGCTTCATGATAACTGTCTCTGCTTGGTGGAATCCGGCTAATAGCAAATCAAAGAAGTCCGAAGAAAATTCAACCGGAAAACTTGAAAACAAATACAACGCCTAAGCGAGTCTGGATTCGTCCTACGCAAAGCGCCTCCGCCGCTTTCTCGTAACAGGAGAATAAAGATGAAGAAATCAAATCTCAATCACTGGATTTAAAGCAGTACCGGTAGACTTTTTTTTGGGAGAGATCTACTGCCTGCACCAGGTGCACCAACCACCAAGCCAATGAGCTTACAACTAAAATAAAAGATCACTCTTGGTGCCTACATCTGCTTGGCAAGATCGTATATTAATTGTCAACTTTGTCATTGTCATTGCTCACACTGAAGAATTTCGCGTCTTACATATCACTTTGCCGTGCGTTATTTTTACATCGATGCAACTAATTCCACTCTACTCAGGGGAGTAACCAAAGACCGAGCTAGCTACACCCCTTAAGAGGATGAATTTCCGATTGAAACAAAAACACATATTAAAAGAGTGAAAATTTTGGCCAGTTTGTAGAAACGCTTCGCCTGAAACTCATCCCTTTCCGTGACAACTACAAAAACGTTTTTGAACCGAAATACTACCCAGTGCCAACCTATAAATTAACAGGTTGAAAGTCACAAGCCGGCCTACACAAGCCAAAAAATGCAGTCTTTAGCACGCTAACTTCACAGCTAAAAGCGAGCGATGACATAAACGTTACACGTCGTCCAGAAAACAATAAAATTATATATTTAACTTGAAGGCTGTCTCGGTAAGTTTAAGCTCTGGGCGAGGTGCTGCACATACCGGTATGAAAAATGATGTGCAACAATTTAAAGAATAAAAATCCACAAGCACATCTCTGCTAGAAATGTCTTTTATTTTGCAGCGTCAACCTTTGAGTACCGGTAATAATAACGTGATGAAAGAATATCGGGGCGGCACGAGCAAACGCAAGGAAAAAGCAATAATGTACGTTGTAAATTATTAGCAACGACTGTAAGCAAGGGCGTGCATGGAGGAGGCAAGGGGGCAGCACACTGTAGGGTTGGAAGATCTTTTTTTCAAAAACCCTTCTTCAAGACGTTTTTCAGAGGACACCTTGTGGCAACGTTCTCAAAAACTCGCGCTGCAGAAAAGTTTGGCACGCCCCTGGGTATAAGATCAAGTATCGTCCACGATTATTGCGCCAAAATAATAATCAGCAAATTCAACTGGATCATTGCAAACAAAATTTTCTCGGTAGTATTATAACCAAAACAATCTCTACACCAAAAACATTGCATGAACTATATACTCAAGAAACAAATCTGCAGATTTCATCAAAACAGTTGCACTGGAAGTAACTACTCTAAGCGTACTCTAACGTTATGGTCACGACCTCTAGATGGAAGTGTATGAAAATCCAAGCAGAGTATGTTTTATTTTAATTTGAATTTTTATCCTTCCATTGGGAAAAAGCGATGCGAAACTCGACATTTGGGCGCGAGACATCTGGGCGCAGACATTTGGGCGCGAGGACATTTGGGCGCGGTGTCATATGGGCGCAAGGACACTTGGGCGCAGTGCCATTTGGGCGCGAAATACGCTCAAACGCATTTTTAATCAACTTTTCGTTAGTTTTTTTTTAAATAATAACTTTTCTGTCTGCAACGATCTTATCCAATATTATACTTAATTTTCTGTTTTCAACGATCTCAAAGAAGAAATTAAGATAACAAAAGATCTAAAGGTTGGAACATTTTTGTTGCAACGTTCTCGAACGACGGAAACAGATGAGAATAAGACAATTGCAACGAAACGGTAATGCGTGATTAATACGCAGCACATTTTTAATGAAAACGTAAGAACAGTAAGTTTTGGCTTAAAAAAATAACGTGATTTTGAAAAGGTACTTGACCAATCTAATATATACGAATGAAATCGATCATAATTAACAGCTGACTCAGAATTTATTTTATCAAACATGAATCCATTTCAAAGTATTTACAAATCACCACTGCGTTAAGCATCTTCTTAATTTTTTTTATTTCGCTGTCCTACATTGTGTGGACATTTTCTTTGATAATCAATCTCTTAGGTTGCTAGACAATCGATCGCAAAAATGAGTCTTTATCTATCGTTAACTTGACCTTTGCTTTGCTCCATCTTTTTTGATATACGTTACCGTTAATTAACACATCTTAATTTCTTCTATGAGATCGTTGCAAACAGAAAATTAAGTATTGGATAAGATCGTTGCAGACACAAAATAGTTTTTATTAATTAAAAAAAAAAACTAACGAAAAGTTGATTAAAAATGCGTTAGAACGTACTTCGCGCCCATTTGGCACTGCGCCCAAATACCCTCCAGCCTTAATGTCTGCGCCCAGATGTCTCGCGCCTAAATGTCGTGTACCGAGGCGATAGGGGCGCTATTAACGAGCTCAATCAAAAGATGCATGGAACTTTGTTACAACTCAAAACGTGGTAAATAATGTTACATGGGAACGCCACAAGTAACCTTTTTAATATCATGTGGGGAGCAATGATTACCAATTCACTGGTTTTGCCCGACTTGTAATTGAACTTACGTGTACGGCGCCAGAGGCAGTCCATCTATGCACTTGGCCATTTAAAAAGCTTAAAATTTATAAGAGCTCGTTCACAACCTTTAAATATATGCTTAAACACCTAGTAATTTGAATGCTTAAAACGAGCTGCTTGCGTAATCTGGTGGAAAGCAAGCCTTGTGCTTAGATGCAACTTCTATTGCCAGCACGCAAATCAGAAAAGAAACAATTATTTTAGCATTGCGTTTAAAAAATCCATATCAGGCTACGTAATAGCCCTGTCCATAAAATGTTTTTGTTCAGAGACAGCCATGTAACATCATGTCAGTCTTTACTGCTTCCACTTTCAGTTTTTTGCTATAAACGATCCTTCAGCAAAGCTTAAGCTGGGAAATCCCGCTTCAAAAGAATAAGGTAACCATAAAGTTTTCTATCAATTTCTTACACCGAGTTCATTTTAGTTGGGAGCAAGCCAATTCATTTGCACTTTGCATGTGCCATTCACGTGAGCATCTTGGTCATTACATACGCGTTTCTTTCACAAACAGCTGTTGACAAAATCCATCTCAATGGCACTAAAATGCAAAATAATACGATGTAAGTTTACATCGTAGGCTACAGACATACTTTTGCAGGTAGTTTGGTTCTTTGAAGCAGTAAAGCAATTTCAAAAACAGCATATCTCGCTTTTAGATTAAATCTTTCTTCAGTTTCGAAAATTGAAGAGAATTACAATCAAGACTTTGCTATAGACTGTTAAAATGTTCCAGCTTAGTAGTGGTTACTTAGGGCATATTTATCATCCCATCTTGAGAAAGCAATCAAGGTGCTATAACAAGCTTGCTTTGGAGTTGTTGGTTACCTGCTCAGAGGCGGAGAATCCCAATGAGTGTTTTTCCCAACAACACAAGTAAACTTGCGACCTTGTTCAAATCATTATTCCTTTCATGCTGTGCATCAAGCAGAAAAGCTGTCTATACCAGTTTTAATAACATTGCTTTGACCAATCAAACCAGAGTCCCACAGTCCACTTGGCCATTAGACGTTCACGAACAAGTAGCTATCAGCTGTCTGCACTCTGTACCTGCTGCAATTTACGACTGAAAATATAGTTTGGTACATTATAGCTGTTGCTGATGATATCATAGCTCTTGCAGAGTAATACAGTATGTATATACAATTATTATATACTACAACTGCAAAATAGCACAACGTACTGTACATACAGATGTTGTAAAGCCAAACACAACAAAATTGCATTTACCAAGAGTGAAAGTAGTTCTCATGCACAAATATCAAAGTCTGCTCAAAAGTTTAGTTCACTGATAATTCCATTGGATCAAATCAGCAGCAAATTTCACTCTGCAGTTTGCATGTAGCACATTTACAAGATATTAAGCAAAGCTTCATAAAATACTAACCAAGATTTGTTGCAATTATTTTTATCCTGATAAGAACATAAGACCAACGTTTCAATCCACTTTTAAAACAAGTGAGTCAAAAACTTCACTTGCTGGCTTCCGTAACATGTTTTCAAGAATTTTAATAAGCAATCAGCAAGTTTTCTGGTTTCTGAAACATACTAGTAACACCAAATGATCTGAAATTGAAAGATTAAGGAGATAATCTATTTAAATAAATACCATCAATATTGCATATGCGTTAAATTATTTTCCTTTATTTCTGCAATGACATCATGTTGAAAATACCAGTTCTTGACATAAGTAAGGTACCAGTGAGTTTTATTCTTTAATGTTAATGTCTTTGCACAGTGCCTTCCACCGACAAAAATTCAAAACAAAGGCTCTTAACATTGCATAAAACACTAAGCCCTTGGGCAAAAAATATGTCACGAAAATGCAGCGCACGCGCTAACCCAGCGACAAAATGATATACATTTTTTAGTTGGTGTTTAACTTGTGGCTATTTATGCTATTTATCAGGGTATGGTCTATTGCTAGTTTGTGTCAGTAATACAAGTGAACAATAACAATTAGAATATTATTTAAGCAAATAAATGCGAGCATGCAGTGTGCATGTTTCAGCGTAAAAGGGATAAGAGTCTATAACTAACAGACTAATCAACACTTTTCAACAGACATAAATTTTTGTAATAACATCAAGTTAGGACGTAGCAAATTATGACCATTGCAGAACTAGGCTACCGGTAGTGAATACTAAGTGATGTGCCCAAAATTGAATAAATGCCACCAATTTTAATACCAGTCATGATTAGACATGGGTAAGTGTACTAGATATCAGCAGTAGCAGTGGGCTAAATCACCTACAAGCAAACTTTTAAATATCAAAGTGGCTATTGTTACAGACCCGTACAAATAACGACTTAGTTTACTTTATCACTTCGTCATGCTCTCTGGATCGAGGTCAGCGTGAAGGGATAATCTGATAGTAGAATGAACCAAGTGTTACTGCAGCCGTTTTCTCTTTGCTCCGCTTTTAGTTTTTTATGTTTCTATTTGGCAACACCACTCTGGATAGTTTCGCGCGTAATTGAGTTTTTAGTCATTTCTAGTCTAGCAGTAAGTTTGGTGGTTTTGGCTTGTCACTGTTTGGTGGAATAAGTTGGTTTCTTGGAGATTTTACCGTGGAAAGTGGAGTATTATGGATTTAGCTTTGGTATGTTCGATTTTGTATGGTTTTCTAGGCCCTCTGCTTAGGTGAAGTATGGTCTCAAGCTTTGGTTTAGCCTTGTTGGTTGCTGGTAACTTTGACTGGTTTCGCATCGCAGATTGTTGTTGACAAGATGATTGAGCTAAGCTATAATGATAAACTTGCTGTATCGTGCTTTAGCTTTTTTACCTGTAGACTTGTAGCCCTCGTTACCCACCGTATCGTCTAACACCGACTTGCCGTTAGCAATACCGTAGACTAGCAGTGTTTGGCTTATGTTAATAATGCCCTGTTATGTGGCTGTGGTTTGCTTATGCACGTGTCTTATTGTAGATGTATGGACATTTTGTTCGTATTGGGACCTTCTGATTTGCTGGCACGTGTAGTCTCAAAGTCAGGTTAGTTTTTCAGTTAAGTGATGGGGCGACAAATACCAGTGTGGAGCAGTATTTTCATGTAACTGCATTAATCTCTACCTTATGTAACCTTTATTGTTTGCGTAGAATGAGACTCAGTAACCGGTGTAATGCTTCTTGAGCCTAATAATTTTCGTGATAATCCAGTGGTCGCTTCTAGCTTGGGATCATAGACAGTGCTGATTGTATTACGGTAGACAGTGTCTGATTTTCTTGTGTTTCATGCTCTTGTGTATGTTTTTTAGTTACCGCTTTTCTGAGAGGAGTAAATGCTACAAATTTTCTTTTGATCTGGTCTCATTGCTCCACTGCGATTAGCGCGTGAAGTAACACCAAGTGCTTATTTGTACAAGCCTGTACAAATAGCCAGTGCTGCCTTTAAATATTCAACTGTTTAAGGTCATCAAAAGCAACTGCAACACCAACAATACTTTTCAAAGTTTAATTGCAATTGAGTAAATAAAGTACGGTAGGCCTACGCTGGTAGCATGCAGTACCGGTGCGAAAGCTGCTTGCGCAGCATTACCTATGTCACTCAATGCTGCGACATGCAAAAAAGCCAAGGCTGACCGAGCGACCACTTAAGTAAGAACAAACCGGTACCACCTACCAGTACCGGTTGTTTTTGCAACTAGACTAGACAAACAGACTTCAGAACTTGAACAGTGAATTGACTTCACTCTTACCAGTACTTCAGAATAGCAAAACAAGGCTAACTGGCTAATAGGTGAATTCAGCAACGAGCTTAACCAGCTAACTGCCCAAGGCAAGTTGAATTTATCAACAGCTTACTCTAATTTTAGCTTTTATGAAGCGAAATTGCCCCAAACCTACATTTATTTGATAATCATACGCCAACTTCTTAAATATCAACAGCCTATATTACAGTCTAAGCAGTAGACCTCACGCAACAACTTTCTCAAAGCCCACCGTTTTGCAAAAGCCCACGTTCTTAGACCACCTATTTAGATGCGGCCAGCAAAGCCCACGATTTTGCTGAAATTAGCCCACATAAAGCCTGACTCGAACTGACTCGAGCAAAGCCCGCGGGCCAAAAGCCCACGATTTTTGGACATGGAAACAGGCTAATTGTAACTCTAATTTAGCCTGTTTCCACGTCCACTCAAAACGTGGGCTTTCTGAACGTGATCCGAGTTAAAAGTCGCGGGCTTTTCTAGCCCACTTTCGTTGCGCGTTTCCATGTCCAAAATGCTAAGAGTGGGCTTTGAGTGCTGAACTAAATTACCGGTAGAGGCGCTTAGTGAAACAGCCTAGCAACGATGTAACATAATTTTTCTTGGCATAATTAGTTTCGGTAATGTTGAAGCTGTCGTCTTTTGTCGTATCAAAACTAAAAGCTGCTTAGTAAGGGTGGTTAAACAATGCATCTTCGCAATTTACTCCTCCATTTCAAGGCGCTTGGGCTATTTCCACCTAATCTGTTTCTCACTGACTCAAAACTTTCGCATTAGATCATCCCAATTTGAAGCAGCATAACCCCAAACCATGCCCAAATGACTCCCCACTCGGATTTGTTGCCTACTTAGTTAAGAACTGAAAAAATGCTTTTACATTTTTTACGAGGTATCAGCAATAAATGAGCTGCTGGTTAGTGTACGTACCGGTAGTACACAGTTAACACTGATCTCGGCAGCGTGGCGCAGTGGTTTGGAGCGTCGTTTACACGACGACCATGATCGCAAGGTTAATGGTTCAACTCCCAACCTAGTCTTGTTGTTGCGTCCTTGGATAAGATGCTTCACGATGATTATCTCCGCTTGGTGGAATCCGACAAGCTGCGAATTGAAGAAGTCAGAAGAAAATTCAACCGGAAAACTTGAAAACAAAGGCAACTCCTAAGCAGAGGTGGGCATTCCGCAATTTGAAGCGCAAAGCGCTAGTTGCGCAACTTCCGCACGTGCGGAAGTTGCGAAGCGCTTTAACAAATTATTTTTAGCCTTTGCGCAAGTTGCGCTGCGCTTCAAGGAAAATAAATCCTTCTTGCGCTTTATTGCGTTGCGAACTGAAAAAATATTTAATAATGTGCGCATTATTGCGCTGCGAACTGAAAAGAATCTGGTTGCTTGCGCTTTGTTGCGTTGCGCACTGTCGGAAGATGAAATACTGCGTTGCGCTTTGTCGGATTAATTAAAGCGCAATGTGCTGGAGTAAGCAGTTTTTTTGTAACTGTTTTTAATAGAATAGCAGTTTGTTTCTTGATGCGTATATTGTAGCAGAAATTTTCAGCTCATCAGAAATGTGGTACACTAAAGTCTTTTGCTTTTCAAAAATAATTGCAAGTGCTTAAAGAGATCATTGAGGGTTGAATAAATTGTATTTACTTGTTGTGGAGAACTTCGCCGCATATGCAAATTATAATTTACCGCGATGAGGTGCTTTTAACGGCACGCGACAATGCAACGTGGCGCAGTGGTTTGGAGCGTCGTTTTTACGACGACGATGATCGCAAGGTTGATGGTTCAACTCCCAACCTAGTTTCGTTGTTGCGTCCTTGGATAAGATGCTTCACGTTGATTATCTCTGCTTGGTGAAATCTGGCAAGCGGCAAATTAAATAAGTCAGAAGCAAAATTCAACCGGAAAAATTGGAAACAAAGGCAACTCCTAAGCGAGTCTGGATTCGTCCTAAGCAGCGCCTCCTTCGCTTTCTCGAGATAAGAGGATGAAGATGAAGAAAGCAATCATCAGCAACGCATCTTTTTTCGCTTCTTATTTAATTTTCCTGTTCATTGACCACGCAAAATCCTGTTACAGTCACTTGCATTAAAATCGTTGTCGCGTTGTCACTGTAAAAAATTTTGGGTAATCGTATTGCCCAATTTTGGGCAAATGTATGCATTACGCAAAAAAAACGGACAAAAACCCAATTTTTTTGGGTATGATAAGCAAAAACCCAAAGTCGATTTTGGGTTCTGCATGACCCAAAGCACAACATTGGGTATAAACAATTGTGTCCCAAGTAAATTGGGTTAAAAACTGTATACCCAAAAATAAATTTTGGGTAATCGTTTTTGCAAATATTAATTTGGGTAATGTGGTAGCAAACCCAAATTAAATTTTTGGGTGAGTGTTATGACTATTGTTTTGGGTCAATGGATTTTAAATCCATTAATTTTTTTTGGGAAATAATTCCTGAAATAGGCCTAATAACTTGTGTATATTGTTTTTAAAGCCAAAAAAATTTTTGGGAAATGTTAAATAACTTATTTTGGGAAAGTGAATTTTAAAACTAAGATCTTTGGGGAAAATTTTTAGATAATAGATTGGTTTTAAACTCAAAAAACGGGTTGCACTTTTAAGCAATTCTTAGTTTAGGAAGCATTGAGTGCAAAACCCAATTGTTTCATATAGCACTCGATGAGTTTTCATACGGCCCGCGCTTGTTGCTGCTAAATGTATTATTTTTGGCCTACAAGCACATGTAAAGTTAGATAGCCTGTCCAATCTAACTGGAGGTTGCTTTTTTACGCTGTAAATGCGACAAGACTATCTGATTGAGACGACAAAAACCGGCGAGAAAAGTTTAAACCATTATTACGTCATAATTGCAACAGAAACCATTTTTGTTACGAAGAGCAGCAAAACACATAGAACCACAAAAGACTATTAGCCTTCGGGTACTTGACATTATGAAATTTGTTCCTCTTGGAGAAAACTTTGGCGCCCCTGGTCTAAGGCCAACCACCAAAAACCTTACATGCTTTATCTAAGTTGATCACTTGGTCTGTAGGATAATCGAGCCGTCTAAAAATTTTCTGAGATTTATCTGCGTGTTTGGCAGATATTGGAGCTGGGCAAGCCATCTTAAATTTTTATAGCATTTATCTACGGGCATTGGTAAATGTTGCTACATTAGCAAAACGGAAAGCCGGAAGCCATAGTAGTCTGCGATTTATTGCTTTTCAAGGCCTTACCACGCGCATGCGCTTAAATTTTGCTTAGACGTAAATGCTAAGCATTATAAACTAGCATTTGTGTAGCTGTTTTGCTTGATGAGACAGAATGCGTCATCTACCCCAAATTGATATAGGCCTAGTTAAATTTTGCAGTATATTTCCACTTGAAATAAAACCGATGACAACCCCAATTTCACAAGTCATTTAATAAGCTATTGTTGTCTTTTTTCTCACTACTTATGCTATAGCAATTTTAAGTTACATACCTGTGTCTAGTCATTTTAATTTCAAGTTCAACATTATTATGATAGACAGTTGCACAAGCGGCTAACCTTCACTCTACCGCATAAACCAAACAACCTAAGCTTTCAACTTGCAGTATACCATCGTTTGTCAGCGTAATTTATTAATTTTGCTGGCAGACTTTAATAATAATTCAATGTGCATGATGTAATTCATCATTCTAATAAAATAGCACTTTTCAGAAATTAATTAAATTTTACTTTACGCTTCAATAAACTTTACGGTTTAGTGATCAGCGCAATCAGTGAGCGCCAAAATAATCGAAATTCGAATTAAATGATGCGTCGGAACTGAAGCTGCTGCTTCTCGCTGGAGTAAAAAGCTAATTTAAAATCTAAAGGTTCCGGTAACGACTTAGGTAGGCCATGTAAACACAATGATTTTAAAGTTATTTGCAGATTCATGTGTTCAACTTGCTGAAGTGAGCTATCATAGTATGCAGTATCTTTGGATTTGGAAATGCTGCGAAGACCACAAGTACTAGTAGTCCGCAGGTCTTTTTATTACTAGCTACTAGACTTAAGACGTAGCTGCCTAGTCAGATGTCAGTAAGTTACTGGTTGCGCATGCTTCTTTTAGGTCTGCTAATGGCGGGATAGAAAATTAAAACAACTTGTTTTTTGACGAACTTTTAAATAATTTGAATTTGGAAAAGCTTATCAGAAGGCAAAAAAAATTTCAAGGTCTACTGGTACTGACCCTTTTCAGTGATTCTAAACTCCCAGAGTGCACTAGTACAGGTACGGAGGAATGGTAGAACTGGAGATTGGAGTGACTACAGTTCAAATTTAGAGTTGTTAAGCTGGGTTTACATAAGCTAAAAAAATAGTGCAAAACGGTGAGAAGCTGAGCTTTTATTTTATAGGCCTAATGTCATGCAACTTGGCTTTGCTAGTTGAGCAAAGTGGAGCCAAGCTTCATTGCAAGCTTCAAAGAACAAACAAAGCTCAGCTCTGCTCCATTGACGTTTTTTTGTTCGTGTAAACCCACTATTAGTAGTTGCAAGTTGGACCATTAGAGGTTGGAGTTGATAAGAGTTTTGGGGAAATCTGAAGCTAAGTTGATCTGAGAAAAATGAGTCAATCTAAATGAGCCTCCATGTGGAGAAAACCGATTTGGAAATGACACTGCTGCCACTTCCCAATTTTATGTTAAAGTACCACAATACCCATTACACTGATACTGGTATGGATCTTGCTTATCCAAAGTGTTGATTGGATATATAAGCAATCAAATAGCTTGCAATGTACATTTATTGATGTAAAAACATAGTAAATTTCAGAATTAGAGAATGGGCCTAGCAGTCATGTTATATAGCTGATGCTGCATGCTGTTAATGTGATGTATGTACAACTACTGTGTCGAATTGTCATTGAAGTTTCTGATCATCAATTCATCATAACATGTATTTACCTTTGTGTGTGAAACCAAAACAGACATGCAACGAATCAAGGTAAGTGACTGATAAACAGTAAACATTATGCATGTTGTGTTGTAAATGCTAAGGCATTATGTAATGCTTCACACTAATAACTGATTGTATATGATACCCAGTTTTGTTAGGCATCCATGTGGCAGTGATAAACATTTAAATTGTTTTGTGAAACAGTCAAAAATGTGCCATCATATATTTAAAATATTGACAGAAGAGCAGTTCAAACTTTTTCTCGATATGCCATGCACATCAATACGAATATGAGTATTTTACCAATCAAGTGCATTGTGATTATTCTACTTCATACTGCTATTTATAAATTTTTGCCTACCTAAGGCGCTTTAACCAATAGGCCCGGTATGCAACTCATAGAAAGTGACACGTGATTATGTAGTGAGTGGTTTCATGATTTTACGTATGCAATAAGCAGTAAAATCAAAGAACTTGGTGCAAAAAATATGGCTTGACATGCACTGCATTGCTCCCTGCAGCTGTGTGTTAGAAACTTGTTATGATAGTATACTACTCTTTCAGTTTTATTATGTAAAGTTAAAGCAGTGGTTATGACACATGGGCAACATGCATATAAAATAATTCACAGTGGATTATTTTTGCATCAACCTCTTTGTTTCATGAAAATCAGCAAACTTATTTTGTGACAATTACAGGTCAGCATAATTTGATGCTAGTCAAGCTGTTGCATGTTGTTTTCTGTGTCTTTGATAAAAAATTATTATTAAATCAAGTAATGTGGCGTTAATGAACTTTGTTGATTGGAAATTTGAAATAATGTTTAAATTTGAAAAGGCTATAGACTGGCTAAATTTTTTGTAGCTGTTGTTCCTGTTACTAAAAATGATCAAACCTCAATTAGCAGTTTTTATCCAATGGTTTTTATTGGGTAAAGAAATTAAAAATGTAATTCCACATAAGCAAGCCTGCTCCAAGCAAGTGGTTTATTGCTAAACGTTTTTGTGAAGTTTCAGAAATTGATTGTTTGGTACAGTTAAACATAAATGATAATTATTTAGTTGGGATGCAAAGGTGTAAACAACCTAAAGATTGCCATGGTAGCCCATGCTAAGGTTTTTATGTGCTTAACGCTAAGAAAGCATAAATTATAAAGCACTAGAGTCCTTGTTTGCTTGTCTGTTATTTAAGACAAACTCTATGGCATTGGTTTACTTGCCTGTCTATAACGCGCAAAAGGTTTTCATCAACGCATAAAACTGTTCAGTTCCAAAAGACCTGTTCGCAGTGTAGATAGGAGTAAATAATAATTTGGTTTGAAACGCTATATGTCTTGTTATTACCATATTGCTTCACGCTACAATAAAACCGAATTGTCTCTTTTGTTCTATATCTAAGACACCCCATCACTCGAACTGCTGAAGATTTGACCTTAAATGAAAGCCTACCAAAGCAGATACGCGGGCTCTCCAGTTTGCTTTTTCTTACCCAGTCATTCCAAACTGTTTTTCATAGTTGAAATTTAACAAAAGCACTGCTGGACATAAGCCCAAGTTTAAACGGTTTCTCTCAAATACTGCAATTTATATAATCTGATGGAAATTTTCATTTTCATCATGCGCTTTTCTGGCTCATTATTTATATACAATATTTGGGCTTACAATTGCTCCATCTTTTTAGGGAATTCTGCGAAGAATGTGCATCGAAACACTAAATTCTGCAGACAGTTGATGCTATCTAATGCGTCCTGAATAGCACAAAAGGCTTGAATGAAAGCGAACGGAAAAAACAATTGAGACAAATGGTAAAATAAAAACTTCTCAGATGCATAATATGCGAAAACAGACGTTTTAGGGGGAAAACTTTGAACTGATAACTTGTCGAATTTATTCCAAAGAAGTGTGTTGCTGCTTACCGATTGTATAACATTTGCACTAAACATTGTTTGCCCGTCTTTGTTTCCTGTGTTCTATTCTAACGTATGGGTGTCATGTTTTTTTAGCCTATTTTGTTTGGTTAGTTTTTATGCAACATCATGACTGTGGCTGGTTGCTTATTGACATAATTTTGCTTCAGCGGAATATCTGACTGACATAACGTAAATATAATTAGGCATAGTCGAAACCTTCGTGACACAAGCTCTTGGTTATGGTTGAGAGCTACTGTAATTGCCTTTTAACATCTTGTTAAACTTGATTGCTGCTAACCTTGTTTTTGTGAGCGCACAATAGTTTGCACTTAAAGTGCACAGTAAATTGTTGATAATAACTGAAATTAATTAATTTTATGTATCATAATACTTCATTATTTTGTATCTTTGCAAAAGCATTATTTTGTATTGTCTCTGCGTATGCACTTCATTTTTTATTCTTTGAGTAGCATACTGTAACTGCTCCGTATCTATGATTGTTTATTTTTTTACATACATTTGTGAGTTAAAAATGCTTGGGTTTGCATATGGTTGTGGCAGATTTCTATTTGTGCTTGCAGGAATTGGTTACTTGCAATTCTCATTTAAATTGAGGTCATAATCGCATAATATTTACATCGTTTGGATCAGTTTTATTTATGATCGCTTCATATGTGAACCTAAACATGTTCAAATAATCAATGCTGTTATTTGTTGAACATTTAATTTGTACCTATTTCTTTTGACAATATAAAGCATTATTGCAATATTTTGTTGTGCATTTCTTGTGAACCCTCCATTATTAAGTGATTATGACGACTGTTGTGATTACGAGTTAAGCAAAAACGCATTCACAAATATTAATCGGAAAACCCAAATCTGAAAATTGGGCTTTTTTCCTTAGCTAAAAGCTTTTGGGACAAAGCGCCCAAATTTTCAGCTTGGGTATTAATTACCCAATTTTCTTGATCTACAAGATTTAAGGTTAAACACCCAAATTGAAAATTTGGGTCGTTATTACCCAAGTTGACAAATTGGGTTTCTCAGCCTTCGGGCCCAAAATTTTCAATTAGGTTTAAAGACCCAAGTTTGTAGTTTGGGTCAAGTTACCCACTGTACTTGGGTTATGGATATTGGGTTAACAAACCCAACTTTGTAAATTGGGTCGTTATTACCCAAGTTGGCAAATTGGGTTTCTCAGCCTTCGAGCCCAAAATGATAACCCAAGTTTTTTGGGTCTACGTTACCCAATTTGATTTACAGTGTAGACAATTAACTGCGTGCTGTTAAAAGCACCTATAACAATAACTCAAGAAAAAATTGCATTGCTTATACATCTACTCGTTGCGCTTCATTAAATTTTTCATTGCGAAAGTTGCGTTGCGCTTTTTCTTTTGCATAAATCTCATTGCGGAAGTTGCGTTGCGCTTTAATGCAAAAAAATTATTGATTGCGGAAGTTGCGTTGCGCTTTAATGTGAAAAAATAATTGATTGCGAAAGTTGCGTTGCGCTTCAGTCAATTTAAAAATTAGGTTGCGCTAGTTGCGTTGCGTTTCATGACTTAACAAAACTTTTGCGCTTTGTTGCGCTGCGCTTCAACCAATTTTTAAAAAATGCCCACCTCTGCTCCTAAGCGAGTCTGGATTCGTCGTACGCGTAGCGCCTCCACCGCTTTCTTGTAACAAGAGAATGAAGATGAAGAAAGCGAATCTCAATCGCTGGATTTAACGCAGTACCGGCAGGCTTTTTTGGGGGGAGAGATCTACTGCATGGATCAGGTGCACCCAGCCAATGAGCCTGCAACCAAAATAAAGATCACTCTTGGTGCCCACAGTTGCTTGGCAAGGTCGTATACCAATTGTTAAGTTCGTCAGCGTCACTGCTCAAACTAAAGATTTTCGCGTCTTATGTATCACTTTGCTGGGCGTTATTATGGCTTCCCGAAAAGGGAAGCCATATTACTTTTGTTTGGCCATTTGTGCACTTTTTGACACTTCCAGCAGCTGTAGCTGCTAAACTACTGTTCCAATTCAAAAGTGACCTAGAGTTCAAATGTGTGTCCCACCTAGGTCTACACCTTGGTCGCCCTAACTTTCCCCGGCAGCCCCCCACTTTCTAGATAAAAAATATTTTGTTTCCGAAAAATTCTTTTTTTTTTATGGCTTCCCGAAAAGGGAAGCCATATTACTTTTGTTTGGCCATTTGTGCACTTTTTGACACTTCCAGCAGCTGTAGCTGCTAAACTACTGTTCCAATTCAAAAGTGACCTAGAGTTCAAATGTGTGCCCCACCTAGGTCTACACCTTGGTCGCCCTAACTTTCCCCGGCAGCCCCCCACTTTCTAGATAAAAAATATTTTGTTTCCGAAAAATTCTTTTTTTTTTTTTTTTCTTTTTTTTTTTTTTTCTTTTGTTTTTTTTTCAACACCAAATTTTGTGCAGCCTAAGGCTTTTGAACCGCTGATGCTAGAGACTTGAAATTTTCAGGGATGGTAGATCCTATTGGGAACTTGTGCCTAACAGCTTTTGGGGGGTGGCGGTCGTCAGGTTAAAGGTCAAAGGTCAAAAAACCAAATTTACCAAAACCTAATATCTTTTGAATGACTTCAGGTAGGACCTTCAAATTTTCACAGTATATGCATATCAATGTGGGGAATAATTATATGCATAACAATGACCTGATTGTGACGTCACTTAGGGTCAAAGGTCAAATCAACGAATCTTAACAGATTTTTGTGCAGCCTAAGGCTTTTGAACCGCTGATGCTAGAGACTTGAAATTCCCAGGGATGATAGACATCCATGTGAACTTGTGCCTAACAACTTTTGGGGGGTGGCGGTCATAAGGTTAAAGGTCAAACGTCAATCAAATAAAATGATCAAAATTCTGATCAAACGCTAATAACTTGTGAATGGCAACTGGTAGGACCTTCAAGTTTACGGAGCAGATGCATCTCAACGAGGGTACAAAAGCACCAACAGTGATTAGTTTTGCGTGACGTCACTTGGGGTCAAAGGTCAAATACGCAAATATGTCGTTTGGCAAATAACTATTGATGGAAAACACATAGGAACTTGAAATTAATAGGGTTGGTGTGTCTTGATATGTCCTTGCAGTGTACCAACTATAAACGTTCTATGTCACGTGACTCGGGGTCAAAGGTCAAAATAATCGGGAAGTGTTGCCAATCTTGCGCAGCCTAAGGCTGTTGAACCGCGGATGCTAGAGACTTGAAATGTTCAGGGATGGTAGATCCTATTGGGAACTTGTGCCTAACAGCTTTTGGGGGGTGGCGGTCGTCAGGTTAAAGGTCAAAGGTCAAAAAACCAAATTTACCAAAATCTAATAACTTTTGAATGACTACAGGTAGGACCTTCACTTTTTCACAGTATATGCACATCAATGTGGGGAACAAAACTATGCACAACAATGACCTGATCGTGACGTCACTTAGGGTCAAAGGTCAAATCAACGAACCTCAGCAGTTTTTTGTGCATTTGAAGGTTTTTGAACCGCTGATGCTAGATACTTGAAATTCCCAGGGATGATAGACCTTTATGTGATCTTGTGCCTAACAACTTTTGGGGGGTGGCGGTCAACAGGTCAAAGGTCAAACGTCAATCAATTAAATTGACAAATAGTTTGATCAAACGCTAATAACTTGTGAATGGCAACTGGTAGGACCTTCAAGTTTACGGAGCAGATGCATCTCAACCAGAGTACAAAAACACCAGCAATGATTGGTTTTGCGTGACGGCACTTGGGGTCAAAGGTCAAATACGCAAATATGTCGTTTGGCGTATAACTATTCATTCAAAACACATAAGAACTTGAAATTGATAGGATTGGTGTGTCTTGATATGTCCTTGCAGTGTACCAACCATGAACGCTCTATGTCACGTGACTCGGGGTCAAAGGTCAAAAAACCGATAAATGTTGCCAATCTTGCGCAGTCTAGGGCATTTCAACCGCTGATGCTAGAGGCTTGAAATGTTCAGGGATGATAGACCTCGACGTAAACTTGTGTCTCACAACTTGCGGGGGTGGCAGTCAAGTGGTTTGGGGTCAAAAGTCAATAATAAGAAAATGTTCACAAGCTCATAACTGTTAAATGACAACAGCTAGGACCTTCAAATTATCGGAGGATATTTATCTCAATGTGGGTAAAATATCAATATAATGAAGGGTTACTCCAGAGCGCCTGACTTGGAGTCAAACGTAAAAAACGTGAAATTTCAGGAAACCTCATGAAAGTCAAGCAAATTTATGTAATCCGTTAGAAGGCAGTAGGAAAACATGTTTTTGAGCTGTTTTGGCTTAAAACTTTTTCATTCGTGAGTGAGCCGTATGAGTTTGTAATTAAACTGACGTTTTAATCAGCAATAAGAGGCACATGGGAATTGGCCAAGTGGTTGGTGCATTGGACTCATGACTTAGCTTTGTGGATTCCTCGCATTGAAACTGTGTTCGCATTGCGACGAAGAGTTTGTTAGAGTAATAGCTAGCATAATCCGCTATCAGATTATCAAGCTTGTGGTTTCGCGAAATTGGTTGTAATTGCCGTGTTTCCCCGATAATAAGACCTAGACGCAAAATAAAACCTAGCGTGATTTTTGAGGATGATTTTAATGTAAGCCCTACCCTTAAAATAAGCCCTAGTTGAGAGCGACAGAAAGACGAAAAAGTCAAACAATCTTTTTTTATATTTATTCAAACTGCTTTAATGCGGTGTATGCCATCCTTTTCAAAAAATTCTTGAATAAATTGTTGTTAATGAGTTTCAGAATAAAAAACATGTTAATGGCAAGTAAATGTAGATCTTTTTTCGTAATTTCTGTTTATTTAAAATCTCGTAATTTTTACTTTGTAACTTCATTTGTTGATATATCAAAATAATACATCCCATTTTATGCCGCGATTTCTTGGCCCTTAGAATCGAACACAAACTCCATGATTTAATTTCGTTTTATGTGAATGCAGTCGTCCTTGCAGCTGCACAAATCCTTCAAGAATCATGGCGTTTATTGTTTGAATTTACTGCAAGATTTGCCAGCTTGTTGGAAATGTCAGACAAACAAGATGATTTTGCTGCAGACTTGTGTAGCATTGTGCCGGCCGATTAGCTCAGTTGCTAAGCCCACCCTATCGGTGCGGGAGGTGTGAGGTTCAATTGCGTGGTCGGCCAAATTGTCACAGTGTCGCCAACGGCTCGCCACCGTTGCGACGTTTGTTTGGAGTTGTGTAGCCAAAGCGCTGCGCCGCGTAGGTGGGCTCCGCCACTCGTTACACGCTTGGGCGTAATATGGCGAGTATAATGAAGATTTGATTTTTTGTGCAGCATCATCACTGTACCCGTGAAGAAATTTAAGGATAATAGTTTTATTGAGATTTCGATGACTGTATTACAGAAATGTAAAAAGTCGTTACAATATTATCAAGTTTATGGAGCACAGGCTGCAGGAAATTAAACTTACTTCATGTGTGATAATGCCCACCTATACTTTGCAGGGATTTGTTGTTTTTTTAAGTTGTAAAAGCGAAGTCGCTGTGCTGTTCCCTTAGACGTTTGGGTCCCTAGTAAGCTTGATCGGGAAGCCATAAGCGGGTGCTTGCAGCTGCCATCTAGTTATTTTTTTTTTTTTTCTTTTTTTTTTCAACACCAAATTTTGTGCAGCCTAAGGCTTTTGAACCGCTGATGCTAGAGACTTGAAATTTTCAGGGATGGTAGATCCTATTGGGAACTTGTGCCTAACAACTTTTGGGGGGTGGCGGTCGTCAGGTTAAAGGTCAAAGGTCAAACAACCAAATTTACCAAAACCTAATATCTTTTGAATGACTACAGGTAGGACCTTCAAATTTTCACAGTATATGCATATCAATGTGGGGAATAATTATATGCATAACAATGATCTGTTCGTGACGTCACTTAGGGTCAGAGGTCAAATCAACGAATCTTAACAGATTTTTGTGCAGCCTAAGGCTTTTGAACCGCTGATGCTAGAGACTTGAAATTCCCAGGGATGATAGACCTCCATGTGAACTTGTGCCTAACAACTTTTGGGGG
This sequence comes from Trididemnum miniatum, assembly GCA_964006365.1. NCBI lineage: Eukaryota > Metazoa > Chordata > Ascidiacea > Aplousobranchia > Didemnidae > Trididemnum > Trididemnum miniatum. The sequence goes on from OZ023238.1 coordinate 13,283,640, forward strand.
GTGGCGGTCATAAGGTTAAAGGTCAAACGTCAATCAAATAAAATGATCAAAATTCTGATCAAACGCTAATAACTTGTGAATGGCAACTGGTAGGACCTTCAAGTTTACGGAGCAGATGCATCTCAACGAGGGTACAAAAGCACCAACAGTGATTAGTTTTGCGTGACGTCACTTGGGGTCAAAGGTCAAATACGCAAATATGTCGTTTGGCAAATAACTATTGATGGAAAACACATAGGAACTTGAAATTAATAGGGTTGGTGTGTCTTGATATGTCCTTGCAGTGTACCAACTATAAACGTTCTATGTCACGTGACTCGGGGTCAAAGGTCAAAATAATCGGGAAGTGTTGCCAATCTTGCGCAGCCTAAGGTTTTTGAACCGCTGATGCTAGAGACTTGAAATGTTCAGGGATGGTAGATCCTATTGGGAACTTGTGCCTAACAACTTTTGGGGGGTGGCGGTCGTCAGGTTAAAGGTCAAAGGTCAAACAACCAAATTTACCAAAATCTAATAACTTTTGAATGACTACAGGTAGGACCTTTACATTTTCACAGTATATGCATATCAATGTGGGGAACAAAAATATGCACAACAATGACCTGATCGTGACGTCACTTAGGGTCAAAGGTCAAATCAACGAACCTCAGCAGTTTTTTGTGCATTTGAAGGTTTTTGAACCGCTGATGCTAGATACTTGAAATTCCCAGGGATGATAGACCTTTATGTGATCTTGTGCCTAACAACTTTTGGGGGGTGGCGGTCAACAGGTCAAAGGTCAAACGTCAATCAATTAAATTGACAAATAGTTTGATCAAACGCTAATAACTTGTGAATGGCTACTGGTAGGACCTTCAAATTTACGTAGCAGATGCATCTCAACGAGAGTACAAAAACACCAGCAATGATTAGTTTTGCGTGACGGCACTTGGGGTCAAAGGTCAAATACGCAAATATGTCGTTTGGCATATAACTATTCATTCAAAACACATAAGAACTTGAAATTGATAGGATTGGTGTGTCTTGATATGTTCTTGCAGTGTACCAACCATGAACGCTCTATGTCACATGACTCGGGATCAAAAGTCAAAAAACCGATAAATGTTGCCAATCTTGCGCAGTCTAGGGCATTTCAACCGCTGATGCTAGAGGCTTGAAATGTTCAGGGATGATAGACCTCGACGTAAACTTGGGTCTCACAACTTGCGGGGGTGGCAGTCAAGTGGTTTGGGGTCAAAAGTCAATAATAAGAAAATGTTCACAAGCTCATAACTGTTAAATGACAACAGCTAGGACCTTCAAATTATCGGAGGATATTTATTTCAATGTGGGTAAAATATCAATATAATGAAGGGTTACTCCAGAGCGCCTGACTTGGAGTCAAACGTAAAAAACGTGAAATTTCAGGAAACCTCATGAAAGTCAAGCAAATTTATGTAATCCGTTAGAGGGCAGTAGGGAAACATGTTTTTGAGCTGTTTTGGCTTAAAACTTTTTCATTCGTGAGTGAGCCGTATGAGTTTGTGGTTAAAGTGACGTTTTAATCAGCAATAAGGGGCACATGGGAATTGGCCAAGTGGTTGGTGCATTGGACTCATGACTTAGCTTTGTGGATTCCTCGCATTGAAACTGTGTTCGCATTGCGGCGAAGAGTTTGTTAGAGTAATAGCTAGCATAATCCGCTATCAGATTATCAAGCTTGTGGTTTCGCGAAATTGGTTGTAATTGCCGTGTTTCCCCGATAATAAGACCTAGACGCAAAATAAAACCTAGCGTGATTTTTGAGGATGATTTTAATGTAAGCCCTACCCTTAAAATAAGCCCTAGTTGAGAGCGACAGAAAGACGAAAAAGTCAAACAATCTTTTTTTATATTTATTCAAACTGCTTTAATGCGGTGTATGCCATCCTTTTCAAAAAATTCTTGAATAAATTGTTGTTAATGAGTTTCAGAATAAAAAACATGTTAATGGCAAGTAAATGTAGATCTTTTTTCGTAATTTCTGTTTATTTAAAATCTCGTAATTTTTACTTTGTAACTTCATTTGTTGATATATCAAAATAATACATCCCATTTTATGCCGCGATTTCTTGGCCCTTAGAAACGAGCACAAACTCCATGATTTAATTTCGTTTTATGTGAATGCAGTCGTCCTTGCAGCTGCACAAATCCTTCAAGAATCATGGCGTTTATTGTTTGAATTTACTGCAAGATTTGCCAGCTTGTTGGAAACGTCAGAGAAACAAATTGATTTCGCTGCAGACTTGTGTAGCATTGTGCCGGCCGATTAGCTCAGTTGCTAAGCCCACCCTATCGGTGCGGGAGGTGTGAGGTTCAATTGCGTGGTCGGCCAAATCGTCACAGTGTCGCCAACGGCTCGCCACCGTTGCGACGTTTGTTCAGAGTTGTGTAGCCCAAGCGCTGCGCCGCGTAGGTGGGCTCCGCCACTCGTTACACGCTTGGGCGTAATATGGCGAGTATAATGAAGATTTGATTTTTTGTGCAGCATCATCACTGTACACGTGAAGAAATTTAAGGATAATAGTTTTATTGAGATTTCGATGACTGTATTACAGAAATGTAAAAAGTCGTTACAATATTATCAAGTTTATGGAGCACAGGCTGCAGGAAATTAAACTTACTTCATGTGTGATAATGCCCACCTATACTTTGCAGGGATTTGTTGTTTTTTTAAGTTGTAAAAACGAAGTCAATCACCTGTTCCCTCAGACGTTTGGGTCCCTAGTAAGCTTGATCGGGAAGCCATAAGCGGGTGCTTGCAGCTGCCATCTAGTTTTTATATCGATATGACTAATTCCACTCTACTCAGGGTAGTAGTTAATTAGTTGCATATTTATTTTCCTATCACGAGAAAGCGATCAAAGCGCTATACGAGCTCGCTTAGGAGTTGCCTGCCATCTGTCTACCACACCAAGACGGGGAATCCCGCTAAGTGCCTTTCCCAACGGCACAACAAGTAAACTTGCCGGCTTGTTCTTCACACTGTCCCTTTAATGCCGAGCGTCAAGCAGGGAAGCTGTGAATACCAATTTTCAAGTCATTGGTTTGACCCGACTCGGAATCTAACCCGAGTCTACAGCTCAAGAGACAGACGCTCTATACCACTCGGCCATCTGAGCAGTAACTAGAGACCGAGCTAGCTACCTCCCTTAAGAGAACGAATTTTCGATTAAAACTAAAACAGATAGTAAGAGAGTGAAAATTTTGGCCAGTTCGTGTCGCCTAAAACTCTCCATTTCCGTGACAATTGCAAAAACGTTTTTGAACCGAAGTAGCTGCAACTACCCATTGCCAACCTATATTTTTAAAAGCTGATCGTCACAAGCCGGCCTATACAAGCCAAAAAATGCAGTCTTTAGCACGATGAACTTCATAGCTGAAAGTGAGCGATGACATAAACGTTATACCTCGTGCAGAAAACAATAAAATTATTTGTTTAACTTGAAGGCTGTCTCAGGTAAGTTTAAGGCTGGTAAATCTGGGCGAGGTGCTGCGCATACCGGTATGAAAAATGATGCGCAACAATTCAAAGAACAATATACCACAAGTATATAATTGCTAGAAATGCCTTTAATTTTGGAGCGTCAACCTTTGAGTACCGGTAATAATAACGTGATGAAAATAAATCGGGGCGGCACGAGCAAACGCAAGGAAAAAGCAATAATGTACGTAGTAAATTGTTAGCAAGGACTATAAGCATGGGCGTGCCTGGAGGAGGCAAGGGGGCGGCACGCTGTAGGGTTGGAAGATCTTTTTTTAAAAACCCCTTTTGACGTATTTCAGAGGACGCCTTGTGGCAACGTTCTCAAAAACTCGCGCTGCAGAAAAGTTTGGCACGCCCTGGGTATAAGATCAAGTATGGTCCACAATTATTACGCCAAAATAATAATCAGCAAAATTAAATGGTTCATTGCTAACAAAATTTTCTCGGTAATATTATAACCAAAACAATCTCTACACCATTGCATGAATTACTCAAGAAACAAATCTGCAGATTTCATCAAAACAGTTGCACTGGGAGTTACTACTCCAAGCGTACTCTAACGTTACGGTCACGACCTCTAGATGGAAGTGTATAAAAATCCAAGCAGAGTATGTTTTATTTTAATTTGAATTTTTATCCTTCCATTGGGAAAAATCGATGCGAAACCCGACATTTGGGCGCGAGGACATTTGGGCGCGGTGTCATATGGGCGCGAGGACACTTGGGCACAGTGCCATTTGGGCGCGAAGTACGTTCAAACGCATTTTTAATCAACTTTCCGTTAGTTTTTTTTTTTAATAATAACTTTTCTGCCTGCAACGATCTTATCCAATATTATACTTAATTTTCTGTTTTCAACGATCTCAAAGAAGAAATTAAGATAACAAAAAATCTAAAAGTTGGAATATTTTTGTTGCAACGTTCTCGAACGACGGAAACAGGTGAGAATAAGACAATTGCAACGACACGGTAATGCGTGATTAATACGCAGCACATTTTTAATGAAAACGTAAGAACAGTAAGTTTTGGCTTAAAAAAATAACATGATTTTGAAAAGGTACTTGACCAATCTAATGTATACGAATGAAATGGATCATAATTAACTGCGTAAGAGCTGACTCAGAATTTATTTTATCAAACATGAATCCATTTCAAAGTATTTACAAATCACCACTGCGTTAAGCATCTTCTTAATTTTTTTTATTTCACCGTCCTATATTGCGTGGGCATTTTCTTTGATAATCAATCTCTTAGGTTGCTAGACAATCGATCGTAAAAATGAGTCTTCATCTATCGTTAACTTGACCTTTGCTTTGCTCCATCTTTTTTGATATACGTTACCGTTAATTAACACATCTTAATTTCTTCTATGAGATCGTTGCAAACAGAAAATTAAGTATTGGATAAGATCGTTGCAGACACAAAATAGTTTTTATTAATTAAAAAAAAAACTAACAAAAAGTTGATTAAAAATGCGTTAGAACGTACTTCGCGCCCATTTGGCACTGCGCCCAAATGTCTGCGCCCAGATGTCTCGCGCCTAAATGTCGTGTACCGAGGCGATAGGGGCGCTATTAACGAGCTCAATCAAAAGATGCATGGAACTTTGCTACAACTCAAAACGTGGTAAATAATGTTACATGAGAACGCCACAAGTAACCTTTTTAATATCATGTGGGGAGCAATGATTACCAATTCACTGGTTTTGCTTGACTTGTAACTGAACTTACGTGTAGGGCGCCAGAGACAGTCGATCTATGCACTTGGCCATTTAAAAAGCTTAAAATTTATAAGAGCTCGTTCACAACCTTTAAATATATACTTAAACACCTAGTAATTTGAATGCTTAAAACGAGCTGCTTGCGTAATCTGGTGGAAAGCAAGCCTTGTGCTTAGATGCAACTTCAAGTGCCAGCAGGTAAATCACAACAGAAAAAATTATTTTAGCATTGCGTTTAAAAAATCCATATCAGGCTACGTAATAGCCCTGTCCATAAAATGTTTTTGTTCAGTGACAGACATGTAACATCATGTCAGTCTTTACTGCTTCCACTTTCAGTTTTTTGCAATGAACGATCCTTCAGCAAAGCTTAAGCTGGGAAATCCCGCTTCAAAAGAATAAGGTAACCATAAAGTTTTCTATCAATTTCTTACACCGAGTTCATTTTAGTTGGGAGCAAGCCAATTCATTTGCACTTTGCATGTGCCATTCACGTGAGCATCTTAGTCATTGCATATGCGTTTCTTTCACAAACAGCTGTTGACAAAATCCATCTCACTGGCACTAAAATGCAAAATAATACGATGTAAGTTTACATCGTAGGCTACAGACATACTTTTGCAGGTAGTTTGGTTCTTTGAAGCAGTAAAGCAATTTCAAAAACAGCATATCTCGCTTTTAGATTAAATCTTTCTTCAGTTTCGAAAATTGAAGAGAATTACAATCAAGACTTTGCTATAGACTGTTAAAATGTTCCAGCTTAGTAGTGGTTACTTAGGGCATATTTATCATCCCATCTTGAGAAAGCAATCAAGGTGCTATAACAAGCTTGCTTTGGAGTTGTTGGTTGCCTGCTCAGAGGCGGAGAATCCCAATGAGTGTTTTTCCCAACAACACAAGTAAACTTGCGACCTTGTTCAAATCATTATTCCTTTCATGCTGTGCATCAAGCAGAAAAGCTGTCTATACCAGTTTTAATAACATTGCTTTGACCAATCAAACCAGAGTCCCACAGTCCACTTGGCCATTAGATGTTCACAAACAAGTAGCTATCAGCTGTCTGCACTCTGTACCTGCTGCAATTTACGACTGAAAATATAGTTTGGTACATTATAGCTGTTGCTGATGATATCATAGCTCTTGCAGAGTAATACAGTATGTATATACAATTATTATATACTACAACTGCAAAATAACACAACTTATTGTAGATACAGATGTTGTAAAGCCAAACACAACAAAATTGCATTTACCAAGAGTGAAAGTAGTTCTCATGCACAAATATCAAAGTCTGCTCAAAAGTTTAGTTCACTGATAATTCCATTGGATCAAATCAGCAGCAAATTTCACTCTGCAGTTTGCATGTAGCACATTTACAAGATATTAAGCAAAGCTTCATAAAATACTAACCAAGATTTGTTGCAATTATTTTTATCCTGATAAGAACATAAGACCAACGTTTCAATCCACTTTTAAAACAAGTGAGTCAAAAACTTCACTTGCTGGCTTCCGTAACATGTTTTCAAGAATTTTAATAAGCAATCAGCAAGTTTTCTGGTTTCTGAAACATACTAGTAACACCAAATGATCTGAAATTGAAAGATTAAGGAGATAATCTATTTAAATAAATACCATCAATATTGCATATGTGTTAAATTATTTTCCTTTATTTCTGCAATGACATCATGTTGAAAATACCAGTTCTTGACATAAGTAAGGTACCAGTGAGTTTTATTCTTTAATGTTAATGTCTTTGCACAGTGCCTTCCACTGACAAAAATTCAAAACAAAAGCCCTTAAAGTTGCAGAAAACACTAAGCCCTTGGGCAAAAAATATGTCATGAAAATGCAGCGCACGCGCTAACCCAGCGACAAAATGATATACATTTTTTAGTTGGTGATTAAGTTTGGGGCTATTTATGCTATTTGTCAGGGTATGGTCTATCGCTAGCTTGTGTCAGCAACACAAGTGAACAATAACAATTAGAATACTATTTACGAAGTGTCTATTTCACCGAAAATTCCGGTTACCGAAGTTTGAAAAATCGTAGTAGCGAAACCGTTTTCGGTTCCTGTAGTGCGACTCTCACAGTAGGGAAACCGTTAGGGGATGTTTCCGGTTCCGCAAACCACAATTTTCGAACTTCGTCAACCGGAATTTCCAGTGAAATAGACGCTTCCTATTAATTAAGTAAATAAATGCAAGCTAGCAGTGTGCATGTTTCAGCGTGAAAGGGATAAGAGTCTATAACTAACAGACTAATCAACACTTTTCAGCAGACTAAAATTTTTGTAATAACATCAAGTTAGGACGTAGCAAATTATGACTATTAAAGAACTAGGCTAACGGTAGTGAATACAAAGTGATGTGCCAAAATTGAATAAATGCCACCAATTTTAATACCAGTCAAGATTAGACATGGGTAAGGGTACTAGATATCAGGAGTATCAGTGGGCTAAATCACCTACAAGCAAGCTTTTAAATATCAAAGTGGCTCTTGTTACAGACCCGTACAAATAACGACTTAGTTTACTTTATCACTTCGTCATGCTCTCTGGATCGAGGTCAGCGTGAAGGGATAATCTGATAGTAAAAAAAACCAAGTGCTTATTTGTACGGGCCTGTACAAATAGCCAGTGCTGCCTTTAAATATTTAACTGTTTAAGGTCATCAAAAGCAACTGCAACACTAACAATACTTTTCAAAGTTTAATTGCAATTGAGTAAATAAAGTACGGTAGGCCTACGCTGGTAGCATGCAGTAGCAGTGCGAAAGCTGCTTGCATAGCATTACCTATGTCACTCCATGCTGCGACATGCAAAAAAGCCAAGGCTGACCCAGCGACCACTTCAGAAATCAGTAAGTAAGAACAAACCGGTACCACCTACCGGTACCAGTACCGGTTGTTTTTGCAACTAGACTAGACAAACAGACTTCAGAACTTGAACAGTGAATTGACTTCACTCTTACCAGTACTTCAGAATAGCAAAACAAGGCTAACTGGCTAATAGGTGGATTCAGTAACGAGCTTAACCAGCTAACTGCCTAAGGCAAGTTGAATTTATCAACAGCTTACTCTAATTTTAGCTTTTATGAAGCGAAATTGCCCCAAACCTACATTTATTTGATAATCATACGCCAACTTCTTAAATATCAACAACCTACATCCAGAGGTGGGCATTCCGCAATTTGAAGCGCAAAGCGCTAGTTGCGAAGTGCTTTAACAAATTATTTTTAGCCATTGCGCAAGTTGCAGATTCAGATTCAGATTTTATTTATTCGCTGCCGTCACTCGCAATGACTACATCAAGCAATAACAAAGCAATGAACAGAAACAAACATACAAGTTGACATAATCACAAAAGCGAAACAAAAAATAATATTATACTGTAGACCGCAGAATGACAGCAACAAGGTGGCCGCGAAGGGACCAAGGGGTCATCGAGTCAGCAGCCACCTTGCAGTTGCCAATAGAAATTCTTACATCACGTACACAATCAAGATATCAGCAACATTGGCAGACGAAGCAATTCAATTAAAGATTTTCTAAAGCATGCATCAAAGAGAACAAACGCAAAGCAACAAAGTAAATAAAACAAAGTAAAAAAAAAAAAGATAATAATATAGAGGAAAAAATGGGAATGCAAGACAACGGCTAGTATCCCGCTAACTGAAGGACGACTCTGAGCCTCCAGCCAATAATAAATTAAGTAAAACGCAATTTAAAATTTTAATAAATAATTTTTATACTCCTTTTGAAACTTGCTAGACGAGTATTTACGCATATCAGGTGGGATTACGTTCCAAATCTTGGCACCGATAAGTTTGATCGAGCGTTGTGTTCTTTTTGTTTTAAAAAAAGGAATTTTTAATTGTTCATTACTGGAGAACCTCGTAGAAAAAGAGTGGGTAACATTTGCTGGAGTAAAATAATTATCAAATACTGGCGGTAAGCTTTTCTTCCTGTGATTGTAAACAAATTTAGAAATGACATATTTAGCCAATTGTTCTAATGGCAGTATTCCAAGCTTTGAATAAAGAGGAGAAACACTTTCGCACCAAGAGAAACACTTTGCGCTGCGCTTCAAGGAAAATAAATCCTTCTTGCGCTTTATTGCGTTGCGAACTGAAAAAATATATAATAGTGTGCGCATTATTGCGCTGCGAACTGAAAAGAATCTGGTTGCTTGCGCTTTGTTGCGTTGCGCACTGTAGGAAGTTGAAATACTGCGTTGCGCTTTGTCGGATTAATTGAAGCACAATGTGCTGGAATAAGCAGTTTTTTGTAACTGTTTTTAATACCATAGCAGTTTGTTTCTTGATGCGTACAATAGGCCTATAGGTCAATTTATTGTAGCAGAAATTTTCAGTTCATCAGAAATGTGGTACACTAAAGTCTTTTGCTTTTTAAAATAATTACAAGTGCTTAAAGAGATCATTGAGTGTTGAATAAATCGTATTTACTTGTTGTTGTGGAGAACTTCGCCGCATATGCAAATTATGATTTACCGCGATGAGGTGCTTTTAACGGCACGCGACAATGCAACGTGGCGCAGTGGTTTGGAGCTCTTTTTTTACGACGACCATGATCGCAAGATTAAAGGTTCAACTCCCAACCTAGTCTCATTGTTTCGTCCTTGGATAAGATGCTTCACGTTGATTATCTCTGCTTGGTGAAATCTGGCAAGCGGCAAATTAAATAAGACAGAAGCAAAATTCAACCGAAAAACTCGGAAACAAAGACAACTCCTAAGCGAGTCTGGATTCGTCCTAAGCAGCGCCTCCTTCGCTTTCTCGTGATAAGAGGATGAAGGTGAAGAAAGCAATCATCAGCAACGCATCTTTTTTCGCTTCTTATTTAATTTTCCTGTTCATTGACTACGCAAAATCCTGTTACAGTCACCTGCATTAAAATCGTTGTCGCGTTGTAAACAACTACGTGCTGTTAAAAGCACCTACAAAAATAACTCAAGAAAAAATTGTATTGCTTATACATCTACTCGTTGCGCTTTATTAAATTTTTCATTGCGAAAGTTGCGTTGCGCTTTTTCTTTTGTATAAACCTCGTTGCGAAAGTTGCGTTGCGCTTTAATGCAAAAAAATTATTGATTGCGGAAGTTGCGTTGCGCTTTAATGCAAAAAAATAATTGATTGCGAAAGTTGCGTTGCGCTTCAGTCAATTTAAAAATTAGGTTGCGCTAGTTGCGTTGCGTTTCATGAGTTAACAGAACTTTTGCGCTTTGTTGCGCTGCGCTTCAACCAATTTTTAAAAAATGCCCACCTCTGCCTACATCACAGTCTAAGCAGTAGACCTCACGCAACAACTTTCTCAAAGCCCACCGTTTTGCAAAAGCCCACGTTCTTAGACCACCTATTTAGATGCGGCCAGCAAAGCCCACGAGTTTGCTGAAATTAGCCCACATAAAGCCTGACTCGAACTGACTCGAGCAAAGCCCGCGGGCCAAAAGCCCACGATTTTTGGACATGGAATCAGGCTAATTGTGCATCGTGGGAAGGCAAGATATTCTCGCTTCGAGGATTTAAATGACGAATCATTATCACGGAATCGATGCAGAAGAGTCTATCTTGACCAAAAGCCTACCGAACTTGGGAACCTGGACGCTCCCTAATTTGTTCTTTATAATTAAAACAAGGGTAACCGAAGTTAGCTTACCAAAGTGGTCATTCGGCAGTCCACACTCTGATTTTTTACAAAAAATCTGGCAACCTTGACCACGTGCGTGGTTATGAGGTTCTTACGAAAAAATTCAATCTTCGTTGTTTTGACACGTGGAAAGGCGTGAAAGGATTACGTCCAAAGGAAGTACGGGTAAGTTTTATCCTGTTAAATCTTATCGCTTTATTTTTTTAGCACAGTTAGTATCTAAGTTATAGATGAATTTAAGATTTCATGCGTTGTTCAGGTAGAACTGTGATGGAAGCTAGGGCGTTGGAAGTACTTTCAAGTAGGGGAGGGGAAGGGCTGAAATTGTGTTATACCAACGTCTGGGGGGCGAAGCTCCTTGTTTTCGCGACATGCATCATACGCATCATGCACTTTACTTCGGTAAAAGTCATTTGGAGACTGCTTGATAAACTCAAGCTTTTCTCTAGCGTAAACACAGTAGCGTGATCGACGTGTATAAAGATGTTTACCTCTTAACTGTTCACATGCTCTTAGACAGGAACGTATTTAGAGGAACATTGTGCCTTGCAATACCCCCTTTTGTTTCTGCCTTTAAGTAAAAAAAATTAAGATTATTGGTGACAATTTGACAAATATGCCAAACTCTTATGATAGTTTTTGTAGCTTATCCCAGGAGTGGAGCTGGGTAGGCAGGTTGAGGAGTATGCATCCACCCACCAACCACTTTCAAAAGTGTTTTTGATTTGTAGACCCTCAATTTTCCTGTAATTTCAAACCTCTTCAATAGCAATATGTCTTACGTCTCAAGCATGCACAATGTAAGATGTACGAACATTATGCATCATGTTAGGTGAAGCACTCAGAATTAAGGTCAAAAAGTTTAAACAAAATTTGTCCAAGATGTATTCAAAAAACACTAAATCAGCCATTATTGTTTATTGTAAGTAACTGACACAATGGTGTTTAAACCAACATCTAAACACACTAACATGTGCAGATAAAGAAAAAGCTGAAGAAAACCATAACAGCAATGCATGAATAAACGAAAAGACAAGCACCATGTCATCAGAAGACTTGCGAAAATCAAAACTTAAAAGCATGGCATTAAAGACGCAAAACAAAGTAAAGTATAAGCAATTGCACACAATGTAAACGAAAAGACAAGCAACACAACATCAGAAGACAGAAAAACAATTGCAAGCAATGTAAACAAAAAAGACAAGCAACACATCACCTGAAGACAGAAAAAATTAAAACTTAAAAGCACAGTATTAAAAGACCCAAACAGACTAATACTATAAGCAAAGGCAAGCTAATAAATTATTGTCGTTATACTACATAAGTCGAATTTTTTTAAATAGTTTTTGAATATAGGAAATAAAGGTGCAATGACAACATACTCAGGTAAGCTATTCCATAAAGATACAACGCGATGAAAGAAAAAATTTGTAACATTATTATGTTTGGGTTTACCAATAGATTGTAAAGTCAGCCGATGACGTCTAAGTTTATATGGACTACTGTAATACTTGAAAAAATTGTCAAAATTTATGTCAATAAGACCGTAACAGATCTTGTACGTTAATATTAAATCATACTCAAGTCTGTGATACTGCAAAGATTGAATATTTAGCTTGTGTAAACAATCGGAATTTCAACTCGTAAAAGGAATATTACATCGCATGCAAATGGTTTTGGTATAACGTTTTTGAACAGATTCATTGGCATGAATGTTTTTCTGCAGGTAAGGTGACTAAACTGGAGTATTGTATTCTAATAAGGGTTGAACATAAGTAACATAAGCTTTCAATAGCATCCAAACATTTTTAGGAGAGGAGTGCAATATTTGATAAGCAGTAGCAGAAGCTTTCAAACAAACATAAGATATATGTTTACTCCACTTCATATCATTAAATACATAAACACCAAGATCTTTAACATAATTACTTGAGCATATTTCAGTATCCTCAATAGTGAATGTGTGGTTATCAGAGGAGTTTCGATTTAGAGGCAGGTGCTCAAACTTAGTGGGAGTAAGCCTAAGCTGCCTTACATTCATCCACGTGTAAACTTTATGAATATCATTTTGTAAAGCAAAATTATCACAGCTTTTAAGTTAAGCATCATCCGCCAAGAAAAACATTACAGCATGTAAATGTTCAAATTTTTTTTTGGCAAGCATGCCCTTGGACCCCTCTAGAGCTTTTTTTGTTTCTCAATCAGCTTCAAATTTCTTGTTTCCCCCAAAGAAATACGCTTAAAAAAATGTGAAAATTATGCCCCCCCCTTTTTCAACAATTTGTCTCTTCGCCACTGCTCCTAGGGTAAGCTAGGCTAGCTAATTCTATTATAATATTAAAAGCGTCTATTTCACCGGAAATTCCAGTTACCGAAGTTCAAAAATTGTGGTTTGTAAAACCGGAAACATCCCCTAACGGTTCCCCTACTGTGAGAGTCACACTACAGGAACCAAAGACGGTTACGCAACTACGATTTTTTAAACTTTGATAACCGGAATTTTTGGTGAAATAGACACTTCCTTTAATATTTTGTTGTTTCGCTGTTATTTGCCCAAAAGTTTCTTTCGAAATTAATGAAAATTTCCTTGTGTAGTTGTAGTAAATTATTATTATTGCGCACGAGTAAAAGGCACACTGGGGATAACAGCAAAAGACAGTGATGCAAATGTTCTGCTTTTTGGCTAAATTTGTCAATTTGGTTGCCAGGAATGTCATTTTCGTGAATCGTCTAAATCTGTTGAAACAATTTGGGGGGTATCGTAGGGGGCAGTGTTCCCACTCGAGTGAGAAATTTGAGAAGAGTGCGAAATTTTTGGGCAAATTTTAATGATTTTGAACCAGAAATTAATATAAAATGCAAAACTAAAAAATTTAAATATCTTATATTAATGCAAGACTGTTGCTTGTATCTAGGAAAATCAAATTTATTGCAAGAAATTTGTAAAAAGGGGCCCTCAGCGGTATTGCTAAAACCTGCAGGTACACAAGGTGCACAAGGACCGAGGAGCACAAGGATCACATGAAGCGCAAGGACCGCTAGTGGTGCAATTAGGAACGCATGGAGCACATTAGTAGAACTTCCGTTCTCATAACTTTAAAATTAAATCCAAACTTTGCACCAATACTGAACAATTCTGTAATTTCTTTTTCATTCGTATTATTAATGTTTGGATTAAACTACCTCATGACCTCAAGTACAAGGTAGCTGAAAACAGCACAAGGAACTACAAGGTACTTTTAAACCAAGTGCAAAGTAGCTGAATACACTACAAGGAACTACAAGGTACTTTTAAGCCAACTGCAAGGTAGTTGAAAACAGCACAAGAAACTACAAGGTACACTTGTAGATCAACTACAAGACATTTAAGGTTATTTAAAACCAACTTAACTCCCCAACCACCAACTCCAACCCCCCTGACACCAACATCCCAACTCCAACCCCACACCCCCGATCCCCCCCGACCCCAATCTTTTCGCTTGCAGCAAGTCACAGGTATGACTAAGCAGCGTGACATGTGTTAAACAACAAATCAGTTGATTGAGTTTCTAGCAGATGGATAATTACAAATGCACACACTTGGGCATGCTAACTCAAAACTTAAGCTTCGGTAACCACCATTCCGCTGTAATATCAAGTCTATATCGGCGCATGATATTTTGTAGTCACTTCTGATAATAAAGCTTCCCAAAAATGATAGGTACAGTTTCGGCGTAAAAGGTAAGTGTTGCAATGCGTCAATTTTTTGGAATCCAACACTTGTGGGCTGCATTGCACTTGTGTAATGCAATAATATGTTCGAATAGCTTGTAAATGCGTAAAAAAAATATTCTTAACACGAGTTGCGCACATTGTAACTCATTATGCAGCAAGCACAAATTGCTCTTAGCGAATGTAAAGAAGCTAGCAAAAGCTGATGCTAGCTAATTAGATATTTCGCGTAGCGCTAATTAACTTTTTTATCGGAACTAAATGATGTTCGTTAAATCATAAAAGCATTTTATCGAATTAGCTTGCTGTCGAAAAAGTTAGTTTCGTTATTAGCGATTCATGCCCACCCATGCAAATGCAAAATGTTCCCAGTTGTCTTGAATGGCGGATTATTAAAGTAATAAGAAGCTCATGAGGTAAATTATTAAGTTTTGTTAGGATTACATGCAATTCGACATGGGGGGTTGCTTGTTTGACTGTTCAAGACATCGCAAGCGTCTGCCTGCGATGCGAAAACAAACAAAGGCGTTGCGTGTAGTCTAAACAAGGCTTTAAGGATACCGGATATGTATCTGGTATCTGGCTCATCCCTACATTTAAACCCCATTTTCATGCAAAAAAAGTTATGTAAGCAAAATAGTTCTAGAAGACCTAGAAAAGCAAAATAGTCCTAGAAGACAGTTATTTTTATTGTCCAGTCGGTTGCCAGTAACTTCGCCACGTGGTAACTTCGCCACAGTAACTTCGCCACAGAAACTTCGTCGCATGGTAACTTCGCCACACTTTGAGAAGGTGAGGGGAGATGTGTGGGGATAGTAGGAAAATGTGTTGGGGTGTGGGGGGAGGAAGGAGGGATGTGGGAAGAGGTATGAAAGGAGGTGTAGGAAAGTGTGATGGGGTGTGGGGGAGGTAAGGGGAGATGTAGGGAAAGGTGAGGGTAGGGAGATGTGGGGAATTAGAAGTGTGTTGGGGCCCCACACCTCAACACATTTCCCTACATCTTCCCCATTCCTCTCTCCACATCCTTTCCCCACACGCCAACACACTTCCCCACTCACCCAATACACTTTCCCACACTTCTCCACTCCCCACACATCTTTCCTTACCTCCCCCCACACCCCAACACATTTCCCTACATCTCACCCCACACCCCCCATATCTCTTCCCACAGCTCCCCTGACCTCCCCCTACACCCCAACGCACTTCCTTATTCACCCCATGCACTCTCTCACACCTCTCTCCCCACATCTTACCCCACAGTTTCGCTTATGTGGCGAAGTTACCAAGTAACTCGAAAAGCCCGATAAAATTTTTTACAGCAACCGGGAATTTAAAGTCTTGTTTCGGTGTAGGCAATGTAAATTTTCGATGTATGAAAGTGTGGCGAAGTTACCACGTGGCGAAGTTACTGTG
This sequence comes from Trididemnum miniatum, assembly GCA_964006365.1. Lineage (NCBI taxonomy): Eukaryota > Metazoa > Chordata > Ascidiacea > Aplousobranchia > Didemnidae > Trididemnum > Trididemnum miniatum. The sequence continues at coordinate 13,299,655 of OZ023238.1, forward strand.
GCGAAGTTACCATGTGGCGAAGTTACTGGCAACCATCCAGTCTACACCTACTGGGTGTTGCCATGTGCAAATCTCTTCTCTCCATAAAATCAAGACTTTGGACATGCAGAAGCAAAGCATTAGGGGGTGTGGGGGTGAAGCCCCCCAGACGTTGATGCACGTTTTTGAAAATTCTCGCTAATTTTCACTCCAGCCGTTTGCGTCACTGGAAAGAGCAAAGGCTCACCTAGTTAACTGTAACCACAAGAGACAATTAAAATTGGCGTTTTCAGAGGTAATTGCACATTAACACAACAAAAAGCAAACAAAAGAATAAGTTTAAAATTAACCACTCTCTGTACAAAATATATACAATATATACACTCATTTTCGATGGTACCATAGTCCAGCTAGTTACTAACCAAAAGTTAGCACTAACTAGACCACGGTGCGGCAACTCCACGTCAGCAACAGACAATTAGCTATCAAGCGCAGGATCAATTATGGCAGCATTACAGAAAAATCAACAAGCAAACTAAGGTATCAATGTTTATTGAGCTTGTACACGAAGTTATCAGGAAATCCAAGAGTTTTTGGAAGTGCCATAGGGTGTACTGTTATGAATTCTTAAAAGGGAGGCTGAAAAAATTTAGGGGGGCTTAAGCCCTCAGCCCCCATCTTCCAACGCGCTTGGATGGAAGTATTCTTGAAGTCTTTCAATAAATATATTGTTGATGCAATTTGCCATATGATTATACCTGGAGGCTTTACCAGACTCTGAGAGTGTAAACTCTGCATGAAGAGGTTCTGGTTGATGATGGCAATCGAATAGGTATACCATTAGCTTTTTTTATTCCTTGTTACTCCAGTATGCTCTAGGTAAAGACTTCTTAACTCATTTTGGTTAGTAAACTTCTATGCCTATTGCAAGAACTCCGTGGACCTCCCAAAAGATAAAAGGTCTCCGTTGCAAAGCTCGCAAATGCTGTGTGAAGAAGCAAAAACAGAATTTTTCCTGCAGGAAAACCCACATGGGTGTGTAGAGCAGAAGGGCAAAAAATCTTCAGTGCCAGAAAAGCTGTTCGTAAACTAGTAAATTAAATTCAAGTAGTCTAACCAGACAGCTAGGTATAATTGGTTGCCTGTAACTTCGCGGCACTTTGAGAAGGTGAGGGGAGATGTGGGAATAGTAGGAAAATGTGTGGGGGGAGGAAGGGGAGATGTGGGAAGAGGTATGAGAGGAGGTGTAGGAAAGTGTTTTGGGGTGTGGGGAGGTAATGGGAGATAAAGGGATAGGTGAGGTGAGGGAGGAGATGTGGGGAAGTGCGTTGGGGCCTCATACCCAAACACACTTCCCTACACCTCCCCCATTCCTCTCCCCACATGCCAACACACTTCCCCAATCACCCCGTACACCCGTACACTCTACCACACTTCTCCATTCCCCACACATCTTTCCTTACCTTCCCCACACTCTAACACACTTCCCCACTCACCCCATGCACTCTCCCCACATGTTCCCCCACAGTTTCAATTATGTGACGATGTTACCTTATTGAATTTTTACTGAAAAAGCCTGATAAAATTTTTTACGACCACCGGGAATTTACAGTTTTGTTGTTTGCCAGTAACTTCGCCACATGGTTGGTAACTTTGCCACGTGGTAACTAGGGATGTCCATTACCGAGTCTAATCCAAATCCTAAATGATTTGGAATCTTTTTTTGATACTGCCAATTCGAAATATCAATGCGATGCAGTTGCGTCACTTATCTCGGATAATTAATAGTAGCCTATAAACACAGTCACGCATTTGCACTATAACAGCGACAGCGCAGTGGTGCACACACGTGTTTAAACAGGGACCAGGGTGCGCTGATATCGTAGATTGCGGTGATGCACACACGCAAGTAAACTGCACACACCTACTGCGCAAGCTTATGCGACAAACACATGCAATTGCCAATGACTGATGGTTGTTAGTAGCGATTGTGCATATTAAAGGAGTGTTTACCGACATGCAGCGATGCGACTTAAATTATTCTAAGTAGGCTAAATATAAGAGGATTTTGCAGGTTTTCACGTGATCGGTGTACAGTAAAATAAAACAAACAAGGTGCGAAAAAATTTTGTCGCGTATCGGTAAACGTGCCTAGCGGCAATGCGACTACCTAGATGTTGTGATTATTTCATTTTGACGTTGAATTTTAGTATGGTACCGCGATAAAAACCAGGCGGTATCAAGGAATTGTACCTGTACGATTTTTACTGCTTCATCGCCTGATATTAAGAATGTTTAATATAAACTTGACGACGGCAATGAGACAATGCACGGTTGATTGTTATGACATCATTAAACAATCAGTTTGCTTGACGCAGGCTAGCAAATTTTATATCGCGGTAATCGCAGGCCAGTATGATTTGTAATGGTAATTGCATTGTCGCGTGTTGGTAAACGCACCTTTGCACCTGCTTCCTCAGCTCTGTCAGAGAGCCTTTTGAAGCGCCAGCCTTACCGTGACAAAATTACGAAACAGACTGGCAGGCGAACATGTGGAAACCACAAACTTTCTCATATAATTGAAGATGTGTTGCAAATAGGCTTATCTATTAGTGTATTTTGTGCTTTTTTTAAGTACACTTGTTGATGATTTTGCAGCATTGCGCTCATTTTGCTAGCCTCCCAAATTTTGGATTCGAAATTCTGGATTCCACATTTGTGATTCAGATTCAATTCGGAATCAGCTAAGGTTCGGCTATGACCATACCTAGCGGTAACTTCGCCACATTTTCATACATCGAAAATTTACGTTACCTACACCAAAACGAAACTTTTAAATTCGCGGTTGTCGCAAAATTTTCATCAGGCTTTTTCAGTTAAATTTATTAAGGTAACATTGTCACATAGTAACTTTGTAACATAATGGAAACTGTGGGGGAAGATGTGGGAGAGTGCATGGGGTGAGTGGGGAAGTACTGTAAATGATAATGCAATTTTGAAATACTATTTTACAGTAAAGAACGATATTACCCAATGAGCTATTTGCTTGGAAAGCTATACTGTATTAGAATCATAGTTGGGCAAAAACAGAAATATAAATCTTCGTAAAGAACTAAAGAAGTTAACAAGGCATATTCAAATAGCAAAAAATTCTGTCAGATAGGATTATGCTATGCATGCAGCGTAATTAATATCGCAGAGGGCCGAAGGCAGTAAATAGTGAAGAAACCGCATCACATTGGCTAGCAAGTACAGCTTTGGCAAAGCCTAAAAATTTTTGCCTGTCCTCTTCTACAGCTTGCAATATGCTTGCACGCTGGCGAGGATAGTTGGTCAGTATAGCGACATAATCAGAATGAAGCTTTATCCCCCTTTTCTGCTGCATCATTTACAACTTTTACTGTCTTTACAATCAACTCCCATTTCTTGGAAGGAGCTTGACATGTTCCAGGTGGTTACAGGTTCGCTCAGCCGATCATAATCCATAGACAGAGCTTTGAATATCAACCAAGAATCCGGACCAACTAAATCAACAACAGTTGTGTTTTCATCAATTCTCTGTTGCAAAACTGGCTTTCCTCGTCGAAACCCTTCAGGATGAGGCACCTAACGGAGTTTATCAGCAATCACTCGTTTTGCTTCGTTGCTGGCACTGCGAAACAACGATAATATCACGCTTTCTTCCACAAGATACCATGCATGCATGCCACGCTTTCTTCCACAGGCATGCATACATTAACAAAGCATCAACATGCATCCACATGCATGCGGCCAATGCATGGTATCTTTTGGAAGAAAGCGTGATATTTTCGTTGTTTGGCAATGATGCTGCAGAAAAGGGGGATAAATCTTCATTCTGACTATGTTGCTCTACTGACCGACTGTCCTCGTCAGCGTGCAAGCATGCTACATGCTGAAGAAGAGGACAGGCAAAAATTTCCAGGCTTTTCCAAAGCTGTGCTTGCTAAGCCAATGTGATGCGGTTTCTTCACTTCACTGTCTTAGGCCCTCTGCGATATTAATTACGCTGCATGCATAGCATAAGCCTATCTGACAGATTTTTTTGCTATTTGAATATGCCTTGTTATTAATGTTTTTTTTTTTGCTTCTTTAGTTCTTTACGAAGATTTATATTTCTGTTTTTGCCCAACTATGATTTTAATACAGTATAGCTTTCCAAGCAAATGGCTAATCGGGCAATATCGTTCTTTACTGTAAAATAGTATTTCAAAATTGCATTGTTATTTACAGTAACATAAAATAATGTAAAATTTCAAGGCATGGGAAATCCCCTAAATAAAATATGACGTCATCAATGACGTCACGCATCGGCATAACTACATCAGTCAATATAAACGTAAAAGTACTCGACCAGAGTAACATTAAAACAGGTTTTGGGCCAATAATTGAATTTTAAATTTAAGCGAATCCCCTAATTAACATAATTTTATGTACAAAACTTTTTGAGGAGGGTCTAAACATTAACATTTTTTGCGGCTAACCGCACGGGATTAGGGTGTTTAAACATAACTTTTCCAACATGACCCAAATATGGACACCCCTAACAACCACCCTTCTCGTGTGCAACGCATATGAAGGGGTACTTTCTTCGTTAGTTGTACATTCTTCTACTAGGCACTAGGTGGATAGATAGAGTATATCTTTTAACAGAAAGGTGCAACGCGTGATACAACATGAAAGAAAAATAGAAAATGTATAGAAATTACGCAATGTCTTTCTGGTGAGAGGCTGCGAAAAGACGACTGTCCAATTCCGAGGAACTGGTGTGGTCGTAGAGTCTGCAGCCTCTCACCTTTATTAACGATTTAAGTAATGCCTAATAATGTTGTAAGTTGAACGCTTCTACACTTAGCAATAGAATACAAAAAAGGACAAGAAAAAAAAAACAAAACAAACTTGATGAATTAAAACGAAAATTTATCACCAAGATATTGCAAAAGCTTTGAAACACACATAACACATTAACAGTCACAGGTACAAGAGGTGAATAAATATACAATTATCATTGCCAAAGAATTTAGTATGCATAGTACGACCTAGATCACCGTGGAAAGGAGACCATCAAGCGCTTTGGGGTGATGCAATTGATCTAGTAGTCTACAAACTGCAGCTATTTTAGCATTGCTTGTCGCGAAGAACTTGTTTATTTAATTTCACAAAAATAGTAAATGTTATTTGTGAATAGCCTCTTTTCAATTTTTTTATGATCAGTGTAACACTCGATTACTTATAGATCACCGCTTTCAAAGCCAAAAAAGTATTAACTTTCTGGACCTTACAGATAGATGGTCGTTTCGGCTTTAAAGCCAAATTAGTGATACGGGATTACAGGTTGATTTAGGTACCGGCAGCTTCGGCATGTAGTGCAACTTAGGGTTAGGTTTGTTAGGTTACCCTAACTCAACATTTCTCGACCCTGTTCTTGCGCGACCCAAACTTGTTAAAAAACGTTCTCTGGAAGAATAGTTGCGACCCAACTAAACTGAGCAAAGATAACCTGAAATGGAAAAAAAAAAAGAGAATACCGTACCACAAGAAGTTTTTTTCGCTTCAACAAAATTTCGAAATCGTGGCTTAACATTGCTCATTGCCAAACGCACTGCATACATTGCATTCGGACGGTTTTTGAATTTGTCTTTCATGCATGCCAGAACAAAAAATCCCATCTCACACCTATATGACTTGGAAAAGGAATTATGATTTTTAAGACTTCTACATAATAGGTTGGGTATTCGTTTAATCACGCCTATTACAGCAATAATCAATAATAACTTGCATTGCCCTATTTACAGTATATTTTACGAAATAGACAGTCTAAAAATTGTTTTAAGATAACATAAAGACTAATTGTCACCAACAACCAGACCAATGTTAGATGGCGAGCCAACACTGTTCTTTCAAATCTTAAACGCAAGAGATTATAATCTCTGGAGATCCCAAAATTTATCAATGCCTAAGTAATGATTTTCAGATAAACCAAGTGTTGCCGAACGGCTCTCCTGGTTCAGCGACCCATTGATAAAGCCTTGGCGACCCACATTTGGGTAGTGACCCTTGGTTTGAGAAACGCTGCCCTAACCTAATGTTCAGGGCGGGAGCGGGTCTAGCAAATTTTAATGGGTGATGAAATTTTAAATTAGGCTGAAAGTTAAGTAAATACAAAGACGTTAAAACCGAGAAAGGTGTAAGTAAGTTCTTCGAAGGATGGTTTAATGTTTGTTGCAGATTCAGAAAATTTTCCAGGAAGGAAGCATCAAATTTCGACATTTTTTTCAGATGCTGCAATTTTTTCCGGCAGAGTTACTTTGAAGCATATTGAGAATAAAGAAGGTTCTGGGGCTTTCGGTGGCATGCTCCCCCTGAAATTTTTTCAAAACTTAGCCACATGCTGTAGTGGCTATTTTAGTACTTCTTAAACAATTTTCATGCAAATTTTGTTCAAATTTTTTGCCCCTAATTCTGAGTGTTTCACCAAATATGAATTTAGTGCGTACATTTTTTGAAAATGGCTGGTGGGGGGACGCATCCCCCACATCCCCGTCTGGCTTCGGTAAGGTAACCTACTAACCTCCCACTTAATAATCCGACTTAGTGTTTACCGTTTATTTAAAATGTTCCTCCCACTGTCCCAACCTTTCCACTTAATAAACCGACCTCCCACTTAACAAACAAGGCCACCCGACTTTGTGAAAAACTTTAACGTGCGCTGTTGTGTGCTCAAGATACTTAACATCGGCCGATGCATCGGTGAAACTCCCGATACATTTTTTGTTGATGTTGAACATCGGCGTTGATACATCCCTGTTTTCCATCAAATATTGAAACATTTCATTTGAATTTTGCCAAAATTACCATTTTAGTTGTTAGGTTTGAAACAAATTTGCGTGAAATATCTCAATTTTAATTTTAAATTTCACATCTTAGAGGAAGCAGTGGCCAGTACTTCATTCACCTGCTTTTTCTGGCACCAAATTTCAAGATTTTGCTCACACTGACCAGAATTTTTTGATGAGCTTTTGTCATTAATGACCTGAAAGTTTTGCATTACATAATAGACCCAAGTGGCTAGTTTCCATACTGAACCAAAGCCTCGAAGTCATTATTTTGGAATGGTTAATCGAACCAAAGTTGGCTAATCAAAAGTTAGTTTAAAAAAAACCTTAGCTTCAATAAGCTATGTTTATACCAGACGTGATGCTACCAACCACCACGGAAAAAGGTTTTTATGATGCTAGGGAACGGGTGTAAATCCTTTTAAGCGCAATAAACGGAAGCAAAGGTTTAGGCCAATGTTTGTCTGCTTCCGTGTCCACCTTAACCAATGTAAAAATCGTGAGTTTCGCTGGCCAACCTTTCCATTGTGACTTCGCGTTTAGTCCACTGATTGTAATTTTTAACTTTCATGATAGCCTATGTGTGAAACCCTAGGTAGTATATTTATTGCAGGTCTGTGCAGGCCTTCAGTTTTGTACCAGTAAAAGTACACATCATCCTTATGTCAAAAACTATCTTGACACATCAGATAACTTTGTGTGAAACCCTAGGTAGTAAATTTATTGCAGGTCTTTGCAGGCCTTCAGTGTTGTACCAGTAAAAGTACACATCATCTTTCTGTCAAAAACTATCTTGACACATCAGATAAATGATTGAGTGTACCTCCCCATCGCGAGTGTACCTACTGTGGTGTTTGTCTTTTTACTATTCTGTTATTTTTTTCATGTTTGCGACAAAAAATGAAGTTCAAGTTGAATGCTGCTTGGTTAATGAATTATTCACCAGTTTTTTCTTACACAACACTTTTGTAATGCAAAAAAAGAGCGCTGAATTGTTAATAGTCTTGAAAAAGAATGTTTAGCTGCAATGGATTATAAAAATGGTAATCGAAATGTGTTAAGTTTTTATGTTTATTCTTTCCTTCGTAATTTTATGCACCCATGTTAATATTGGGCACAATGAACCTTTTGGAGCTTAAACCAATAAACAATTTTTTCAAATATTGCATTGTGTTTATTGGAATATGATCATATTCACCCACGGCTATTTTTTTTGCATGTTAAATTTAAAGTGAAAACTTGCAGGAAATTAAGGAAAGTGTGTTTTTAATGCTAGTTGTCTCTTGATAACATAAGCCAGAGCCATTAAAATAATCTAAAACAAGTTTTTGGTTATGCAGATACATCAATACCAGCAATTATGTGATGTCGCAGCAATTTATTAGAAGGCAGAGATGGATCATAATATTCGCCTCCTAAAGCGATGGTTTACAAATCGATCGGTAAGTTTAATAAAAAGGTCTCAAAGTTTAGTTGTAAGCATTTCTCACTTAGTTTTTCTCTCACTCGCTAAAAATTTTGTGTTATTGTGCAAATCAACTAGGTGTGCCTTAGCAATCTTTTGTTGGACCGGGCCACCACACAGCACAGTAGGGTAAGACTTCTTTACCTCATATATGTGCTAAAATGGTCACTTCTGTGGCCTCTATTTTGCTTTTGCTAGTGATTGCGATGCCAAGGTATTCTATATGGGGCGCCGTTCGTAAACACAAGCTTGTGCAACGATTTTCTGTTATTAAAAAATATCGCATTTGTTAAATACCCACTTTAAAATAAATAGCTAATACACGAAAATAAATATACATAAAGTTTTGTGTATTTATGTATGCATCTTATTTTTAGTCGTTTTGTCTATTTAATATAGATAGTTTATCCTCTTCGTAAATATTCAAAAATAAAGAGTCAAAAATAAATATAAACTTTTGACCATTTGTTTCATGTCCATAAAATAAATTATGCCGAGCCGTAATTGGATGCATAAATTGCCTAGTCATTCCTTATTGCGGGTACAGGAGAATGGATGATATGGCTAAGAAAGGTAGGCAGGCTATTCAAGCTGTTCTTCTAGGCTATGTACTAGTAACCATTATCTTCAGTTGCTTGTGAACTTGTCTCACTGTAAACACAAATTCTAACCTTTAATTCTTGAACCCAACCCTACACATAATCTTGAACCTAACTCCGATTCTTCTTGGCATCTTCTGTCAACTGTCATTTTCTCTTGTGTAAGCGTCGAATTCACACTTCGACTGCTATATAGAGCGCTGTTAAACAATTGCAATGTTTCACTGCTTGGCTTCATTTTCACTTAAACCTTTTTGATTTAATTGCTTTCTTTTCTCAAATTGTCCTACTATTGTCAATACCGTTAATCACTCTCCAATTTCGTATACTCTAAAATTTAAAGAACAGCTCGATTAACCTGCCTACCTTCCTCAGCCATTTCACCCATTCACCACCCGTACCCGCACTAAGGAATGACTAGGCAATTTTTTTATTTAATCAACTTTCGGCATAATTTATTGTATGGACATAAAATAAATAGTCAAAAGTGTTTGCTTATCAACATATATTTTTGATTGTTTATTTTTGGATATTTTAAAGAGGATAAACTATTTTAAATGGACTAAACAAAATGACCACAAACTTGTGTTTACAAACAGCGCCCCTAATTCTAGCAATTTTATGCGCAAGCGCAATTCGAATACAGTTGATTGATTGATTATTTATTTATCCATTACCTAAAAATAAGACCACCAAATACAAATAACAATGGAAAAATAAAACAAAATAGAAAAAAAAAAAAACAGTAACAAAGACCACCAAATATAAATAGCAATGGACGGGAGACTGCGAAGGACCTCAGGGTCATTGAGTCAAGCAGCCACCCTTACTTACGCGGTTAAGCTAAAATTTAAAGCGTGGCATAATTTGCATACAATCCGTAAATAAGCATTGCATATATACAGTTTATTCACCTTTCCCTACAGAAACTCTATCAACGAGGTTAATACTTCTCAAGAAAATGAAGCTTAAGTTTTTAATTAAACCTGCGCACAGAACCTGATTTTATGTCATCGGGAATATCATTCCAAATCTTGACGGCTTGATATTTAGTTGAGCGTAGCAATTTTGAGGTGCGATAGTGTGGAATCCAATAGTTACAACAAGTTGCTTGTAATCTGTTTTTTTCAGGGTGATGTTCGTTTAGTTAGACGAAGAAATTGTTGAATGGAGTAGGGAGCATATCTTTGAAGTGATATAGACAAAAAGACCCATTTCTGATTTCACAAAGTCATGGAGTTGCAAAATGTTTAATGACTTATAAATGCTACTTGGCGCATAGTGATGAGCATGTTTACCATATAATAGTTTTATTGCTCTGTCTTGGAGTTTACTGATGGGGGCCTTGTAAGTTTGGTAAGTGGAAAACCATATTGTGACGCAGTTTAGCAAATGAGAGTGGAATAGTGCAAAATACAGATGAAGAGATTTCTTAGGGAGATAATTTTTGACTTAGTGCAAAATGCCCAATGACCGAGAGAGCTTCGTATAGAAAAGTTCGATGTGTGTTTTGAAGTTAAGCTCGCCATCGATGTAAACGCCTAAATACTTTGCTGACTTGGAGATAGTGATAGGTGATTATCATAAAATATGTTAATTTCAGGGAAGTTGATGGCGAATTGAATTAAGGTGGTATAATTAACAAATTTGACTTTTCGGAGTTGATGCAAAGCCGATTTGCTTGCATCCAATTACTAACGTTGACCATATCTTGATTAATTAGTTTTGAAAGATTGACAATTGCATCAGCACTGTGAACTAGACACGTGTCATCCGCAAACAGACGAGGTTTCACCGAAGTGCAATTGCCCAGATCATTGATGTAAAGTATAAAAAGAGGACCTAGAGTTGACCTTTGAGGGACTGGTGGAGTTTAGAGGATTGTTCATCAATCACAATAAACTGTTTTCTTAGCGAAAGGTAAGATTTTAAAAGGTCATTTGCAGTTCCTCTAATCCTATAATGCTCCAATTTATTAATTAATATATCATGGTCAACAGTATAAAATACTTTCTTGATAAAATTTTTGTCGTTGATATTATCATAGGTCACATCAGTAACTGCATGCTTTGTGGAATGCCCAGCTTGAAAGCCATATTGAAATGGTGAGATTATGGAGTGCTTGCGGGTAAAAGTGTCCAGTCGCTGATATAACAATTTTTCAAAAATCTTGGAGAAACTAGAAAGAAGGAAAATAGGACGATAGTTAGTAACTTCACGCTTACTGCCAGATTTTAAAACAGGAACCACTTTATCAAGTTTTAAAATGTCGGGAAATATTTCGAAAGCAAATGAGTAGTTCACAAATTCTGAAAGAGGTTCAGAAACTATAGCGGCAGCAACTTTAGTAAAGTAAGGCGAAATATTGTCGGCACCACAGGCTTTTTTATTGACAAGGGCGTTGTTAATTAATATGAAAACTTAAGTTGGAACTGTAGGTTGCAGAAAAATTGAGTCAACCACTCTATCGTGAAGGAATTTGTTAAAACTTGAAGAATCGGGCAACTTCGTTTCCTTCAAGATAATGTACATTTTCTGCTTTTTTTGAATGAATATTTTAATGCCTTTTGTAATCCAAGGCTTGAGCATAAATTTCGATTGTCTGCGGGAAAGAAGTTTGAAAGGCGCATGATTGTCTACAGCACTCTTAAAAATGTCGACGAATTTGGCAAACTCTGAATTAAAGTTATTAATAGTGATTTCTGGTAGGAATGTCATAAAGTTAGTCAAAGATTTCTCGAGGTCATCTGCAAAAGCTTCGGAGGAAAATGTAGTCATATCTTTTTTATTTTTATTCGAAGGATGTCTGCTAGCAATTTCCGTCAATTTGCGCAAAGTTACGAAAGTAATATAAATGGTCGCTAAGATCAGTTTTTGTCACATCAGGATAGAGTTGGTGTGTATTATCATTTGTTATAATGTCATCAATGATTGTAGCAGAGGTGTTTGATACTCGCGTAGGTATGGTTATTTAGAGAAAGAGGCCGTGACTACATAAATATCAAGATAGTTTTGGGAGGCAGCAGGTCGATCAACTTTGTTTATATCAATGCTTATATCACCAAGAATATAGGTAGTAGCGTTTAATAAATTATGAGAATCTAATGCTTCGTCAAGTTTGTCGATAAAATTTGCAATATTAGTGTTAGGGTTACGATGTATGAATTTGTTTGTTAGGTTGATGATGGACGATGTATTAAAATTTGTTGTTTTTGAATTATCTGTGATTGTTGATTAAAAACGAACTGAAAAGTATTTCTCTGAATTATTTGCCGATTTTCGTATCTCTGTCGAAAATGTGTTCAATTTGTGGACTGCCATTTTTGTTATGATCAGAGTAAACTAAGAAATCAAAGGAAAGTTTTAGTTGCGAACTTGTCCTATTTACCAATAGAAATGGCAGTGAGCTTTGGACTGCTCTATTTTACCAAGACTAGAACGAATACAGTGGTGAAGTGTGAGAGGTAAATATACCTTTTCACTGGGTGAAGTTGTTTACGCCAAAGCTAGTCTGGTTGAGAGATACGCATTTTCAGATGTTTGTATGTTGGAAAGGATTAATGTTAAGATCTCTTTTTTAAAAGTATTCAATAAATATGCCGATGACTTAATTGAAAGCCTAATAATCATCATCACGTTCTGCCTATTTTTAGGATCCAGTGAATTAGGCATTTTTTTAGTGTTTGGTAGATAGCCTGTAAAAATTGTTTTAAACAGTCCTATGAACATTTTTCCGAGCACTTGGCAGCGTAAAATATGCTGTGGTAGGGACTCCAGCTTGAGGCATTTTACTGCTTTTTGGACAAGTATCATGCATTTGTGATTTATTTTACGTAATTTGCGGCAATCCACCAATAACGATGTGCCTTTCTTGTATGAAAATATCGTGTATATATCAAATTAAAGGTCGAATGCACCAGCGTGGATCATTAATCTTCTGAGTAAAGTTTATCTCCAGATTAAAGTTAATACAAAATTGGTAGCACCAGCAAGAATCATAGTTTAAACTTAAGATTAGCTGTGCTGAATTTGAAAAAAAAGTTAATCCTCTAACCAGTGTTCCCTCAAGAGTGAAAAATGCGAAATTTTTGGGCAAACTTTACTTATTTTGAACCAGAAATTAATATTTAACATGCAAAACCGAAAAACAAAAAACTTGAATATTTTAATGCAAGATTGTAGCTTGTATCTTGGAACAGCAAATTCTCAAAGTAGTGAAATCTTTGGGCAAAAATTTCAATGAATTTATCATTTGTGCAAATTCGCACTAGTCAAAATCCTAGAGGGAACACTGCCTCTAACATAGGTGGATTAAACTGGAATTTAATATTGAAAGACTTAACAAGTGCTTATTTCATTGGCGCAATAATTGCAAGCCCAAGCTGTTTTTTATTAATGCTAGCCTGAGGAAGTGAGCCACAGCTACAAACTTATGTCCTAAGACCTAAGATCAACACAAACTTTCTCACATTCTACCCGTCCAGTACTTACAGTTTCCAAAGTTAACCTGTTTACAGGAAGGCGAACTATTGTTGCTTTTTAGCAGTATAGTAGGCTCTAAGGTCTCAAAAATGTTGCCATCATTTAGTTAAAACTGATCAGCTGATTGAATTATTACTATAGGCCTAGTCTAAATTGACCTAAAGATTCTATCCGTATGAATAAACACCGGTACCACTCGTGTCTTTCGACTTCACATAACATGCTCAACTTGCTATGTTGAGAAATAGACATGTATGTTTTCGGGTTCCTATGTGCGCACCCCTCTTACAAAATTTCGGCCGACGCCACTGCTTTACAGGAAATTTTAACTCTGCACATGATATCCCCAAACTACGGCAATCAAAACTTATCAGAAACTGGTTGCCGAACACCGAAAATAAAAGTTCGATCACGGTATCCCAAATTTTCGTGAACAAAATAACTACTTCCAATCTTTCAATGTTTTCAAAAGACTGAAATGAAGTACGGAAGGTTTTCCTTTAATGATGGCTTGGCGTTTAATCTGAGGATTGGGTAATCTCAAAATTGATCGAGTTATGCGAGTTAGGTAACAACTCGCGTTTGTGCATTCCACCCTTAGTTTTCAAGTTTTAAAAAGCAAATATGCATGCGCTTTTGCTTGCATTGGTTAGTCGTTTTTTTGTGGATGTGTACTGCGTAGACTGCAGTTTCTTGTGCGGTTCGTTCAGTCAGACAAAATATTTTGCAATATTTTTGTACGATCTGTCATACTATTAGTTTTTCAAGCTTCAAAAAATGTGTGTGCTTTTATTTTTGGTTAGTCGTATATGCATACCGGTAATGCTTGACCGCAATTTTTGTTAATAGTATTGGTCAAACAGCTGCGACGGGGGTTGTTAATCAGTAGTTAGCTTTCAATGCTGCTGTTTTTACAACACGTTTGTTTACTTTAATTTATCACACGATTCGAAAAACTGACTTCCGTGTGATGAACAAATACAAGCAATTAAGGCCTTTCAGTTTTGTACTGCCTTGCTTACCCTACTGATTATGACTGCTTATTCCATGTTGTCAAAACGTCTAGTTTTAAGAAGAATTGTGGTTTCATTTTTTTCGAGCTATTTTTGTCCGATATTGCAATACGTGTGAAATTTTATAATGCCACATGATTACACTTTTATCTGATAGTTGTGAAGATACTCACCGAGTCTCGTTCGTATGATGGCAATTTTATATTTAGATGTTGTTTTCATATTAATAGCCTCCATTGTGCTGTCGCCATCAATGCTTTATTGACTTTTGAAACATCTTATATTTTTACAGGTTTCATTGGTTCTTCTTACGTAATGGCAGGTATGTTTTATTTGATACTGTTATTTATACAACTAAGTTATGGATGATGTTTATAATCGATTGATACTACTGAACAGCATGACAGAAAAATGCAATATGACTGACATTACAGTACTCAGACAATTGCCTGCTGTTGTCATGTACTGTACTTTAATATCTAGTTTAACCATTTTTTTCAGGCACTATCTCATTACGTTACACAGGGTCCCTGTGCATGAGGATATGGTATGCTTTGTGGTATCAACTCCAGGTTAGTTTTAATTCTCTTCTAATTCATTTTTATTAGTTGTGTGGTTACTATTTGACTAGGCTTTTTTTTTTTTTTTTTTTTTTTTTCGGTCATTTGGTCATTAATCAAATTTTTAGGCCAGTTGGGTTATAGTTACCCTAAGAAACTTCTAATGTTTTAGCATTTTTTTTTGTGGTGCATGCACTTGATTAACTGCAGCATCTGAAAAACCTTGTTACAGAGACGAACTGCGTCTGTGGGAGGAAGAAAAAAACAACATCACTGATTAGAGAAGTTTTGGTGTGTTATTGAATTACTTATTGTACAAAGTGAAGAAATTGTTTAATATCGATCAGTGTTAATTGGCTACCGGTATCTATTTTTTCAATTGGCCTGCCGTAGCGTTGAGATGTTAATAGACTTGCGGAACTGCAATGCCATAATTCATGCAAGCTTGTGAGCATACTGTTGTAGCGGAACACGTTAATCATGTATGCGATCATCAAGCGTGAAAAATGTTTTTTTGTCGAAACGTTAAAGTAATTCGCGTATTTTAGCGGTCCAAAAAGTCAATTAGTTAATAACAGCATAGGTGAATTCATTTTAACGCTGTTTTTGCATTCGCGCGCAGCCAAGCCGTTTTCTAAGCTCGCATACGAGCTGCTTGAAGAGCGGGTAGTTGCATGTTAGGATAGGTATTTCTTCGAACATCAAAGTAGCTTTTCGGAACACTAAATGGCATTTTTGATTACTTCAATTTCAAAGATAGAGCTAGTAATATTTAAAACATTTAAAATTTTCGAGACGTTTCAATTTATCCTTAAAACATTTTACTCAAATAGAATTTCGAGAATGATTTTAGTATAAATTGAAGTGTCTCGAAAATATCAAGTGTTTCAAATATTACTGGCTCTCATTTTTGAGATCGGTACTCCGGATGTACGTTTCGCTTAATTGCTTGCTGTTAATAACGAATTCGATTTTGGGGGGAGATGACCATTGCTTCAGTGCCAGCCTCATGGCTGCGGTGCTCATCCTGTTTCGGAGAAAGTGCAACTGTGTAAACCTATGACATGTTAGGTTTTCACTGCTTGCGCTTCGACTGAAGTCTGGATCTTTCTTCGACAGTTCCGGTTTGTTTTCTGTGAAGTGAAAGTTGTACGCTGCAAGGAAATCATTTGAAAAATGCAGTAAAAAGGTTCAAAAAGTGAAATTTTAAATCAGTACAGTAGTCCAGTATGAATAATAATAAAAAGATATTCCTTTCACCTAAGAAAGGGTTCAAACGGCTTGCTTGAATTGTAATTAACTTCGTTGCGTAACACGCATCGGGATGCGATCTGAGTGGCAAAATATTTATTCGGTGTCCTGCTTGTTAAAGCTGTTTATACACCTTAATTTTACTTCTATTAAAGAAAAGTTAAGGGTATGAATTCCTAAAAGTTTGCGCTGAATTGCAAAACTCAGCCCAAAGTACTGGACGTAGTAATCATTAACATTTTCGAATAGAGTTTGTTGTTAAAGTCTCTCGGTGAACTTCTTATTTAATTTTGTAAGAATATTCAACTTGCAGTTGTTTTTTTTAGATCTTGGCTCTTTCAATGTAATAGATTTGACGTTGTCGAGCTATTTCTGATATGGTACAAAAGGAACAAGTTATTTCGTCGTAGTCCAATGATGATCTGCAAGAACGGGAGAAAGTCAACAATTGCTTAATTAAGCAGTTTTGTTTTTCACGCTCGTTTCATGATGGTCGGTAGCCTCCGTCAAAATTATGGTTGTGCTACTGTGCATGTTTATAGAGATCGATTAAAGCGATTCCCCATGGCATGAAAAAAATTTTCTCCTAATTAACAAAATATGTCAAACACCATCTTACATAAGTTATAAATAGGGTTTAGCATTTATGATACCTTCGTACAACTTAACATACTTCGTTACAGGTAACTGAATATAAAATATTAAATATTTACTTATGATTAATTTAATCAATTACACTCCATTTCAATTCCATTGAAACTTAATGATAGATTCACATTGTTATGGGTTATAAGTTTAATTAGTGCAGGAGTATCTCACTGGTGAGAATATATAAATATTGAAAAGATTGTTTGTTGTGGCTTTTTTGCGCTGCTGAATTATTTTTTTCTTTATGCGGTTTTTAAGTTTGTTTTGCTGGGCAGAAAAAATTCGTGGAAGGTATGGTATGTCTGTGGTTTCTTCGTTAGGTCATGTGGCAAACACATTATATATAAGGAAGCAGATGAGCAATTTGCTCTTATGGTCTCCCAATGTGCCAATTGTGAAAGACTTGGAATTTGTAGTACTTTCTTTTTTTTACAATTGCGATACTGTTATGTTTGGTACGTGAATAAACAAAAACGATGTACCGGTATGTATTTTCTGTGAAGACGGCACAGACTGACTTTTTTGAAGTCCGGTAACCGTAACCAACCCGGCAACTCTTCCCAAAAATTAAACTCTGCGCGACCAAAGCCCATTCTATTTGTGAACCTATAATCACGTTCAACTGAAGTCGAAATGGAAATTATTTATCAGCGGACCGGTATAAAGGCCGGTTTGCGGGTCTCTTAGCAGCCCATGTCTCGTAACGTTGCGTGTTCTAGTGGTGTCATGTAATAAATTGGCTTTCAATGTCTTGACCATCTCCAGCCGAGGTATTCCAAGTGTCTAAAACGCTACGCGATTTTTCGAAGTCTCTGAAAATTAGTAGACCTGCCAATGGCGACAAGTGACCGATTTTCAATACTCTGCGGATCAGAATGTGCGTGAGAGTATTAATTCAGTGGCACTACACCATTTCGACTGCTATTTGCATGGTAACCTTGACCTATGAACACAAGTGTTGCAACTATACTAGTATATTGTAATAGTAAACCAACTAACTGAGAAAAATAAAAGTTTATGAAAATCGGCAGCTATTACAGTTACCAATGTTTCAACCCTTATATCTCATTCCACATAAAGCATGGTTTTTTGGCTTAAATCAAAGATAAACATCAAAAGATGAATGTGTAGGTGCAGTTTTTCTCTACTACTTGAACAATTGCGTAAATAACATTACAACTGTAAACTCCCTTAGTCAAATTGGTAATGCCGTTAAACATTACTCATGAAATTACTTCGTTAATTTTCGTAGTCAATTTCAAAAAACAATAAACAGCGTGTAGGTGCAAATGTTGGGTGACAAGAGATGATTCGAATGAGGGCCGGTGGAACTGCCCCCCCCGTTGGGGGGGCCTGGGGACACTACGTTAGTTCGTTTGTGTGTGTAGAAAGGTGCTGACGGGGGGGAAGGGAGGGGTTGATGAATGTTGGACTACCATTGCGTCGCCCTTGTTCGAAATGTAGGCTGCTGTAGACGCAATCGCGAGAATGCAAGCGATTTTTATTGATCTGTTAAATGAATGAAAGCATAGCCTAATTTTCTTCTGTCAAAAATACACGTAATGAAATAATGGTTATAGCAGCAATATTAACTTCGTATTTTATGCGCCTTGCTTCGAATGAGGTCGTGCCAGGGTTGCCTTGTTGGGGGGGGTCCGCGGGGGCTGAGCCCCCCTACATCTAAACAAAATTTTGGCGAGGAAGGGCTCCTAAATTCGGCCAAGTTTTTGTAAACGTATTTCGTAAAAGGTTTGCGAGGGGCGTGAGCATAGCACTGACTTGATGATTAAACGTGTTTTCAAATCTTTTTTCGTCAAACATCAAAACTTGTTTCCCCAAAACAGCTGCATCCTTCTCATGAAGACATTGCGAATAAATTGTTATATTTTCTGCATGTTTTTTTGAAGCGTGGTGGGCTGTGCCGTATCAACGCATCTCCGAAGTTCGGTTCCCCCGGTTGGGGAGGGGGTATTTGTAGAGGCCCCACAATATTGTTGTATAAGACTAGAGGCCAAAAAATATAAAGGAAGTTTTTTCAAAAAGTTGCTGAAAAGGCACTGTAATTGCAATTACAGTGCATATGTAAATAATTGATTGCAATTAAATTTTCAAAAATGGATTCTGGGAAACGTACCCCCGGACCGCTTTAGAGTAATTGATTTTCATTCTTTAAATTTGCTCTGATTTTGCCACTCACCAAAAGAAACTGTGCTCATGAATGTTTGGGGCGCCCTTCCTGAGGAAATTCCTGGGTACGTTCCATGAAATGATACAGCTATTGAGGAAAGTTGGTAACCGAGTCGAAAAAGCGCGAAACTGCCCGAATGCTTTTAAATTTCAAAGGATCTCATCTGGAGCTTTTTGGGAGAAAGGGGCAACAGTCTCCTCACGGCACTGGTGGTGGGGCGTGGACGAAAATTAATTACGCCAAAGGGTGTCTAACTGAAGAAGTTCATAACTCGTTTGGTATAAAATAATCAATTGCTTTGCATTATACAGGGCACCCCTGGGTCGTACATGGTAGGTGTTTAGAAGACTGTAGGATTACCATGGTTTTTGCACTAAAGCATTAAGGGTGTGTGACTCCGCAAGCAAAGTGGATCAAAGCTGGTTCGTCAAACGGATCGCTGTAAGTTCAAATTTATGACATAGGCTATTATCTACTTCAAACTTTAATTGTTTTTTTAAGTACCGGTTATTGCCAAATGGATTGATGATTTTCTTTTCCTCTGCTTTTTCCCACGTCTTGTCACACTGCGCTGGGCCGTTTGTCATTGATTTTATTTTAATGTTGTGACACTTAATAGCGCAAAAATAGCCAGTAGTTTAACCAAAGAGTGTTTTTGAGAATTAGAATTAAAAAAAATACGAGTATTCCTGACGCACCGATTATACACAGGAATTCCATACCGTCTTTGTTTCAAAGTTTTGTTCTTATTTTGAGAGAGTACATCTTAGAAAATATTATTGTCCTTATGTTTTAAAATGTCTCATTTTTGGCGTGCGTCCTTATTTTGTCTTATTTGGACTTCGTAAACCATGTGACACGAATGTTCCCGGAAAGAACAGCCAAAAAACACTGATCTGTTCAACACCGATCGATCGAAGGCCTAGAGGCCGTCCCAAAACTAGATGGCGAGATTACGTAGAAGATCTTAGTTGGTCTCGCCTTGGCATATCAGCAGAGCAACTACTCTTTGTTGCAGAGGATCGAGATGCTTGGAGGCTCCAATTTGAACTGCTGCCCCCATGACTGCCCAAGGACAAGCGAGTCTAGAAAATGGATGGAAACCAAGCTTTGTGTTATTTGTCTTGCCTTATTTTTTGTCTCACCGTTAAAACTTTATTATGACATCATAAAAGATAAGTTTTGGCATGAAACATTTTTAGCGCGTCAGGCTGTCTAGTTTATAATAACGACTGAGGTTATTTTCAAATTATGTAAAACGAAAAATTCAACAGTAATTGAGGGAGACTGCGAAGTGAGCTTATGCTTTTCTAGTCAGCAGCCACCCGTTATATATGTCAAATGCGATCGGCTCCAGCCGCAAATCGAACCGTATCTCGTAGGATCTGTCACATGTGCGCGGTACCGCTAGGTTAGATGGGAAGGTGTTGTATCTTTAGATCAATACCGGATACCCAGGCAATTTAATTATTTTTCCAGTCGTCCTTATTTTGGGTTCCAGATCAATGAAATCCTTGATATACGTCAGACGGTCAGCTAATTTTAGAAGCCAACTTAAAGAAGTTTAAATAGATACGTAGATGCAAAATCGGACGCAATCGCATTTTGTGTAAAGGAATATCCAGCCTTCAGGTTCGTTCATCAAAAATCGCACGAGTATCCATGAAATGCAACATCAGCTTTACAAAGAATTATACGATGCAAGTTACGTGCGAAAATGCATCAAAATACGTGCGTAGATTTTAAACTAGGGTACGTAGATACAAAATCGGACGCAATCACATTTTGTGTGAAGACACATCTGTCAGGTTTGTTTATCAAAAATCGCACGAATATGCATCACATGCAAAATCGGATGAAAATTGCATTCTGTGTAAAACCACCTTTACCTATCATTTTGCTTGCGGCTAAAAAGGGCCCCACGTGAAGTTTTCGGGGGGGCCTCAATTGACCAAGCGCTGGCTGTGGTGACAACTTGGCAACTATTTCTTGAACAATTTCTGAGGCAGAGATGAAGGTTACCAAGTTAACATACGTAGCAATGTCGCCATTGACTGAAACAAAAGTAAATTTCGTATTTCCACTGGAAGTTTTTAACCACAGTTGATAAGTAAAATTTGTTAACCCAAAAGGGATCATCAGGGGTATCGAAAAACAAGTAGAGGTTTAAAAAATAAAACTAAAATCGATTAGCTCACTAAGACACTGCGCCTCACAAATCTACGCATGGACCGTAACTAACACTGTGTGCTGGCTGAAACAGACTGTTGGGTTTAATAAATTTTACTTTTTAGCTGTGGTGATGATGCATATTCGCTGTAATTGAATCTAGTTATCGAGCACTTTTTGAAATACTAATCTCTATGATTATGGATAAGTTTTTGATGTATAGATGGGCACAGCATCGTGATGAAACCTACCTTTTATTCAGTGATAAGGTCAAAATTTCAGGTTTTAGAAATTGACTTTCGTTAATATTTTGTTCCGTTTATGACTCGCGATCCGCTAAACTTTTGGGCAAAATCATGCAAAAACATGATAAATTTAGCAATTAGGACTAAACAGCGCAACAAAAAATACTAGGCTATATGCAATTTACAATAAATAAGCGAAAACTTGATTCGACTGTTGTGAAATAAATTCCGATAATATTTTAGCATTATTTTCAGGGTTTATGGAAATAATCGAACGTGGTATTCCAATTTATCAAACCTGGCGATCCTCCATCGGTTAAACTAGAATTAACTCAACTTATACGAAATTGCAAACAAATTCACTTAAGTGCTTGATGAAACCAACATTAAACTTACCCATGGGTTTTTCGTATTAGTGTTATTCAATTCACAAAAAATCGTTAACTTTGGGGTGCTTGTTACTAAAGCCTGTTATGTTTATATCCAAATTTGAAATCCTCTTCAAGTCTGTATCCTTATACCTCGCATCAATTTTTTGCAATTTTCTTGAAGAATATGGCGAAAGAAACGTAAAGAAAATGGCGAAAGAAAGGTATTCCAACATAAAATAGTCCAAACGCCATGCAATTTCATAAAGAAATCAGTAATGTGGAACCCGCGTTGTGTGAAAAAGCGTCTAAAATTAACCGTGCGTCTTTGTATATTGGCGCATTATTTTGTCTGTGTTCATCATAAAAGCGTCCAAATAGTTTCATTTTGTGGGTAAGAAACCACTTTCCTGCTAGAACAAGTTTTATTAATTTGCTTCAATAAACTTGGACGCTATAGCTAAAGTTATGCACCCCGACTACAAAAAAATTGAGCAAAATCAAGCTCAAATATCATGACGTCATAATAAAATGAACTTATAATTTTTTGGTTAAATATATTTTGTATTTTTTCTTGCGTTTAAGCTCAAAATGAGAGCTTTACTGCGACTATAAAGGACTAAAACTACATTTATAGGGTAAGTAAGTTGTGCCAGCTCAACCATTTTACCTCTTCACCCTGGCCGCACCCACCACCCTTGACCCGGCAGAAATCTGATTTCGTGCATGGTTCGAAGTACTTTAAACGATAATAGGAATAAAAATTGGTAAGCTTCCAGCTAGGCTCACATCTCTGGGCTGCCGGTCAATTAGTGTAAAGAGATTTTCCAATGCAGTTCGCAGGTGACAGGACCACTATAATTCTGGCAGAATATAGAAGAGAAAAAAAAAAAGGGAAAAAGCGTACTTTGTGCAAAACATCAACCAAAAACCGCTCACGATACACCAGCAGTAACAGCACGAAAACATTCTAACAGCGCGTCAAACTTCATCATATAAAGCAAGCTTTCCGTTATAAAATTTTTTGTTGATTTCATGCATCGCATACAGCATTAAATATTCTTTCGTGAAAATATTGTCAAGTTGATGCCAAAATAACGAAAATACCATCGGAATAACTTTGAACTTGGACCAAAATGACGCTTGTAAGACTTCCATTTTTTCAAAATTTCGTAAAAGCGGGTCTCACATTATCCAATATTGCAACCTATTCCGTATTGGGATTTTTTGTATACTAAACTGCATCGCGTAGAGCATTGAATTCCCTTTCGAATGAATATTGTCAAGTCGATGCCAAACCATAACAACTACCATCAGAATAACTTTGAACTTGGACCAAAATGACGCTTGTTTGATTCTTGCTTTTTTTGAATTTCGTAAAAGCGGGTCTCACATTATCCAATATTGCAACCTATTCCGCAATGGGATTTTTTATATATTTACATGCATCGTGTGGAACATTAAATTCCCTTTCGAATGAATATTATCAAGTCGATGCCAAATCATAACAACTACCATCAGAATAACTTTGAGCTTGGACCAAAATGACGCTTGTTTGATTCTGGCATTTTTTTTAAATTTCGTAGAAGCGGGTCTCACATCCAATATTGCAACCTATTTCGCAATGGTATTTTTTTTTTTTTTTATTCTTTTTTAATTTAGTAGCATATTTATCCTCCTATCACGAGAAAGCGCTATACGAACTCGCTTAGGAGTGGCCAGCCATCTGTTTACCACACCAAGATGGGGGAATTCCGCTAAGTGTCTTTCCCAACGGCACAACAAGTAAACTTGCCGGCTTGTTCTCCACACTGTCCCTTCAATGCTGAGCGTCAAGCAGGGAAGCTGTGAATACCAATTTTAAAGTCATTGGTTTGACCCGACTCGGAATCAAACCCGAGTCTACAGCTCAAGAGACGGACGCTCTATACCACTCGGCCGTCTGTGCTGTTAATAGCGTATATTTTATATGCATTAGCTTTTTACATGTTTATATGCATCGCATAGAGCATTAATTTCTTTTTCGAATGAATATTGTCAAGTCGACGCCTAATAACAACCACCATCAGAATAACTTTGAACTTGGACCAAAATGACGCTTGTTTGATTCTAGCATTTTTTTTTTGAATTTCGTAGAA
Organism: Trididemnum miniatum; assembly: GCA_964006365.1. Lineage (NCBI taxonomy): Eukaryota > Metazoa > Chordata > Ascidiacea > Aplousobranchia > Didemnidae > Trididemnum > Trididemnum miniatum. The sequence continues at coordinate 13,323,614 of OZ023238.1, forward strand.
GTGGGTATCACATTATTTAATGTTGTAACCTAATTAGCAATGGGATTTTTTATATATTAATATGCATCGCATAGAGCTTTTAATTCCCTTTCGAATGAATATTGTCAAGTTGTTGCCAAACCATAACAGCTACCATCAAAATAACTTTGAACTTGGACCAAAATGACGCTTGTTTGATTCTTGCGTTTTTTTGAATTTCGTAGAAGTGGGTCTCACACAAAGATGGAAACCTGGCTACTTGGCGTTAGGGTGTCTGTTTCAGTTTCGGTGTGTTGAAACCCAGATGTCAGGTTTCAGTTTTGGTTTGGTTTCACGGATGTTGAAAAATCGGTTTCAGTTTTGCTTACGTGCAGCTTCGGTTTTTGGGTTTCGGTTTAAGTTTCATTTAAGAAAGTTATTTTACTGTAAATGCGGATTATTTAAATTCTTAACTTCTTGGCGTTTTTGTTTTCATACGATGATAAGTAGCAGTTCAGATGGCCGAGTGAGGAGAGCAATTGCTTCAGAAGTTGTCGACTAGGGCATCATTCCGAGTCTGATGAAACCAAAGACTCAAAAATTTGTATTCACAACTTCCCTATTCGAAGCTCAGCGTTAAAGGAACTGTGTGGAAAGGATGGTGGTGACAATTTATAAAACCCAAAACCATGGAAAATTGACGTTTCAAGAAAAAACGGTTTTGGTGCAAGTTTTGGTTATCAAAATTTAGGCAAAGTTGGTGTCAGTTTCAGTTTGGGTTCCCAAAATTTCCTTTGAAACCGGGTTTTCAGGTTTAGGTTTGAGTTTCCACCCTTGGTCTCACATTATTTAATGTAACCTATTCCGCATTGGGATTTTTTATAATATTTATATGCATCGCATAGAGCATTGAATTCCCTTTCGAATGAATATTGTCAAGTCGATGCCAAATCATAACAACTACCATCAGAATAACTTTGACAAAAATCATCTTGGTCCAAAATGACGCTTGTTTGATTCTGGCATTTTATTGGAATTTCGTAGAAGCGGGTATCACATTATCCAATATTGCAACCTATTCCGCAATGGGATTTTTTATGTGTTAATATGCATCGCGTAGAGCATTAAATTCCCTTTCGAATGAATATTGTCAAGTTGATGTCAAATCATAACAACTATCATCAGAATAACTTTGAACTTGGACCAAAATGACGCTTGTTTGGATCTTGCGTTTTTTGGCTAGGAGTGGCTTATAAAATTTTTGCGGATTGCGTCACTTTTTCTTTACTGTTTTTAAATGATAAGCTTCCTCAAAATAAAACTTACAATATTTCTGAGTCTGGCCGCACACTGATTTCTAACCGCACATCGCGTTCGTTGCAAGAAAATAAAAAGTCCATTGTCTTCAAGTCGCGCACATAATTGCGAATGTTTATGGCATTATTTGTGCCTGAGGTAGGTCACAGTGAGTCGATATGATAGAAGTACGGCACGGTATAAATGCAATTGGCTAAGCAACTAATGGAACAGTGAACAAGCATCAAGAAGTTATTTCCTATTAGTGTTCTGTTGCGTCTGGGATTTTGATAAGAACGGTGAAGACCTTTAGGCTACTATTGCCTATTGGTGCCTACAACAAAAAGTTTGATCTTAATTTCGTTTTGCTCTGCCAATGCTTGCGTTGTTCCTCCTTTGTTCTCAAATTTTCACAAAATTTGGGTCTTGTGTCTTTCAAAAAGTGTTTTCGTTGAAAAAAAAAAGAGTTTAACAGCGAATTTAAGCCATCTCCGCATCTTCAGTGAATTACGGTAAGAGCCCTTGGTATAAAACAATGAGATTAAAAATGAAATCAGGCTCGATTGCCCTCTGGCCGGGTTTCCAAACGATAGGGCCCCGCAAAGCTTTTGCTACAGGCCCCGCAGTAGCTTAATCCGGCCCTGGCTATATTGATCGTAGTTTTCCCAGCCTTTAAAGATTTGTTGCGAGAAAATGATTGCGTAAATTGTTTTAAACATGTAAAAGTAGGCTTCACTGTTCGTGTGCAGAACTAGGTTTTTACAACCATGGTAGATTGGAGTGAGGTTGTTAACTTCTGTCATGTTTCACCAGTGCCGTAGCAGCTCAACTTTGGGCCCCCCCAAAAACCCTTTCAAGTCCCCAATACTTAGCTTTCGATATGAATTGTTTTAGGTTTTTCCAGGGGTAACAACTCAGTTTCTCATTACAATGCGAATACTGTGGTAAAATTAAAACATATAACGCGTTATCATTGTGTAAAAATAAAAGGTGTAATTTTAAGACAAGTTTGTTACACCCAATTCATTTTCCATTAAAATCGTTTAGCTCAGGGTTTTTCTACCTTTTTCTGCTCATGGCCCACTAAAATGATAAAATATGATGGTGGCCCAATAACTTTTGCTAAAAGGTACAAAGTCAACGTGATGGCATGATTAGGGAATGCTGATGTCGCTCTCTAGTCAAGCTCTGTGGCCCACTGTTGGGCCATGGCCAATAGGTTGAAAACCTCCAGTCTAGCTAGAGCGCACTTTTTCGTACACAGATGTTCTTTTGACAGCATCATAATCTGGAGATCGGGCGCATTAACTTTCGATTGACAACATGGCCAGCGAAGAACCAATCGGATGGCCGAGTGGATAGAGCGTGTGCTTCTGAGCCTGAAGGAGTGAATAGACTGAGGGTTTGATCACTAGTCGAGTCAAACCAATGACTTAAAAATTGGTATTCACAGCTTTCCAACTAGACATTCAGCATTAAAGGGATAGTGTTAAGAAAGCCGTCAAGTTTGCTTGTGCCGTTGGGAAAAACACGTAACGAGATTCCCCCATCTAAGTGCGGTAGGTAGACAGATGGCCGGCAACTCCTAAGGGAGCTCGTGTAGCGCCCCATTGCTTTCTGTGATAGGTGGATAAAAATGCCAACAAATGGAAAGAAAAAAGATAGTCTGCTGTTTGCCATATTAGATGTAATAAACGTTTTAATAAATTTCAGTTTTCTGAAGCTTTGTTCAGCACTGGTAACAGTAACAACGCATTTTGTAAACTCGAGAAGCAAGGCAAGCGAGCACTTACAAGTATTACTATTGAATTAAAAGTTCAACGGTGTTGAAGGGAGACTGCCAAACGAGCTTGTGTCGTTCTAATCAGCAACCATCTGATATAAATATCAAATGCAATAGACTCCAGCCGTGAATCGAACCCGTCGCAAAGAATCTGAACCTGCGTGCGGTACTGCCAGATCATATTGCTGACAATGGCTGTTCATGCACGAAGCTGCTGGGTGTAAACAGCAATGCAAAGACAGAAGCGACATCACATGTCAGCTTAAAACTTTCTAGTATCGACATAATAGCCTGGTCCACCAGTTGTTTTAAAAAGTTTGCTTTGAATCTCTTCCTCAGAAGCTGTACGATATAGATTTGCATCGTAACTAAACATTCTCTTTTTCTATTTTCATTCTCTTTTTTTTTTACTTTTTGATTGAGGAAGACCGGACCAATGTCCAATTCCTGCGCTATTTCAAAAGCACACGTTTTCAAACTAGCAAATCCTTTTTCAATGGACTTTTGTATTCGATGTCAGATTATGGTTGCTGACACAGAAATAGGGTAGGATTGAATTTAATTTACCGACCGGATGGCCGAGTAGATGGAGCATCTGCTTCTAGATTGGTGGACTCCGAGATTCAATTCCGGGTCCGGTCAAACCAATGACTTGAAAATTGGTATTCACAGCTTTTTTGGTTGACGTTCAGCATAATGGATAGCGCGAAACAAGCGGCAAGTTCGCTTGTTGTGCTGTTGGGAAAGGCACTAAACGGGATTACCCCATCTAGGTGTGGTAGACCGATGGTCGGCAACTCCTAAGCGAGCTCGTATAGCGCCCCGTCGCTTTTTCATGATAGGAGAATAAAATTGCGAATAAATAAAAAATAAATAGATAAAATTCTAAATCTGCTCACAAGGTGTTAATGAATTTGAATTTAATTTTTTCAAGAGGAATGAATTTGAATTTAAGCTTTGAAAAATGATTGCATCCAACTCTGCACCGGCCTCCTTTTTCAAGTCCTACGCGCACTCTTACACACAGTGTATTGTTTATGACATCATTATGCAGTTTATGACGCTATATGAAAGTAAACGATAGCGAAAAATTTTAAAACTGAAATATATAGAATCTGAGCGCAAAAAATCCCATTCAACGCGATTCGCCAAGCAAAACTTTGTTTTTGAATTGATGCAACTTCGGGTCCTTCAAGACAATTTGGGGCCCCTTTTGGCAGTGTGAGCCCCCCCAATTGGGGGGTGGGGGGCTCTGCAATTGGGGGGTTTGGGGGGCTCTGTGTTTCACCCTTGGACCACGCGTAAAACGAGCCTCTAGTTAATTTTATTCTGGCCCACAATATTCAATTTTGAAAGCCCAGGGTTTGAAAATCGAGAAGCTGCGGCCATGAAACGACGTAGACCTATGTTAATGTATATGAAACACTGAAATCAAAAAGTAAAACAGATACCGGTATATTTTTCCCGCTTGAATTTTGCTTATTGAATTTTTCGTTTGACAAATGGTCCAAAGCCCAAGGGTGAAGCACGATAGAAGTTAACGACCACACTGCCAATCTAACATGGATGTAAAAATTTAGTTCCACATAGTAAAGCCTTCTATGGGGCGCCGTGTGTAAAGCTACGCAATATAAAATTTTGCATCATTTTTTTGGTTGAATTACGTGCAATATGATATATTGTTGCAATTTATCTATATTGCTGCAATATGTGTTAAATTGTTGCAATTTATGTATATTGCTGCAATTTGTGTAAATTGTTGCAATTTACGCATATTGCAAAAAAAACTTTAAATCGGCTTTTAATTGCCATGGTGATATGCTAACTAAAATAGTCAGTGTTGCCCTTTCCCTTTTTCCATGAACTCATGTAGTGTACTGGCCTGAGGCGCTGTTGTACTGACTGTGCAGTGTGCGCTTATTGGTTTGGCTGAAACATTTAAACTACTGGTTAAATGAATCATTTAAGCTACTACTGTTAAGCTACTGGTACCGGTATCCTTTGGAATACCAGCAGCTAGACTATACTAGACTACCGGTATAGGGGTAACAACTAGTATCAGCTCCCAGGTCCAGTTGGGTTAGATTAGAATTAGGTTCGGTTAAAGTTAAATTTAGTTAGGGTTCGTTTAGTTACAAAATATCGGTAGACTAGTTTGACATTTTTAATTTTACAGTTTACCGTATGTAACTGGCTACTGGTGTATCGGTGTGCTGATGTCAGGATGTAGCCTACCTGCTTTCTGTGGACAGATCGCAGAAGTCACTGTAATCTGACATGTTTCAGCCATACAGCATAAGTCATTCTGCATTAGCGACGAGATAGTAGTATGTCACAAAAACATAGGTTGAGGTAGCTAGACTTGGCCTAATGTCGGGTTACTGGTACTGTACTTTAAAACAAGATTTTTCAGATACCGATATTTTGTAACTGAACGAACCCTAACTAAATTTAACCCTAACTGAACCTAAAACTAATCTAACCCAACTGGACCTGGGAGCTGATACTAGTTGTTACCCCTATACCGGTAGTCTAGTATAGTCTAGCTGCTGGTATTCCAAAGGATACCGGTACCAGTAGCTTAACAGTAGTAGCTTAAATGATTCATTTAACCAGTAGTTTAAATGTTTCAGCCAAACCAATAAGCGCACACTGCACAGTCAGTACAACAGCGCCTCAGGCCAGTACACTACATGAGTTCATGGAAAAAGGGAAAGGGCAACACTGACTATTTTAGTTAGCATATCACCATGGCAATTAAAAGCCGATTTAAAGGTTTTTTTGCAATATGCGTAAATTGCAACAATTTACACAAATTGCAGCAATATACATAAATTGCAACAATTTAACACATATTGCAGCAATATAGATAAATTGCAACAATATATCATATTGCACGTAATTCAACCAAAAAATGATGCAAAATTTTATATTGCGTAGCTTTACACACGGCGCCCCATAGCCTTCTTTTACCTGAGTTTAAAACAATTTACACAATTATTTTCTAGCGAAAAAATTTTAAGGGTTTGAAAACCACGACCAATAACCAGGCTAAATTTATAGTGAAGTTTAAATTTTTGTGACGGAACCTATTTAATGTGAATCAAATTACCTCTTTGCAAATCTGCCCTATATTTAGGTTTTAAAATGACAAGAAATGCTATCAGTTAAAAAACCGCTACAAAAATTTATATCTCTGTCCGAATTATTTACATTGTAGAGTAGAGTGCCTAAAACACAACCAATTTTCTTGAAAATTGTTTCAAACGATAGCGTAAGTCAAGAGCTTCATGATGCAGTTAAAATTTTAAAATTCAACAAGCATGATTAAAGTTAAGACCTTTTTTGTAACACTTTCAAGCGTTTTTACATTACGAAAGATAGGCAGGCGATTGTGTTTTTGGCAGGGTTGGCAATCGAAATCGAATCGAACGTTTATTTTTCAAAAATATCGCATCCAAGAATCGCATCGATGCACATAAAAAAATCACATCACATAAATGATGAAAAAATCTGCGATTATTGCGATTTTTTTTCGATTTTTGTAGGTGGCAAAATCCTTCCCATCGTTCTCACTTTCCAGCTCCATTTCTTTAAAAGAGTGAAGTAATTATTTTGTCATTTTGTGGCAGTGAAATTTAATCGACTTCATCTCTAAAACAAGCTGCCCACAAGCAAAATACTTAAAATTTGGCGGCGTCCTGCGGCTTCTGGCGAAAGAATTTTCACGCCTCTGATATTTTGCTAAATTAGTTTCATTACGACGGCGATTTTCATATTACACCTTTGATATTGGTTTGATTTTAATTGCGGGTAAATTTAATGCGAACTAGTGCTTTTGAAGTGCAAACTCACGCAGCGCGAAGAGATGGAAAGAAAGCCAGCAAAACTAATAATCACAGCTGTTTTGATTTTTTTTCACGATTCAGGTTTTCATTGTCAAGTGAAATTAAGTACTGTAAATCCATTTTCCTACATATAATGCACAAAAGCTTCTTAGGGATCGCATAGTTCAAGGTAAGCAAACTTTTTGCACGAAGGGCCGCATTGCAAAAAATTTGAAGCCCAGGGCCGCGCTGATTGATAGGGCAAAATAAAAAGGGTCGTCACGACCGCAGATGTCCTAATTTCCACTCTAAATCAGGTAAAAAGCAAAGAAAGGTCCTCACGTCCGCGCAGATGTCCTAATTTCTACTCTAAATCAAGTGAAGAGCAAAAAAAAGTCCTCTCGTCCGCGCAGATGTCCTAATTTTCTCTCAAACGTCCCCAAATGTCCTAATATTCCACTCAATATCAGTAACGTAGAGTCTGAGTAAGGACTAAGCAGCAAGGTTTGTATTTTTGTAAGTGCCCGCGGGTTGTGGGCCGTATATTGCTCACCTCTGGCATAGTTGATAGCTATTCGCTACAGACATAAGCCAATGGCTTATTTCAAATTTTTTGAGATTCTGCAACCTGCTGTCTGCACATTTACAGAAATGTGTCAACTAAACTAAGAATTTTTCCACCAGAAATGGGTTTTAGGCATGGACAAAATTTGAAAAAATGATTCTCAAAACGTAAAAAAATAAAATGACGGGATTAGCGTCAATTCGGTAGGCAAGCGGTAATCCCTAATAAAGTCGTGGTTCAGCAAGACAATCGGTTAAAATTAAAAAAACATTTTCTTACATCAGTTAATTTAAGGTGCACAATTTGCACATAGCTTGGAAGGTTTGTTATGCGTCGCGAATACTGCGTTCTTATTCTAGGTAGGTAGGGTCCCTGTCGGCTTTTATCAAATAGGTTAGTGTTAGCGGGCACAGACGAGGACTTCGCCAAGATTGCTCGAATAGCGCTGCAATTGCCAGCGACACAAGTTTCTGTCGAGAGCGTCTATTCGAGCTTGAAATATGTGCTAAATGATTTAAGGATGCGTTTTGAGAATGATGTAGTTGATGCCATTCAGGTTCTTCGTGCTAATAATTAAGATAGAACAACTTGTGTTTTCTGCATGTAGCTTACTCTTTATGATTTACGTTGTTACACAAAACTAGTGGGATGATACTGACCGTTTGTAAAAAAATTTCGTCACGTTTGTGCAAAAACTGCTTAAAGTCATTTTTTTGTGCTTTGAAAAGGACGCAAAAACATGTGATTGTTTGTATTTACTATTGTGTCTCAACAAAATAACAATGGGCGAAAGACTGAATGGTTTCATCGTATGCATTGTGTTGTTATGACTTATTGTCAATTCAATGCGCTGACTTACGCTATTTAGAAACTGGAGCATAACTCGCGGAAACGTCAATATATTTTTCCAAAAGGTGTGTTTGGCGTTAGCGCTGACCTAGCAGAACAACTTGGTGCTAAAAACTCAATTTCACCAAAAAATGACTTAAGGTCTGTTTACACTAAATGCGATTTTATTCCGATTTGCTGTCGTACGAAGTTTCATCAGATTTTTTACGTAAGCAGTTGACGAAAATATCTTTTACACAACTCAAACCCAAACAGTTTTGCTTCCTACCGGTTGTTTTGCAAAGCCCCTAACGATTGTATTCTAGAATGCCGCGGATAGTGACGTAGCTTTACGTCATAACCTCTAACAGTTTCGTAGCCTACGTCACTGTACGTACAAAAAATTTCATCGTATTCTGTGTAAACACACCTTAACGCAGTTTTTGCACTTACGTGACAATGCGTAAAATATGAGAGTTCAAAATTGCTCAAAAAATCGAAATAATTGAAAATCGCACTATTAATCGCAAATCCCATCACAAAACATTGCATCAAAAACATTTAGATTATCGCAACAAAAATCGCATCCGCAGTTTAAGTGAAGTATTACATCGCACATCGCATCGCAGTTTGACAGTACATATTTCGCAGAACCTCCTCGATGCGATGCAATTGCCATCCCTGGTTTTTGGACACATTTTTGCTCCATTGTCGCTTAACAATGCAACGAACGATTCGCTCAACTTAAACGTGGGTTATAGCCTACGGACTTCGGCTTTTACGAATTTCCAAAAGAATGCAAGAATCAAACAAGCGTCATTTTGGTCCAAGTTCAAAGTTATTCTGATGATAGTTGTTATGATTTGGCATCGACTTGACAATATTTATTCGAAAGGCAATTTAATGTTCCACACGATGCATATTAATATATAAAAAATCCCATTGCAGAATAAGTTGCAATATTGGATAATGTAAAACCCGCTTCCACCAGATTTTTAAAAAATGCAAGAGTCAAACAAGCGTCATTTTGGTCCAAGCTCAAAGTTATTCTGATGTTAGTTGTTATGATTTGGCACCGACTTGACATTGTTCATTCAAAAGGGAATTTAATGCTCTACGCGATGCGTTTTAGTATATAAAAAGTCCCATTGCGGAATAGGTTGCAATATTGGATAATGTGTGACCCGCTTCTACGAAACTTTGAAAAGATGGAAGTCTTACAAGCGTGGATGTGGAAGCGGAAGCGGTGGAAGCGGTCATATTTTGATGGAAGCGCGAAAAATATGCCGCTTCCGCTTCCACATCATTCAAAAAAGCTCACTGTAAAAAACTTATAAGATATTATATTTTATTCAATTTATTAGACATTATTTTGCAACGCTAGATTCACATGGATGCCAAATCTCACCATAGGGCATTACTCCTTACTTGATTTTCAGATAATACTAACGTAAAATCGCTTTTTCTTTTAGTTTTTTCAAGTTTTAAATAGCGCTAAAAGCAATGCTTAATTTTTTTCCAATTACATTCATGTCACAAAATAGGTTCCCTCCTCCCAGTCCTCTCCTCTTAACTTTGTCTTTCAGTAAAAAATTAACAAAATTAGTGGTGCCATGTGACTGAAATATGCCACACTCTTTTGATGGTTTTTGTAGCTTATGGTTAGGGGCGGATCTAGGGGGTTAGGATGAGGGGTATGTCTCCTCCCACTAGCCGTTTTGGAAAATGTTTTTGATGTGTACAATTTTTTCATAATTTCGAGCATCCTCGATAGCAATAAGCCTTACCCCTTAAGCAGGCATAAGTCGAAAATGCGCAACAAAATGCATCATATTTGACAAAGCACTCAGAATTAGGGTCAAAAAATTAAAACAAAATTTAGCTGAAAATTATTCAAAAAGCACTAAAATAGCCATTTAATCATGTACGTTTTCAAAAATTTTTCGGGGAAGCATGCTCCCGGACCCCCCGAAAACTTTCTTGTTTTTCAATAACCTTCAAATTTGTTTTGCTGAAAAAATACGCTTGAACATAATGTGGAAATTATGCTACCTCCCACCCTATAAAAATTCTTGCCATGCCACTGAGTGCTGAGTATCAACATTTTCCTAATGAAAGGAGTAAGTTTCGTAGCAAAGTTGTGGTAAAAGACTTCCGGGATTGTGACTCAATATTGTAACTCAATCATTCCTTTACACTTTTGTTTGCTTTTTGCAAATTATTATCTTTAGAAAAACGCTTGCTAAAGCTTGATCAAGAGCTTTCATCGAGTTGGAATAAAACTACGGTTTACGCTATCGGCTATCAACGCACTGGTCGTATTTTACTGGCAAAATTTCGGTGAATTTTTTTGGAAGCGGAAGCGCTGGAAGCGGAAGCGATAGGTGTGGAAGCAGAAGCTGTTTGCAAATACACCGTTTCCACATCCCTGCGTACAAGCGTCATTTTGGTCCAAGTTCGAAGTCATTCTGATGGTATTTTCGTTATTTTAAGATCGACTTGACGATATTTACGCCAAAGAATATTTAATGCTGTAGGCTATGCGATGCATGAAATCAACAAAAAATTTTTTAACGGAAAGCTTGCTTTCATCGATGAAGTTTGACACGCTGTTAGAATGTTTTCGTGCTGTTATTGCTGGTGTAATCGTGAGCGGTTTTTGGTTGATGTTTTGCACACGGTACACTTTTTCCTTTTTTTCTTTTCTTTTCTTCTTTTCTGTCGTATATTCTGCCAGAATTATATTGGTGTTACAGATGCAGCGGGATGACTTCTAAACTTTATTGACTTTCTCCAGTCGCAGAGCAAAGAGCGTTGTCTAGCTGCTAGAGCAACTTTGCAATTTTTGGTAAATCCTAAAATATTAATATTTACACTAGGTAATTGGGTTGACAGAAAAATAATACCCAGCCTTTCGTACAGTAGAGTGTAGGGTAAACACACACCACTAACCGGTAGGCTAGAATAGTGTTTTGATCTATCTGCATAGCCTAGTGGTTTGTGATAAGCCCTGCACTGTGCAACATTTCCACTTTTTTGATGTACATGCGAGGTTGTTGCATCACTAGACCAGTCCTTTAGGTTGACAAATCCCATTATGGGCCTGTATTGTAATTAAGTACCGGCACCGTACCTTATACCGGTACAGTGAATAAATAAGGAAGTGGCTACTTTTATGGGCCTGTAACATTTGTCTCTTTGGTTTACTTAATTACTTTGTCATGATCTCGTAGAATCAAGAAGAGTGCAAAGGTGGGCCATTTTTACAGACAAATAGTCACTTTTTTATTTATTTGCCAGTAAATAACAGAATAAGGCAGTGTCTAGAGGACTGGCGGCTTTTTCTTCTTTTGAAATTGTTCTTAGTGCATACCAACCCCTAAGTTATATTGACTCTTTAAATAATAATAATAATAATAATAATACAGCCGATCCAGCACAGGGGTGCCACGGAAACAAAAAAAGAAACAGTATGTTGTGATAGCATTAAAGTTACCGTATCATAGAACAAAAAAACATCGAAAAGATATCACCATATTACAGCATCCAGTTGGCAGTCGTCCAAAGATGAGGAAAAAAATGAGTGGTCCAAAGGATTTAATAGTATTCCACATGAATCATCAGTTTATCAGATTACATCAGTTTCAAGAGATTATGTAATTTACGTTTAATAAGTTAGCATTAAGATTAACCATTAAATATGAAAAAGAAACCGAGATGATGTTAGCAACATTATTCAGGTTATGAAGTATATACAACAACACATAAACACTATTATATCCAAGTAGCGAAACAAGAAAGAGAAAAAAAAAATAGTTGTTAAGCATGCTTATATAATATACTAACTGACATGCAAAAAGTATCCTCCATGTTGCAAACTATAGTCAACTATCAGGTATTCAGAAGCTTAATGACAAATTACATAATTACTATAATAAAAGTATGCTGGCAAATTTAAGGTGTTTACAGAGGCTGCACCCATCTAACAAAAGGCAGTAAAACAATAAAATGCAATATGTAGCAGACATAGCAATAATGAGGCAGCACATAGCAGTAGCATAGCAATACATATAGTACCGGTATACAGCAATTCCAAGGTAATAAGGAAAACTGTTAAACACTACCACAGGGCAGCTCGTTAATTTAAAGAACCTTCCAACTATGAAGACAAATCCAGATTTAAAATAGGCTCAATTTAAACACTCTACTACAATAAAAAGAAATAGAGACAAATGTAGCATAAGAAAAATAAAATAAAATGAAATAAAATAAAATAACTCAAACAGTAAAACAAAAGCACGTGAATGTCCGCTTATTTGAGGCTAAAGATGTAGCAATGTAAAAATTACAATCTAAATGCTGCTTCATTGCAGATTGACAGTGTAGCAAAGAATTCAAATTACACACACAGTACTCTGAAAGTTAATTCAAATTACACACACAGTACTCTGAAAGTTTACATGTACATACAGATAAAAAAAAAAAAAAATCCCAAGATTACAGACACAGTCACACCTAAAAATGAGACATATCATTATCACACAAGTAGGTTCGAACTCTTTTTCTAAACGTGTGTAGAGTCGAAGAGTTTACTACTTCATCTGGAAGGCTGTTCCACAAGCTTATTATTCGATTACCAAAAAAGTGTTTACGACAATCTAGCCTACATTGAAACTTTTCTAATTTGAAACTGTGACCTCTTGTGCACATTGAATTACCGGTATACAATTTAAACATTTTTTTACCAATTGGTGTATGGTTATGTAATAATTTAAACACTTCACACAAGTCCAAAACATTACGTCGAGTTTGAAGTGATTCCAGATTTAGAGCTTTCAAACGCTCATTGTAGCTTTTGGATCTTAAACCTTTGACACATTTGGTCGCTCGATGTTGCACGCGTTCTATTAGATCGATATCCCTTGACAGATATGGGTTCCAAATACACACAGCATATTCTAAAATAGGTCTCACTAATTGCTTGTAGAGTTTCAAAAATATGTTTTTATCACGAGAGACAATAAGGGCCTCCATCTATTTGAATAAGGGCCTCTATCATTATTCTATTTAAATAAGGTATCGTTTGTGTAAATGTAAAATAGGCCTAAAAAACTGGTGAAATGTGTAAGGGTAATGAAAACAATCCTTCAACTTCCTGCAACCAATCTATCAATTTGGAGATATGCATTGCCTGTCAGGAGGCCAAACTTGGCTCACTCAGGATTCACTAAAAAAATTGTGAATTCTGGTGGCATAGCCTACATCATGTGCTGGATTGGGTGATTGCAACACTAAAAAAGATTCCTTATTCTGTAAATCTTGTTCCTGGGTCTGCCTATTGTGTATTGTCTCCAACCATCCACTTTTAAGACCGGATCATGCCACTAAGCCTGATGAGGGGGATGGAAATCTGACCAAAAAAGTTGAATCGGTTGTGCTAAAATGCATTCCCTCTATTGTGAAGGAAAGGACTGTTGTGAAAAAATTCAAAACTAAATGTATCTAGACTTTAAAAAATCATTTTCTGATGTTTTAAGATCTGAAAACCACTAAGTTCATCAAGATCAACAGAAAACCCTTCAAAACCTGAACAAAAACTTGAATTGCTTTCCCTCCTCTGCAAAGCAAATCAACCAACGACATGAAGAAGAAGATAGATTACGTAGAAAAAATAATTTGATTTTGTTTGGCATTCTTGAGCAGTGAATCCGACCATGCTGACCCAGAAGACCAACTTAAGGAAGATTGTGATATGGTAAAACTGATGCTGCGAAGTAAAATAAAATTTAGTAGTGGTGATGTTGTAAAACCTTTTGCGACTTGGAAGTAGAAGTACGGATAAACCTCGCCCCTTTTTGATTAAATTCAAAAATGAAAAAATCAAATGGGAAGTTGTGAAGGCAGCTAGACTAAGGGACTTAACTTATAATATTCAAAAACAATCAACGTTTTTCCATTTTTGTATCTTTGGATCGCACTGTGATAGAAAGAGAGGAGAGGCGAAAACGCATTGCTGAGTTAAATGAAAGAAAAAGCAAATTTAATATCAACAATAGCAAATTATAAAAAGAGCTGATAACCAACCCTTTCGATATTCTGCCTGGGAATTCTGGGCCAAGGTTTTTAGAGAAGAGAGTGATGCTAACCAATCAGAATCAAGTTCAGACTTCGAATGCTAATATATCCTCCTTAAAAATTGATTATTTTATTGCCCGATCATTTGTGAACAAGCTAAACATACTAAATAGTTTTCTTTGTATTCCTTACAATGATATAGATTTAGTATTCATCACCAAGTCCTGGCGTCACAGTAACATTTCAGATTCTTTGATAGATTGTCAAGATTTTAATGTCTTACGTGATGATAGAAGTTGCAGTAAAGGAGGTGGTGTGTTGTTATTGTATAAATGCTCTTTGAAAGTAATTCAGCATATATCTTATTCCACCTATAACAAACGTTTAAAATATATATCTTTGTATTGACATGCTTGGCTTAAAATCCTGTGTTCGTCTATCTTGTTTCTACATACCTCCGAGCACTACTGACTCTCTTTCAACTTTTATCACTGCCTGCGATTGCCTTGTTGAGTACCATACCACCAAACACCCTCATTTTATTTGTGGTGATTTTAATGTTCCAAAGATCAACTGGTCCCTTCCAGTAAGTCTTGGTGGTCCTTTGTCCAATTTTATCATCAGCTTATGCAGACGCCTCAATCTGATGCAAATTATACAAGAGCATACTTGCAATACTGGCCATATTCGTGATCTGCTTCTTTGCGATGTTTTCTCATTCTCTAAACTTATATCTCGTGAAATCTGCCCTCCACGTGCCCACACACGTGATCACTCTGGATTAATATTTGATGTATCGATCAATTTGGTTACTTCCACTGCCTCAGAAAAAGAAGCTCTTTAACCTGATTTCAAAAATGCCTGTTATGAAACTGCGTGTGCTGAACTTCTTGTCATTGATTGGAGCTCTGTGATATCTTCTTGCAACAACAATGTGCAAACTTTATATGATACTCTTAACTACACCTAGTTATTGACCAAACTGTCCCTCTCAAATCTCCAAATATTTATCCTAAACGTCCCCTTCAGATACGAAAGCTACTTAAAGAAAAAAAGAAACTTTTTCCTCTACGCAAACTCAATCCATCAACTAAAGAAGATTACAACAGAATTTCGAAAAACTATGACCAAGCTGTCTCACATTGGTATGATAAAATTGAAAATTCTATCTGTGAAAACCCCAATCTGTCCAAATTCTATGGCTTTGCTAAACGCAAGCTGAAAGCCAACTTCGCTATTTCTTACCTTAAAGCAGAATCTGGCAGCATTGTTCAAAATGATGAAGATCAGGCTAATTTGTTAAATGCCAGTTTTCATAAAGTTTTCCAAAATGGTAATGGCCATGAGCTTTGCCTTGACAGTATTACATCTCCACAATCCTTCTTATCTGATCTTGACTAACGGCAGAAAAAATCTCTCAAGCTATGCACCGAGTCCCTAATAAGCTTTCTCGATCCCCTGATTGTATTCCAGCTTTTTTCTGGAAAAGATCTTGTGTCCCTGTTCTGCAAGTTATTCTATTCTTTTTTAAGCTCTCTTTTTCCCAAGGAGTTATTCCCCATCAATAGAAGTCTGCCATTGTTGTCCCTATTTATAAAAAAGGCTCCAAGTATTCTCCTAAAAACTATCGTCCCATTTCTTTTACTTGCTTACTTTGTCGTGTTTTTGAATATATTGCGTCAGAATCTCTGTTTTGCTCTTCCAATTAGTGCAGCTCTTGACTTCATAATTTATGGGAATGTGGCCCTTCGTGTAAAAAGTTTGCCCACCCCTGGTCTAGATGGTAAGTTTGCTTCGGTCAGTGTCAGTTGTGAGTGAGTAATTTTTGTTTTAATGCGCCAATCATCTAATCATGCAATGAGATGCTACATTATTTCTGATTTGCAATGTTTTTGTGTAATGAGCAAATTGTTAAAAGACATGCAACCAAAATTTTCTTTAGCGATAAGTTAACGATACTAGTATATTGTAATATGCAGTTCCAAATTTTTTAAAGAAGCGGTGTGGTTGCTACAAAGTTCTTTAATATTTGGTGTGATGCGAAATTATGGCAGAGTCTATTTTACCGTTAACGGCAAAATAGTTTCTAGGTCTATTTTTAGTTTTGCCGGCAGTAAATTGATCCTACGGTTTGCATCCGGATAGCGTGGATACGGATGACTGTTTTTGAATGTGAAGTGCAAGATTCGAGTGCATCAGCAGTAAATTAGCCAATCAGGATCTACTGCCAGTAAGCTAGACTTCAGTCGTTGGCGGCAAAATAGACTCTGCCCAAAATTATTGCTGTAGGAGCTTGTTGAGGCTTGTTTTTAATATGTAAACAGGTTAATGGTATACAGGTATGCTATGAACTCTCTTAATTGTACTAGATGTCTTTGTTTTAGAACAGTGTTTCTGTGTGTGTTTTTGAACAGTGAATTAAAACTTTGTTTTAGAACAGTGAATTAAAGTTGTTTTTGTTTTAAAACAGTGAATTAAAAGTGTTTCTGTGTGTAAAACTGATAAAACTAGTATATATACAGTATTTGCAAGAAACATGAATTATGAAACTTCATTGCTTTCTAATGATGAGTTAAAAGGTAAAAACTATTTCTCTGTCAGTCAAAATGGAGTAAATGTACATGTAGCAAGAGATGGTGAAGGCAAAACACCTGCTGTGGATTCGAACTCGCGGGTTGTTGCTGAAGAAACGAGAGAATTATTGCAACAATATCTTGAGAGAAGTTTAATTCAAAGTTCCAAAACTTCTTTCAGACAATCGGAAGGTAATTATATATTAGTGGTGCTGAATTTGTAGCATTATCTCAGATCATTGTTCGCGTTACTGGCTTCTCCAAATTCTGAAGTACATCATAAATCTAATCCAAGAAAAGGTGCAAGATGCCTGACATTTTGAAACTAGCTATGTATGCTATATACTGCTGGTAATTCAAACTGAATTGCTGGTAAATTTGTACGTTGCATGATCACTGAATTAGCACTTCAACAACTTTGATAGATCTGATTATTAATGTGTATGCCAATCAATCCTTAAGGAATTAGATTGAAAAGAATACATGTTATTGTAGCCATGCCATTTGTGAGCTACCAATGTTACGATTGCGTCTTACAAATCACAAGTCGATAAATATTCGGCAGCAATAGATTCAAAAGGAAAGGTGGATCTGCAATAGCTATAGCTTTGAAGTGCTGAAGTACTTCACTGAATAAACGTCGTTTTTTGATACTCTGCTTCGAAATGACAATTACCTTGCAAGTGTCATTGTGACAGTGATTGTTATAATTGTAACTTTCCAGTTAGCACTTGCTGTTTTCATTGTATTATTAAAATTTATCAAATATTAAAATTAATCAAGTTTTTTTATGACAATGGATTTGTAAAAGTTCAGAATACAGCAGAGCAACAGAAATTTTTAGGTTATCATCATCTGAAACGAGATGGAAAGTTATCGTATTATCAACGCCAACAAAGTCGGCCTGAGCAAGGAGTATTGGTGAGAAGGGAATCCAATTCTGGCAGATTTGGCGCAACTATATCGTCTCATGGCAGTTTTAAGCTGGCTCGTAACGAAGTGACAAAACTTACAACATCTGAAGAGATTAATTTTACTTGTCTAACCGATGATGCCAAGCAGCAATGCATTGAAAATGCTGAAACGAAACAATCGTTTCAAGCTTTGGAAGCTTCAGACAAAAAAGAAATTCGTGATACCACTGCACAGTCATCGGTATGTTGCAATTTGCAGGAGCAACTGGCTATGTTTGTTTACTTTACCAATACATCGTTGATATACTTTTGGATAGTCATTTGATTTTTACAGTTCTTTAGTCTGTGTTAGATAACCCTGATTAAAAGTAGTTATGTGCCATATACCGTGTTTCCCCGAATATAAAGCAGGATTTTATATGTTAGTTTTTCATCGAAAAATATTACCATGGCTGATTTCTGAGGGATGATCATTATTCAGCTGATCTATTCATTAAGCTAAAATAATTTTTATCCTAACTTCTCACAATAACTTTTCAAGTGTTAAAAACACACTCGAGGGCAAACATATTTTGGGCAATCGCTTAGCCTAGGTCTTGTTTTAAGATAAGGGCTTATATTATTATAATTTTTGAAATTCGAGCTAGGTTTTGTTTTCGTGGAAACATGGTACTATATTTTGCTTTCTCGAGAAGTTACTGAAAATCATCTAATTATCACGAATCATGAACATCAGTTATCACGTTACTATCTTCTGTTATAGAAAACTCTTTCGAATTAGTGTTTCAAATCAAATCTTCCTTATGCTTGCTGTATTGCTATATTATACGCCTAATCGTGTGATGAGTTGCGGGGCTTGGTTTCCGCTGCTTAGCACCTGCGCCAAAGAAATGTCGCAGAGGTGGCAAGTCATTTGCGACACTGTGTCCGATTTGACCAGCTGGAAAATCATACTCAAGACCTCATGCAACGATAGCGATGTCGTTGACCACTACGTCAACTGGCCGATCTTTATGGAAGATATTTTAATATTTTTTACTTTTAATAAGCAAGCTATGGCTGAGCGATTATATATGTTTTGTTTTTGCATAATCCTAGATCCATGACAGCAGAAAAGATTGAAAGTTGTCATACTTGTGTATCGTAAGATTTTAATAACAATTAACAACTAAGTAGGATTTTCCAATCGATAGTTTTGCTGTTACGTGATGTTAACTTATCAGTTGCGAATTTGTGTATGGACGATATGGCCAATGCTTCATAAGAATAGGTCTGTTCAGGCATTAACTACTTTTTTAGGTGTGAGGTAGGCTAATGCATACATCAATTGACAATTAAGTTTAGCGCCAGTTTTCTTTATAATTATGGTCAATGGTTAAATGCTGAAGACATTTGTTTATGAAAGCAAAAGTTTGCAAGATTATCGATTAGCTCAGAATGCAAAATTTGACTTCTGACAAGTCTGGTCGTGCCCACTTTGCTATGCTGTCTATCGCAAATTAAGATCTGTTTAAGGTCATCAACTCAAATCAAATGCTCAGATCAACTTTTAATTTAAAAATTTTAAAACCTCCACCGCCTGTGTCTCCCTAAGTGCGATCTTCAGGAGGTGTCTTATTCAAAGAGAATCCAGTTTTAAATAAGAAGTTGATCTGAGCGTTTGATTGTTGGCTCTGGCTAAGCCATTGAGTTCTCTGCTGTTCCGACAACAGATCGCTGATACGGTAAGGTCATCAACTCTATGGACTTAAAGCTTGTAAGTACAAACCGCTGTTGCCGACCTTCATGAGCGCTAAAGCGATCAAATTGCGAGCATCAAAAATCGATAATAGTGAGCTGCTTCAGAGCTTAAATTATTATACATGGATATATAAATATACGGTACCAAAGATCAGGCAATACGTCCTTTTGTTTTGTTTTCTTAAACACGTATTTTTGTTACTTAAGGATTCGATGAGCGGTGACGAAGATTTAAAATATAATCTGAGGAGAAAAAGCTTTAGCAAAGCAGTGGGAAGAAAATCTGTGATAAGTTTCATCGAAAATCGGCAAAAGGTTTGTAATTACATCTGCATCATATGCGGCATGAAATATACATATTATCATCCTGCAAAAACGCAGCTTTTAAATTGCAGCCAATCTCTGGCGAGCATATGTTAATGTGATTTCGACGTTGTCCAATGTCTTTCACGTTTCCGGTCGGAGGCGAATCAGCTGTTTATTGATCGTGTTGGTGTGACATCATTTTTCTGTTGATGAATCTCAAGCTGTGCCCAAACCAAACTTGTTATATGCAATTTGTACTGCAGTATTAGACGTTAATTAACGAATGAAAATGTTTCAATTTTTAAAACCCGAACTCCCGCTAGCTGAGTTGTACTGTAGTAAGAAGAGCTCTGTATTCCTGTGCTAACCTCCAATTTTTCGTATTTGTCTCTTGTTGGCAGGATGAAAAAAAGCAATCGCAGCCTAATGAAAGCCTGCTTCCTCGGTCGTTTGCGGAAAACCATGCCCTATGTGAATCGGGGTGAGTACTTTCGTTTGCTGCTCAAATGGTTGGTTTCTTGTTGTGTTGCGGAGAGAAGTTCTTCACGCTTGGCTTCGCTCTGTTTTCGAACAAAGCACACATATGTTCCGTGACAGGTTGCTTAAAACCACTTGAACATGACAAGTGGTTGGCAACTTGGCATGTAGACCGCATGGACAAACTCTTGAGCCCCGTAGATTTACTAACTACCAAAATTTTTGCTTTCAAGTTTCTATTTTTCAGACTGTAATGTAATTGAACAACGCACTTTTTGCTGCTTAGGAATTATAAATTGCTTAGGAATATCGTGAAAGTAACCCCGCATGTTTCTTTGGTCTTCATACAGCGCTGTGACTGATTATTAACATGAATGATCCTTTGTTTAAAAACAGATTTGTCTTTTTTTTCTGTTACTTTTTTTTACTTTTTTGGCTGTCAAAATTAGATGATGTCATATGGCGCTTTTGAAAACGTTTCTAAAGCTAACCCCGTTTCGATTGCGACATTTTGTTCGTATACGCCTGGCATGGGAATTAAATTTGTCAATTGCTATTTTTCAATCGTTTGTGTTGCCGTAATTTCCATATAAGTGAATGTACATCGCTGGTTACAAAATGATTCAACATCAGGTGATAAGTCTGTTTGTTGAAGTCATTGCATAAGCCTTTTAAAATAGAAACTACATGAATCGGTTCAATTGTCTCAGCATTTGTTTATCCAGCTCTTCTAGCAATATTTATTCAATAAATATACTAGATGATGTATGATATATAATCTATGAAAGCGGAATGTTGAGTAGAAGACTAACCAAAATTTGGTGTTCTTTTTAAGATAATTTCAGTTTTCGAGACAGTTCTGAGATTCGTTAATGACGTGTGCTAGTATGGTATAGCATAATTTTGCTTTTACCTTTGATTTGGGTTACGTACGCTTGAAGGCTGCTGAATTTGTTCCTTTACTACCGTTGACATTTGAAAACGTTTTTGAAATTTGATTATCGTTTTCGATCCCTCGAGTCATTTTTCTTGATTTGTATTCTATTTGTTACGAAGAAGGTGGCCCATGTGGTGCAATTTTGTAGAATGTATTCCGCTAGTATATGTGATGGTTGGCGTTTGCACTAATTTTACAAAATGTATATTTTTTAATGATCGCTAACTGGGAAGATTACTCGTTTTATTCAAGTCGCTCTTCCAAAAAAAAAAAAACAATCGGATCTCTGGAATCAGAAAAAATATGGAAAGAGCGTTTTGCGTGTTTTGCGTTTTGCGCTTGGTGCTGCGTGTTTTGCGCTTGGTGTTGTTTAGGGTTCCCACTGATTTATTTCAAACACTAAACATTTTCGTTACTAAGCACTTGCCTTAATGGTAGACGACGCGAATTATGGGTGAATTGTACCGCGGTACTTTTTTTGTACCGGTACCGTTGGTACTCTTTAAAATTTGTATTGTTGTACCGGTAACGCGATACTTTTTATTGAAACTACTCGGTATTTTTGAAGTTTTTTACTCCGTCATACCATAGCTTTTTACGGAGTAGACTGCAGAAAAAGTTCTTGTTTGGGCAGTGGTGCATACAATAGAAGTATGTCCGAAAATGCATGCAGTTTTGATAAACGTTTATGTTACCATCGATTCAATAGTAGTTTCGTTTAACTCGCTGTTACATCAATAAGAAAGACTAACTCTTTGATATATACTCGAATTAGTAATGTGCATTAGTAATTAGTAGGCATTAGTGAAGAAAAGGAAGAGATGGAGCAAACTAAAATTGTTGAACAATTATGGACACCATTCCGCAGAGATACGTCACCTGCTCTTCCTTTCCACGCAAAATCTTGAAAGAGCTTTTTATCAAAATCAATACAGCTCTGGCTTCTAGCGCATCGGTGGAAAGAGTCTTTTCTGTCGGAAAAGAGATACCGGTACTTACACCCAAACGAGCAGTGTTAAGTGATGCCCATTTTGAAATGTTGCTGTTTTTGAAAACAAACAACTGAGTTTTAGTTTTAAAAACGGTTCTTACTAACGTTTTGCTTTCAAAAAAATCAACCAACTTTCTGCTTTCAAAACAGCTGTTTTAAAATGAGTTTCAATGCTGTTTCTTTTCTATCATTCTTTTTTTAATCAAATATTTGACATCGAGTGAAATTGCGTTTATTGTGTTTTCACACAAACTTTTTCTGAAGCCAATACGCTTTTCAAATATAAAGAATGCACATAGAAAATTGTATATTCTGCGTCGTTTGACAGTAGTTGTAAGTATCTAGCGTACGTATACGAAATAACTGAGGTGATTTTGAAATTATATTGAACTTAAAATGCAACAGTAATGGAGGGAAACTGCAAAGTGAGCTTGCGCTCTTCTAGTCAGCAGCCACCCGTTATATATGTCAAATTCGATCGGCTCTAGCCGCGAATCGAACCCGTCACGTAGAATCTGTCACCTGCGCTCGGTACCGCTTAGGCCATATCGCTGACTGCATTGCTCGCTACCGCTAGGCCATGTCGTAAGAATCTGTCACCTGCGCTCGGTACCGCCAGATACATATCAGGTAAGCGCAAAAAACGCGAATGTCGATGTCGCCCCCTCGAAATGACGTTAAGTTATCAAAAAATAATGCGAGTCTTGTAATCAGCGTGTCAAAAACTCTTATCATGAACGTTGGTACGCGTTTTGAAATTTGAAAGTAGAGCAACTTTGAAACCTATAAATGACCATGGCTTTAATGCTAATTTTTATCATACAGATATGTGAAACAAATATCACGAAAGTGCCGAGTACCGAGTCGGTACTTTTTGAAATCAGTACCGAGTACCGGTTCCGTGGTACTTTTTAAAGCAGTGGATTTCAACCTTTTTTCGTTCCAGAGCCAAGTTTAAAGCCTTCAAGTTGTATGGAGCCGCATACATACAACGCTAGTTGAAATATCAACAAAAAAAAAACTGAAACATGTAGGCTATTTTATGATGACAACAACAACTAAACACAGACATGCATTTTAAAAGAAGTGTGCTAGCTTTTTTAACGGTTTGCTTGACACTTTACCTTCACTAACTGCTAATTAACATTTTTTTTCGAAACTACAGTTGGCTACCTGATCTTTACGCAGTGTACGGGACGTGTTAGCCTGCTTGGGATTTCTGAAAACAATATTGTGAAAAAATCAAAGGGCTTTATGGCATCATAGAAAGAGCCGCATACAGCTGAAAAGTTGAAGTCAAAACGACCAAACAGCGACCGACGTGACATCAATTCAACTGCTGATTTCTGATCGTTTTTACGTTACTATAATTTTCAAAGGATTAATAAGAGCCGCAGAAAGAATAATTCGGTTGAGAATCCTTGTTCTAGGGTCAGTAACGAGTACTAATACTGCGGTACTTTTGAAATGTAACGTGTCCAGTGGCCACCTTTGGATGCGTAATTGGCATTGGAATTCGGTCAACTTAAGCACGTATAAGCATTGTTGGTTGTTTTTAGGGATATGTACTGTATTATTATTTTTATCGGGGAAATGTGTTGGAAATACCCTGTCAGCGACATGGCCTAGCGGTACTGCGCGCAGGTGACAGATCCTGCGTGATGGGTTCGATTCACGGCTGGAGCCGATCGCATTTGACACATGTAACGGGTGGCTGCTGACTCGAAGAGCGCAAGCTCACTTCGCAGTTTCCCTCAATTACTGTTGAATTTTCAGTTCAATATAATTTGAAAATAACCTCATTTATTTATTTATTATTATTCCTAAAAGTTTTCGGATAAACGCGGAGAAATAACCTTGGAATGGTAAAACTGAATTTTCATATGTAATTTATTGTTTACAATTATGTCGATTAAAAAGAGGAACGAAGAAGCACTTTGTTTGCGACAGCATCGTCATAATGGCCACCTACTCTGGGTGCGTTTCTCCTTACAAGATGCGTCTCAGTGTGAGTTATTTTTAAAACAAGATACGTTGATGATGTGAAACAAAAATTAAAAAATATGCTGACAAGTTGCAACACGACAAACAAACAAGTTTGTTTTTGGCTCGGATTAAAGTAGTTTGTTGTGATTTTCCGTGAAGACAATCTGATTAATCCTACACTTTTCTACGTATAGTGCTTTCACAACTGTCGCTTGTCACTTGTCTAGCAGTGAAATTACGTTGTTTTTCTGCTCATTGTTCTGAGCGATTACGACACTTTTTTCAACAGTCACGAAACTTACGCTTTTAGCTCTTGTTTTTTCACGGCGTCGAAAGGGAAACATAATTTCTTACCCAGTTTGATTGTAGAATTAAACAAACACGAATTTGTTTCGTTTTACCTGTCTATTTGCTTGAAAGGCGATGGAATGCTTAAATCGTGTTTGATTACCGACTTTGATAATGTTGTCTATTATCAAGCTGTTCGTATGGAAAGAGAAATTGCCTGTTAATTTTGGTTTGTCCAGTTTGTCTCATTAAGTATGAATTGAAGGTTTTTCCTAATGATTATCTGACGTGAAACAGTCCGTTTATGAGAGACTTGTAATTGATGAGGTCTCGTAACCAGTGGAAACATATAATTCGTCAATTGCTTTAAAAAATACCAAAACGCGAAAATCACTGCAAAATCTACGATCTTACAAAAAAATCAAAACCATTAAATTTTAGGTTTGCTGATATAATTAGCCACGAACGCGTTTTACGCGACTATGCAATTATGACTTTTAGCCTTCTTGTAACTATTTCGAAAATAAAACATATTGTGATGGGAACATTATTACACGATCAAAGGCGTTGATTCGAAGACAAATTGTTTCGGGTTTAAACAAAGAATTTTTGCTTGATACTCTGAGCACATCTTTTGTTTTATGTTGCGCCCAATTACTATAGAGTTACCCTAGTGACTTAGTCAGGTTTTTCGCGTAAAGGTATTTCAGGCCTGAACAGACCCTCAAATGTTGCGTAGTTGCGACCAAATCATCCGTTAATGTCTTCTTCATCTTTTCAGCTCTTAATAGGCAAACAACTCTTTCATCTCGGTGTTTTTGTTTTTTTTTTCAGTCAACTCGATGTTTCCATGACTGAAGATTCCCGACCACTCCAAGTCAGTGATGATACTACACGGTCGAGGATTGATGAGAAAAACAGTTTAAGCGTACGCTTGAAGAAAGTAATGCCATCAACGTCAAACAAGTGAGAAGACATTCTACTAAAAAAATGAAACCTAAATGCACAAGATTTCATTTCAAGCGCCCACGTAAAGTGCTCTTGATAGCTGGAGATACAAAATTGCACAAATTCAAATGTTTTGCCTTGCATTTCATTTCCATTTCTCGTGTGATTGCTTGTTTGTGAAACACAACGTGATGAAACTGCCGTGCTTGAAGGAAAATGCAGCTCTTACGTTTGATGTTGTTTTTCACTCTAAATTCTCCCTGTCCTGCCTTTGCTTCTATTGAATAATCTTGCATTACTGATGGAAGTTTGTGCTTGATATTGTTTGTGTGTAAAGTAGCGGAGTCATGAATTTTAAATGGTATAATTGCGCTTCTGTTCAATGTACTTTTTTCTTACAAATGCAATATTGACGTCTTTGTTTTCTTCAAACCTTGCCGTAGTTATGACGTCAGTTGTTTTGTAACGCTACGTCATATTACGTATATTCGCATGCACCTGCCCGCTTTGCTGCTTGCAATTATGCAACCTGCTTAAAGTAGATGACCGAATGAATGCAAACAGTTCATAACATTGAGCTCATTTAGTCACGGCAGCAGCGGTAAAACTCAATAGATCAATGCATGCTGGTTTCCAAATTCGATGCGATTGTTCGGTATTACGTCATACAGTCTCCATGCAAGAGCACTTAATGTATTTTTTGATAGGGTCTGTCTACCTGCCGTAATGCTCCAATCCAACGAAAGACAGCAAAGTATCTTTAGTCGGAGTGGTAGACCAAATTATGAAGCAGAGCGTATGTTTCAAATGTATATTACAAATGTCATTTACGCCATCAAATTACGCAAACCAATTCTTATTTTGTTTTTTTGTTTTCTTCAGGAAAAAGTTGAAAAGCAAGAAATCATTGGACGCAGCAAGTGTGGATGAGCTGGGAATTCAAATTTACAGGTGAATGCTAGAATCCTGAACAGGTATGTACCTGTTTCTGCATTTGATTTATGCGCTTATGCCATCACCAATTGCACTGGTGATTAGTCGTATTCTATGCTCCCAATAAGGCCTGCCACTGCCCTCAGCACCGAAGTACCATAACCAAATTAATGTAGGCCGTGATGTACCTAAGGGTCGAATGATTTCAAAACTCAAGTCTCATTTTAAGGTACTTTGCCAGGGCTTTGTGCAAAGTTTTGCCGTTGGTAATTTTTTGTCTTGGGCTATTTTGGATAGCATCGTTCCTTCCTTAGCGAAGTGGATTGAAGTTAAACAAACACCTAAACATTTTGACTTGGAGCACGCAAACACTTTTTGCTTTAATTTTTTATTTTTTTTGCGCCGTTGGAAAGAAAGGCTTAACGAGGCTGTAGGCTTCTACCAGTGTTTGTCAAAATGTGGTCGAACTTTTGCAATAAATTTTGTTTGTTTAGGTCGTCAGGAGATAAAGATGAACCATCTGAGACCGATATAAGTGTTGTGAGGTAAGTGCAAGTCATGTATCAAGTAAGTGATGCAGGACATGCATAAATTAGGGGCTGCTTTTCTTCTGAACCTTTCATGCCAGTATCGTGTCTTCACTTATAATTGTTTCACAACTAGCTTGAAAACTGTTTGAGTTTAGTGTAAAATTATCAAAATGTTCTAAACGCTCGGCATTCAAATTAGTCCATAAAGAATTTTAGTATCTTTGTTTTGATGCAGTTTTTTGTTTTTGTTGTCGAAGCGATGCTTATTCGTGTTAATTCAGTTCTCATTCTCTCAATCTCACAATAATTTTTGGTGTTTTTTATTAGACGTTCATCGTCTTTGAAACGCAAACCAATCCCTTCGGACGCATCCGAATCTAGTGTTTCCCCTCCAAAAAGTAAACTATCTTTTCCGCCGAAACAGTTGCTACGTTCAACTTCAAATCGATCTCCAAAGGTAAGGCAATAAGATTTTTTACTTGGTTTGCTTGTAAAATGTGCAAGGTTTACAGTATAGTAGAATCCTTTCGTGTGCTATCGTAAGCTATTGTGAGAATCACTACTTTTAGGTTAGTCGCTTTTAATTTTTGATATTTCATGCTAAACTCAAGTTGTGAATCCAATTGTTTTTAAAAGTTCTGCAGTCAATTTTTAGTTGTATAATACATCTAGGCATTTTGTGTAAGCAAATAAAAGCAGCAAAAGTTTTCAATTTTTTTACTAATTGAAGTGTTAACAACTATAAACGCACGCATTTACTACCAATTTTTGCATTTTTTGGTTTTGTGTCATTGCTAATGTAGGGGAAGCGACGATCATCAGTTGAACAGCAGGTCACATCGAACAGTCTCAACGCTTTGAATGGGCTGGGAGTGAAGTCAAAGTGAGTATCTGGCTCGTTAGATCTTTGCCTCTGTACATTTCGCGGTATCAGTTTTATTGCATGATCTCGACACCCTTATTTTTGGATTGGATTGGTAGACATCTAGACCTCGTTTGAAAATGAACGTTTTGCGTCTTTTTTTACTGACATTCCTCTCAGGAAAAGGCATACCCTGTAACTAGCACATTATTGAGTTAGCGAGCCCTTTGCTTCCCACTGAAAGACGGTGGATTCCCGTTACGTGTTTTTTCCATAGACAAAAACTGAACCTGTCTGCTTGTTATCTACTCTATCCCTACTATCCTGACCGTCCAGCAGGAAAGTTGTACATTCCAGTTTCTAAGTCATTGGTTTGTCCTGGCTCCGAGTCGAACTCTGAATCTACTGCTCCAGAGGCATTTTTTTAGTGTTTCCAATTTCAAAGACGCAACGACAGATGGGCCAATTTTACCCACAAATTGCGACTTTTGTATTTTTGTCATCAAAGTTCCGTCGTTTCAGCAAGCTTACTATCCCGATAGCTTGAAACTGGTATGAAATACATGTGTTTATTCCAAGTTTTATTCAATAGAGAATGCTTCAAGACAAACAGTCTTCCACTCTCGGCTCGTTATAGCACAAAAAAAGAAGTATGCGGCAGGAAATCAACTGATAAAAATGTTTGGTAAGTTAAAATAATGATACCTGAGCTCTACGGTATCGCGTAATTTATCAGTGAACGCTATGTTTGAGCATTGTTTTGAAGTGCAAAAAGACAGAGTTCGATTGTAGTTACAAATATTTTTTCTTAGTGAAATTAAGCAGCAAAACTGAGCAGGGTTGTGGGTACCTGCATGAAGCTCTAAAATAAATCGGGATTTCTTCAAAACGTAATCGATTTTTGTTTCATCTTATGCGTTAGGATGCGAAAGCACGACAGAGTGAGATGTAGTGTTGTTTTAAGTGTATGATGATGACCTTGATATTAAGATTATTATTGGTTCAACTTTTCCGTCCGTAGTCATGCTTCATAGTTTTGTTTATGCTTAAGCAATTTCAGTATTTGTTTTTGCTGAAATGCTTTTTAACAAATCAGCAAGTAGCAGAAATGAGATTATTTGTCGTTTTTTGTAGCGATGGTGGTTCGCATAAGCGCAAATCGTCTCCTGATGATCAACGCGACAGGCCTGGACATCTTGATCTTAGTGGAAAGAAAAAAAGCAAATCGAAGGTTACAAGATTTTTTCGTTCGTTGCTGAAACGACATCCCCGTTCATCTAACTCCGCTGAAATGCGTTTCCATCCATCTGCCGCAGAAGAGAAAAAGCACCATGATAAAGGTATTAGACTGCTGGAATACTTTGAAGTTGCGTGTCACCTAGTAGTAATACTAGTATTCATTTTATGCATTGATATGCAGCAATCTTATTCATTTTGTGGAATTTTCTCTTTTTTTATCCTGTGCCTCATGTCACAAGTTCTTGTCAAAATTGTGATGATTGTTTGTTTAAAAAGCATTGATGGTGTGGAACTACAATCGAAAGACTTTCATTTTTTCTCTGCATGAATTTGATTAGTAAATTGCTGCTAAATTTTTAAAATTCATAAATCCTCATTAAAACTTTGCCCATCATCGTGAACTTGTTGATTTTGCAGAAGAAAATAAATATGAGAAAACAGCAGACAAGGCAGAGGACCGCGTGGATGGTGGTGGTGATGTCGGGATGGATCCGGTAGGTCTGATGGTTTTATTACATGCTTAAAAATGGCTTTAATCCAGGATTTATTTGGCTTTGTTATTCCATTAGCTGGAAGATGGAAAACAAAGATAGGGACTATGAAATAATTGGAAGTCCAGGGAGAGGTTCGATATGTTAGTTGGAAGGATCTCGCTATAGTTCCATGGATCATAAAAATTTGAGATCAACTGGCCCAGAAGCAATCATTCCGGTTACCGGTATATTAATAAATGTCCAATACCTTCAAATACATATTAGTTAGGCTGTTTAGTAAACAAAGATTTACTGAAAGGAATTCGCTATTACTTCTAGTTTATTTTGCCAAAATGACTTGTAGTCAATCTTTCGTACGGATTGACAGTATATTTTGGCAGCACAAACCTTATCATCATCGTGGATCTCTCTCTTTTTCACCTGGAGACAAACTGAGCTCGGAGAAACGCAAAGTCTTTGAGAAGTTTGTCGAGACGCTGGATCGTGTCTCTTCCCACTATTCGCAGCATATAAACAGCTGGTAAGTAATCATGTGTGCTGGGTTGCTCGGTAGCACCTTGCTGAGTGGTATGACTGGTGTTTTCTCCTACCTCTTGAGATGGGGCGCGATGTAGCCTATTGTGGCGTAAAACAAGCACGTTAACATTTGGACATGCAGTAATATTAAACTAAAACCAGTTAGCTGGTATAGTTGCAAAAGATAAATCATGAGAACTTTGCAAACCCAATTAGTGCTTTTCTTGTCGAGATGAACGTAAAGTTTAAGAAAGTGTGGCAAACGGAGACAGTACTTTACAATTCACATGCATTCATTATATTGCTGTTTTAGTCTGTCCAGTAGCGTGGGTCGAAATATAAAATTTTTGAAATCAAAAGAAGAGCCCCCTAGATCATTGCCAAATATGGTAACACTAACTTTAAGACCAATTTTGGTTCGGTGCCAAGTGAAATGTACCAGCAACCGACACCTAGTGGTCAGAAGTAACAAAAAATGGTGAAAACTCAGCAACTCCTGAACTACATGTCGTAGAAAGCTGATGTTGGTGCTAAATGATGCAGAACTAACAAGCTCATATCTGCTTTAAGAGAACACTTTGTGCTATTTTGGTTAGAAAAAAAAGTTATTCGCCCAAAACGTAAATTTGTGGTCATTTTATTGAATAGGGATCGCACAAGCTCAAAAGAATTTTGCAAATTGCTATTCAAAATCAAATTTTTTCATGAGAGATCGTGAATTGATCATCTGGCGTATGAAGCCATCTCTTCATTCAAAACCTGCCACAGTAGCGGATGCTTGAGTGATCAACGTAACGTGGCGTACAACAGCTTGGTTGTGGCAGGGATGCTTGAAGAACATAGGTTTTTGTCGGACACTTTTGAGCTCATCATTTTTTGGACGATGTAAGAGAGGAGGCTTAGCCTTTATGCGCAGATTAACGAGCTGGTGATACGAAGTTGCATTTTCGTTTATGTATGGAACCTTGAACTTCCTCACTTGTTTTTACTTTCTCGCAGCTTGTTTCTTCAAAGGTGTCAGTGTGGCTAGCAGTGAGTGTTTCACGTACATCTCTGACCGGTTTGTTTTCATCACCAAGCATCGCAATAATTACATGCTCAGGATGAGCAAAAAAGGCATTACGCCGCAAAACTTTAAGGGCAATATCTCTCACTTGTTTATCAGGAAATTGTGTTACTCTCCTAAGCATAGAAAAAAAATTTTTGGACCATCCTCAATCGAGTTCTTTGCTTTGACTTCAAAAAAGGTTGGAAAAGATACCTTAATGCAAAATTCAGTGAGAAGAACTGACGTCAAATTTGATTTATCTTGGCAAACGTATTATCTCAGAATTTGACAACGTAGGGTCAGCCATCTTGAATGACACAAAGGATCATCTTCTAGCAATCATTCACGGAGCTTCATACCCAGATCTGCAATTACTAGAAGTTGATCCTTTGTGTCATTCAAGATGGCTGACTCTAGGTTGTCGAATTCTGAGATAATCCGTTTCTCAAGGTTGATTTGATTGCTTTTTTCATCTTTTTCCTCCTATCACGAGAAAGCAGCGGAGGCGTTATGCGTAAGACGAATCCAGACTCGCATAGGAGTTGCCTTTGTTTCCAAGTTTTCCGGTTGAAATTTGTTCTGAATTTTTTTATTTGCTGCTTGCCAGATTCCACCAAGCAGAGATAATCATTGTAAAGCATCTTATCCAAGGGTGCAACAACGAGACTAGGTTGGGAGTTGAACCATTAACCTTGCAATCATGGTCGTCGTGAAAACGACGCTCCAAACCACTGCGCCACGTTGCCGATTATATTGCATTGTATTGCGCAGATGTTTCCATTCGACTGTAAGCTCAGTATGCCTAAACCAAATAACATTGTTACTGATTTACCCAATGATTCCGAAGCAGCTAAATACAGGAAACTCAAAAAGGCAAAAGCGTACTTCCCATCGCGTGACGTCATAAATACTCGGACTGGAGCTCGGACTCGCTGAGTAATGTCGTAAGTACTCGTTGCTCGGCGAGTCCGAGTAATTTTCCTTGGGGCACATGCCTATACGCCACGTTAAGTTGGTCACTCCAAGCATCCGCTTATGTGGCAGGTTTTGAATGAAGAGATGGCCTTATACGCCAGATGATCAATTCACGATCTTTCACGAAAAAATTTGATTTTAAAAAGCAATTTGTGTAATTCTAGTGAGCTTGTGCGATCTCTATTTAATAAAATGACCCAAATTTACGTTTTGGGCGAATAACTTTTTTTCCAACCAAAATAGCACAAAGTGTTCTCTTAAAGCAGATATGAGCTTGTTAGTTTTGCATCATTTAACACCAACATCAGCTTTCTACGACATGTAGTTCAGGAGTTACTGAGTTTTCACCATTTTTTGTTACTTCTGACCATTAGGTGTCGGTTGCTGGTACATTTCACTTGGCAACGAGCCAAAATTGGTCTTAAAGTTAGTGTTACCATATTTGGCAATGATCTAGGGGGCTCTTCTTTTGATTTCAAAAATTTTTATATTTCGACCCACGCTACTGTCCAGTTTTTTTCGTCAGTCACTCATTGCGTACCAACAGAAAAGGATTTTGGTCGAAAGCGTTAAAAAGTTTTGCAAGAAATTAACATTCACTTCGTAGTCTCATGTTTCAAACGTTTTGACGTTGGGAAAATCCCTGTACTAAAACTAGTGTTCCGTAGTATCCGATTATGGAATTAATGCAACGTGACTTGCGTGATCAGCATCGCGTATTCTAACGAATATTTGCAGATAAAAGTTGCTCGTAATGGTATATTGTAGTTTTGCATTGGTTATATTGCATAAACATTTCAACTAAAACTTAATTGTACTGTTCCTCTTTCTGGAACAAAGTGTCTGTTACTGCATAAATAATTCAGTTGGAATGTTACATCACAATTAGCTATCACGTCACTGCAGAGACCAGTTAATTTGAATCTGACCAATAGAATGGTCAAGGTCACGTGCTATTGATTATTTTGGCGTTGGTTCTGAGGGTTATTTTTTGATAAATCGTCTGCTACCCGTTATATAATGCTAGCTAAGAAATTATGCAGAGGTTGTTTGATACAACTTATCGACATTATATTATATACTATATAATATTACGATAGCAGTGACCATGGCTTTGAAGAAAGCTTGCGTAAGATTGAAAAGTCTGTTTAAGCTAAGGTAAAACCACAAAAATCTAATAGTTTTGGTTTAGTGTGGTTTTAAGTTTTGAAGTATGATTTTTCTTCGGGCAAAAGGTGTTCTACGTGGTAAGATTTACCTGCTGGCTAATAATTATGTGATTGAAATGTGGAAGTTTGACCAATGGCTGTCATTTATATTTATAATGCTGTGACATGCGAAGCTGTAATGAAAACTTTGCTATTTGGTTTTCGAACTGTAAACTTTAATATTGTGGGATTGACTGGTGCTGGTGCTGAACAATTTATTGCTCTTAACTGTTTTTGTTTGGTTGAGAATAATTGCGGATCAGTTTAAGTCAATTTTTTTTGCTTCACTGTCATAACGCATTGCGTTATCGAAATCATCAAATAGCTGATTAGGAATAGATGGGTCAATCAGTTAGTTTCTGCTGGTTGAATTTTTCTTTTATCTTACGTTACGTGCAACACTAGTTATATTGAATTCGAATTACTTTTTCCAGCTCTGTAGGCTCCGGCAGCAGGATCAACACTCCTGATTCCTGTCATTCCTCATCTGAATATCTCAGCCATGCGAAGGTGGGAACGGAATGTAAATTAATCATATTCCAGCTGACTTATGGAATTTATTGAGATGTTAAAAACTTTCTCATTTTCGTGGAAGATTCTTCATCCAGAAAGCTGCGAAAGTAGTTTAGTTACTGTCTGCGCCAGAGAGCATTTTGGCTCACTAGTCAGGAGAGTCTAAAATTTGCATTTTGGATTAGTAGCAATGTCATGTGATATATAGCTGTCATTAATTGTACAGTATGTATCAATTTTCCCGTTTCAGCCGCATTTGCATTTCTGCGGCTGGCAGTGTTGAAATTAGCGCCTGTGTGTCGAGTTTATTTCATTAGCATATGGTTTTGCATTACTGATGCTGAACATAATTCTTCCATAAAAACTGCTTAAGTCTTATGTTTAAGTGGTCAGCAAAAAAATATTTTGGGCGTAATGAAATTTTTACAGGCCTCTCGATCAGAACCTCCATTACGTCAACTTTCCAGTGTGTCAGCCAAATATACATCGTCAGTTCTTGCTTCTGGAAAATCGTTTCGTCAGTTTAAGGATGGCTCCCGTCCTGCTTTGGCCGCTTTTCACAATATAAAAACTCAACAGAATAACCTTGATCAAACGAGAGGAGCAAAGTAGGCAAAAACATAATTGAAGATGTAATGCATAAAACAATGTAATACGTAGCGAAGCTTATAGCTCTTAATGTTTCGTATTGTTAATTTGTTATCAACAATTTACAAAAGTGCCTTAAAATTTGTCGCTCTGATGAGATTGTGTTTTCAGAAAACGATCGATCTTACGGCGTCATACACACCATACTCACTCTGCATGGATGGGGTTACGACTAAGTAACGAGCGCCACCGAAAGCTGGAAACACCTCCCCCTGCAGGATCTCCTTCAGATGTGGTGGATGGAGTTCCTTTCACCACTTCAGTTCATGCGGACTGTTATATATCGCGAAAAACTTCATCCAGTTCTGAAGATATGGATGTCACAGAGGACTTAGTTGATTCAAGAAAAGTGGAGTCTTTGGGCGAAACTGATAACTCTCTGCCACCAGTAAGATAATAAACTCTTCTTTCCAGTTTCATTAGAGTGCGCGACTACTCGGCTTGACCGGCTCGGCATTGAGACACCTAACCGTACACTAAGCTTTAACTATAAACCTAACCCAAATTCGAGCTCTATAACCCTGTTGTTAATGCTAAGTATGTCACGTCACGTTGTCCCACGGCGAGCCGGTAACGCTGAAAAGTCTTGTCTTGGTTTCATTACGTCAACTCGTTCAATTTCGGTCTAGGAGAGTGGATCATTTTTGAAACAATGTTGCTTGGGTGGTTTATTACATCCTTTGAAATAAATGTAGAGGTAACAAGAAATGTCAACCAGAAAAACATTAAGCTGTAGCTGGGCGATGAGATGTTTGAAGATTTAGGGTTGTATTTTTAATCTATTTCGGGATAGTAGACTCGTTTACATCACTTCAATGCGGTCCTTTTGGTAATGATGACGCCATGAGTGGTCGGCTTCGCTTGTCAGTGGCTGAGCATTTCAACGACATTAAAAGTAAAATTGTTGCAAATAGGAATGTTTGTATTTTAATGATGCAAATAATAATTTAAACACTTCGTAGTTTAGTTGAAGGCTTCAGCTTCCATGTTTTATTTTAGGCGTCAATTCAAGATCTGTTCCGTCCTTCCACTAGCGCGGGACACGATCGAGGTAAGTAACTACAATAACCTATTTTGAATAGGCGACATTGTGACTAGACGTTGTATATTTTCTTCAATAAATTTTGCAACTTCTAGCCAGCATTTTAAGTAGCTTGTAACAAAAGCACCTCGCTTTTTGTTAACGCATGATTTTATATGCTCTTAAATTGCAAGGTTCCCACCAAACTGGCTTATCTTGAGGATACTGTTCGTCATAATGCACTTAATTCCTTGAGAAATCAGACCATTGTTTGATAACGGCACCTCAGTTTGTTATGCGTAATGTTCATACCACGCATCTGCCAGTTATAGTTTGCGCCTTAGTAGGTATGATTTGCTACAGCTTGGTGAAAAACAGCGAAAAAGTTACTGATCACGTGTGTTTCTTCTAGTTAACGGCTTCCCCCCTTCCTCTGAGGTCGATGTTGATGGACTAGTGCGCGAGATTGCTCGATGTATTCGCACTCAAGGAGATATTTACAACACATCAGTCAACGTAAGTATTAGTACCATCATCGCTTTCGTAACGTATCTGTTCGCGCAATGTGCATTGATGATGTTATTTTGGGGTCGCTACTTTTCTGGAAGTGATGTAGTATTGAAATAACTTTGTGCTGTCTGGTTGAAAGTAATGACTTGTGATTTGTAAGGCGATTCACGGTCAATAAAGTCAATTTTTTTGGAAGTAGAAAATAACTCTAACAATGTGGAAACAAAATTTCGCGGTCGTAGGATCAGTATTGATGAAGTTATAAAGTCAATAAATGTCAATTTTTTGTTTTTTACATCAATTTTTTTTATTAGGTCAATTTTTGCTTTCTTGCTTTTTTTGCGCGATTCTTACTTTATACTCAAAAAGAGATAACTCAGATAATTGAGAGATGGAAGTTCGTAACTGTTGGTGGTACCAGGGAGGTATATGCTGTCGCCAGACTGTTATCGGTATTACAGTTTTACACATGCTTAATTTATTAATATAATGTTTGATGTAATTTCATTGATTCGATTGTGAAGATCCGTTCAGACAGCTTTGCAAGATTGCAATTTTGGCAAAATTCATGTATGATAAAAGAAGCTTTTCGTTGTGTTTTCATTTGTTGCATATTTTTGTCGCTACGTATCGGTAGTCAAGAACATTAGAATTGAAAAGACAATGCATTAGTTATTCGAACATACTTTGATGTTACAAAGATTGCAATACTGCGAATAGCGAAACACTTAAATACGACTTTGGATTCTGCGCAATTACGCAGAGCAGTTAAACTTCTGCCAGAAAACGTGCGGCATTATATGTGCGTACATTATAATCTAAGCACTAACTGAAGTGACTTCGGTGTTTTTTTTTTGCTTATGGACTGGTTCTTTCATTTCATTGTTTCGTTAGGTCAATAAAGTCAATTTTTTGATAAAATAAAGTCAATTTTTTGAGATTTTTAGGT
The DNA here is from genome assembly GCA_964006365.1 of Trididemnum miniatum. Classification (NCBI taxonomy): domain Eukaryota; kingdom Metazoa; phylum Chordata; class Ascidiacea; order Aplousobranchia; family Didemnidae; genus Trididemnum; species Trididemnum miniatum. The sequence goes on from OZ023238.1 coordinate 13,360,552, forward strand.
CAATAAAAAATCGCCCTAGAGATAGCAATCAAAACAAAATTTGCTTGGATGACGATAAAAGCTTATTAATGACGAAATGCTTAGATAGTAGTCGAAAGATTATTGAGCAATGCTGTTGTATATTATATATTTTTTTATCATAGCGAGAAATTTTTTGGTTTGGTATCACCAGTTCCGTTCCTTCAAATAAACGAAAATGATTATAATAACAACATTAATCGCTAACCTAGGACTGCAGTACTTCAGACATACTCCAACTTCCACATAGAAGTTCCACTCTGATGAAAGTCGGTTCTCTCATCGGAATTCTCTGTATGTGAAAAAGTGTCGTTCATTATCGATTTATCTTTGTGTGTTGCAGAACCCTGACATTCCGATTGAACCTCTCCGTGATCAGATGTCGCAGTATCTGAGAGAACAAACATATCCGCGCTTTCACGACTTTGCACAGCTTTTCTTCAATCATCTCACTGAAACACCTTCAGCCAGAAACCAGGACGCTTTGTCGGTAAACATGAAAGACTTATTTGCTCATTTACTGTTTGAAGACGTATCTTATCGACGTAGTTGAGAACTCAGTGGTTTCTGTTGACAAGGCAAACATTACGGCTTTCGCTTTAATCCGTTGATGAAGTTGCGTTTGTATTTCGTAATTAATAATGCGTGAAGTGAACTGTACATTGTGCAAGGACGTAGTCAAAATAGAAATTGAAAGCTTCACGTTTGATGACTACTGCTAAATGTTGCGAAGTTTTGTTCTTGTACAGGCTGACGCAATGACGCATATTATTTTTATGATTGCATAGCTGCAGGTTATCGAAATAGCTTGACTTCTTTTCAACTTGAATCGCTGAGTCGGGTCGATCGTATTCCGTCGAATTTAGCGCACAAATTGCTTGTAGAAGAAACGCTAACACTAGGCATCATCTGCTTCGCACTTTAATATATTATGTAATGCAATGATGATATGAGTGCAGCAGCTTAACATTGGTGTTTTCAGTTCGTGGTTGCCTGGAACATGTCTCGCTTTATTTGCAACCTTTTTACAAGTTCAGACGGAGGTGTTTTCTCTCACATCCTCAAACATTCAACACAGTTTGTCATGGACATGATGGAAAATACACCAACTCCTCTGGTGAGCATTTAGTTAAATCTTTGTTTTATCGTCGCTGAATTTCATCAAAACAGCCGAGAACCTCAAATCCTCTTAACTTAATACACACGTAATACACGTATCTACTAATAAAGCCAATATGTCTAGAATTAGTTTTAATAACTGTATGTTATGTTTAAGTCGGATCTTAATGTTCACAATTATTATGACTGTTTGGTTTGGTTATTCTCTGTGTAAGCGCTATGCAATGCAAAACAATAACTAAGTTTTGCTTGGTCTCTTGATTTTAGGACTCACTAATTTACTTGACTTGTTAAAGCTCCATGTAATGATGGTTCAAAAAAGGAGTTATCAAGCATTTGCTTGAGGTTCGAGTAATTACTTAAGTGTTTTTATTGTAGCCGATTTTGACTGCTCAACTGCAAGCCACCGAGGAAGAAATCTCTCAGTGTGAGAGCCTGAGCGATTCTCCTTTTGATGTGCCGTATTTCTACGAAGTCGACTGAAAGAGCTCATTTTACATCGCTCTGATTGCTACCGACCAATGTATTCCTTTTTAAATGAACAAGGTACTTTTCCTGGGCACATTTTCTCTTCATGGTACTTTTGCGTTGCAATGTAAAGTCTTCTATAGTTTATGCAAAGTCTTGTCTGTTTCAAGTACTCAATATTGTGTTGTTCACTGTCATTCTTTTATATTTAATGTAATTAGACTGTGAAACTTTTTCGTAATTGTCTCCTGACATTTTAATTACTATTCGTTTTAAAATTAATTTGAATTTAAGTCGGTACGATTCACGTGACTCTTGTTTTTTCGCGCTGATTGGTTGCTATACGTACAATTCAATCCGAAACAGTTTTGTTCAAGTTTTTGCATTGTATTTTTCTGGTAATGTTCCTGAAGTCACCTTACTTAGCTGTGTTTTAGTCAGTTTCAAAACAAATTGATTCATTTCGTAATTGTTATGACTAATAAGCTGTTTAAACAATTTGTGTATGGTGCTAGTGCGATTTATATGTTGAACAACAGTATTACCGAAAATTACAATAAATCTGAAACTAAAACTATTTTTGTGGTGCGAGAACGTGACAAGCTAGCTATCGCGGATAAGAAACTTATAGGGGCATTTAACTCTTAATTTTTCTGTTTGCTTTTCAAATAATATTGAATTTACATCCCAAAACGCCTTCTTTCAAACCTTTAAAATGCGCTTACCGACAGCGCGAATACCCAATTTTTTTATCACTTTATTTTGATGTTAAATTTTGGCGCAAGAACGTGATCAAAATCACGCGAAATCAACGAATTGTACCTGTACAGTTCTTGGTGTTCCGGAGCTGGAGGGAGTCTAACCAATTCTACCGCCGCTGGACTAGATAGGAGTTCGAATTCTTGTTAAACCAGAGCAGGAGAAGGAGCCGGATTGACCGGATCTTTTAGGAGGCTAAGCGAGTCGCAGTTCTCGCAAAAGCCAATTGTTAACTAAATTAAAGAAGTCAGTTGATCTACAGTACTGGGAATATTCTGGAAGCTAAATTAATTTTAAACTTTGCTATAGCAAACTAAGAAGTAGTGAGTTTTTATTTTCAACCTTAAAATGACAAGAATCGACAAAACAAACCACGACTAGGCAAAACATAAGAAAACAGCGACAAAACGACATACGTTTAGACTTGCTTACAACAATAGTAGCCTAAAGCCAACCATTAAAAAAAATTTTAAAGAATTCGCGCGGTCGCTGCAACTAACGATACAAGAATCTCCCAACAACAAAGACGATGGAGAGGACATTGTCCTAAACATTGCTAAAATTCTTGGTATTGAACTAAATGGAAATGACATACAGAGAACCCACCGATTGGGTAAAAAAAATGAGTCCAACTGCTAAGCCTCGTCCAATTTTCGCGAGATTTGTGTCCTACAAAAAGAGAAGTGAGTTCTTATACGCTTAAAAGAAACTGAAAGAAAATGCAATCTACAAAAGTGCTTTTATCACGGAAGATCTTACACCTTTACGAGTCAAATTGTTGAGATATGTTCAGGGCCGGTTTTAGGCCGGTTTGACCAAATTGGGCCCCGCACCTTAAGGAGCCCCGCGCTAGAGGGAGTCCCTTTCTGTACTGTGAGATACAAAATAGGTGAAAGTGCCAAAAGTTGAACCGGTGCATAATATCTATGAATCATTTCTATTTTTTAAATTAGGGTTAGGCTAAATAGAAAAAATCGATAACTCGGTAGCTGGTCAAACCAAGCAGGCTCGGATTTATCATTAGGCAAAACAGGTTGAATTAAGCCTAAGACCTCGGAGAAACATGGGACCTCGTTACAAGCAAAAGGGCTCGACGCGATTACGGAGCGACCTCTTTGTTTTCGAGATCAACCATGGCCGCCTTAGAGCTGCATCCGATCAGGAATTTATGATAACTAGCGCCCTACCTGATACCAACATAATCTAAACGTAAGGCCTCTCATTCTCTAAATCCGGCTTTGAAACCAAGCTTTGGTAAAGAAAAAAGTTACGCAGTTGTTTGATCGCGTGGGTTTGCTGTTAGCAAGTAAACGCCTGTCGCCTGGAGATAGTTTTATGGGGGTTTCATGTTAATTTTGGTTGCAGCTTTTTAGCGTCTGTTTAAGGATGCATACTCTCCACCAAAGCAGTTGAGACTTAAGTTAAGTTGTAAAATATACTCTGTTCAAGAAAAGCAAAAGCTGTAAAAAACCTTCAAGATTCATAGTGACGAAGTCAACAGCATAGTGGCAACATCAAGTCGAGTTCATTTGAAGCAATTTATGGACAAAACCATCTTTAGGAAGTCCGGGGCCATGCATTCCCGGAAATTTATTAAAATTTTCGTACAAGTGCAATTTTAGTGCATTTTGAAAAATCTTTCCGGTAGTTTTAGTTTATTGTCTGTTGGCATATTTAGGCATATTTGAAGGAGTTCCAAATTCAAAAAATATATTCGCTAATTATTGCGTTGTGGCATAATTTTCCAAATATTACCATAATGCTTGTCTGAAATTTAAAATTATTCAACTAATTGGCCGGCTTTCTTGGTGTTAAAAGTACAGCAATCAATAAAAGCAGAGTCGGCGCAAAGGGGTGGTCTGGCCGCCACATATAGCAAGCTTGCTCCTCACCCACCCCCACCCTTAACCTCCAATCGACAATTTTACTTTGTTTGAAGACAGCGGCTTTTAAGCATAATTTTAAACATTTTAGGTATTGCTGAAACAGCTTTGCCAGAACTGTTTTGCGTTTCGTTCGAATTAAGAATATCAAATATGGAAATTGCGTTTGTTAACAACTCAACAAGCAACTATAAGCGTGTTCCACTGCTTTTCTTTTGTCTTCGAACTCGTAAAACAAGATGACATAGCTGTGATATATAACACTTGCACAGAAACGGTATCTTCAAGACTTAAAGTTCAAATCAACGTCAGCTCGATGCAAAGTTCTCGTTGATGAAGAAGACTGTGGCGTGAAAGCTTTCTTTGCAGTTTACAGAAGTGATTAAATATTTGACCCCTTTTGTAAAAGGCTTGGCCCCCCTAAGACGACTGCTCTGGTGTTGCCGGCACTTCAATTTGTTTTATAGCAGGTATTAAATGTCTATTTTTTTGGTTCGTTTGCATGTTTTTTTCATGAGACACAAACGTCTATACATTTTATTATGAAAAGAGGGGCCCCGCCATTAGATTTCTAATTGGGCCCCGCAGTTCCTAGCACCGGCCCTGGATATGTTAAAGAAGAATGTGAAGACAACTTTGTTTTATGCCATACTATAAACGGTGCGATAAGAATAAAAAAATCGGCGTACAAGAATGGTTTTCCCTTAGACGAAAATGGAAAAGACCAAGGAACAGGCAACTGGCTCTACGTCAAGTCACCGGATGACCTGTTTCGGTATGACGAAAATATTGATTTTTCTAAACTGAATTATAAACCTTTTGTTATACAATGGCAATGTAGTATCTGATGCAGATTCGGATTTTTAGATTCAAATTATGCACTATAGGCCTAGATAATGTCGTGTTGTTTATGTCAATTTTTTCTCACCAGCACAATGGCTACAAACATCACATCAACGCTCATTACCTAAAGGCGTAAATGAACACAATTTTCACGAAACGCAGCAATCAACGCTTTGCAATGTACGTACTAATAACAGTGTCAGTCTCGCGACTGGCTGCTGCTCGAACCCTTTGACAGCTTCAAACAACACAAACAAGACCTCGATTACCAGTGTCGACCACAACACCGCATTCAACAACATTACAAACGACTTAGAAGACGACGAATACCATGACTTATTTGCTAGCTGTAAATACTTCGAAAGTGATGAAATTATCCAAACTTTATCAAAAGTCAAATCACGTCAAAGAAATTTATTTGTAACGCATTTTAATGTTTGAAGTTGGCAAAAAAACTTCTGCAAATTGTCTCTTTACGTTTCCCAACTCTCTACTAAGCCAGACGTAATCGCAATAACTGAAACCAAATTAAACGATGCCAAAAGTAATGACGGTTTCAAGCTAACTGAGTACGAATTTATGCATAAAAACAGTCCGACAAAAGCGGGCGGAGTTGCATTTTACGTTAAGAAAAAACTGTCATATACTCTTGTAAATTCAGCTGGCTTGAACTTTAATGCAGTTGAAGATTTGTGGATAAAAATTGAAGCAAAACCAGCACCAATTGTTGTTGGCGTGATTTACCGACATCCAAATTACGATGTTGATAGCCTAAATTCTTTTGGTGATGAGCTAGCAAATAAATTGCATAGTTACAAGCTAAACTACGCAAAATATTGCATTTTAGGAGACATTAACATTAATTTGCTTAACATCAAAAATAGCGGCTATATTCGAAAATATGCCAACAACCTAATACGTTGTTCTTGTAAATGTCTGATGGATCTGCCAACACGTAGGCTATTTTGCAAAATTCGAAAACGTTAATTGACCATATTTATACTAACATTGCTAACACAAAAGTGGAATCAGGGACAGCAGTAACAGACATATCGGACCATTGCGGCACATTTGCTAATTTTCTATTAAAGTCCGTTTGCAAAAATACCTTTCTACGCATACGGCGGTCCACATGCTTCTAGAGAGATATGAAAAACTTCCAACCTGAACTTTTTCTTGAAAGCTTAAACAAAAAACTAAACAATTTTGCGCTCTCTGACAACAAAGCAGTAGATCCACAATTTAACAAGTTTATGACAATTCTCACTGACACGGTAAACGAACAAGCACCTCTAAAAAAAGCTTCCAGAAGAGAAAAAGACTCCAACAAAAACCGTGGCTGACGCAAGGTTTGCTTAAGTCAACCAAAAAGAAAAACAGATTGTATGCGCAACTATTAAAAAATAATAATGCCACTTCCCTCAATTCTTATAAAGCCTACCGTAATGTACTAAATAGAGCTATTGAATTTTCCAAACAAAACTTTTATCAGACTGCACTGAGCACCAATCAGAAGTCACCTGAAAAACTATGGAAGACAATAAATGAGTTGTTAACAACAAACAAAACTGAGCTTGTCATTCCCGACAAATTAAACATTGGAGTGAATAATGACACTGTAACACACCCACAAAACATTGCTGAAGAATTTAATCGATGTTTTGTGAACGTAGGGAAAAGAATGTCTGATTTAATTCCATCTGCAGATTGGGATCTAAGGTGAATATAACATCACAGAACGTTGAATATAACATCAAAAAACCTTATAGTCTATAAGTAATTCTCTTTTTTTGGATCCTGCCACTGCAAATAAGTGGTAACACTAATTGATCAACTCAGTAACCAAAAAAACAAAAGACAATTGGACATGGAGACCAAATTTATCAAACTCAGTAAATATGTCATTTCTACTCCACTGAGTGAATTCTTTAATTTATGTGTTACCCTAGGAACTTTTCCCACCTACTTAAAAATTGCCGCAGTCATTCCAGTATTTAAAAAAGGAGATAAACAAATGGCATCAAACTATCGCCCTATTTCCATTTTATCGCAATTCGACAAAATCTTCGAAAAAATGTTTTGCAACAGAATTTCGGATAATCTAGACAAATATAAATTACTGAATCAAAATCAATCTAATCTTAGAAAACATCATTCCACAACTCATGCTGTTAGTTATGTACATGAAAAACTCTGCAAAACGTTGATAAAAATGGCTATAGTTGCTGCGTATTTTTGGACTTGTCAAAGGCGTTCCATATTGTCAATCACGAAATTTTGTTGTATAAACTTGAGCGACATTTTGGAGTAATGGGAAAAGCCCTAAATTTATTAAAAAGCTATCTGAGCGATCGTAAGCAATATACCAAAATACTCAATTATAAATCTTCATGTCAATACGTAAGCTGTGGTGTCCACAAGGATCTTGTCTAGGACCGCTACTGTTTTTAATGTACATCAATGCCCTCCCTCTAGCTTCCAAACTTCAAACTACACTATTTGCTGATAAATAGGGCTCGCTTAAGGCAATAAAGTCAAAACTTTTTCAGGACCTTGTTACATGATCAAATGTGTATTAACGTTCGTTTCAGGTGTTCAAGAGTCTGTTTTGGTAGATTTTATAAGTCAAAATAAAGTCAAAATTTAGCATACAGTCAAAATTGTCTTTATCAAAAATTTCCTTACAAAAACGAACAAATTCATATTTTTTAAATATTTTTTTGAATTTTTGAGCTGCTATTAAAATTTTATGCGCAGTTTTATTTGATTTTAAACTTTTGAAATAGTTGCAATATTTGCACTATCGTCACAATAATGCGTGCGGTAATTGAGAAGGAAATAGCACTTATTATGCATGAAACGTCATTGTTGATGCATAAATACATAATTGTTAGACAATTAATCTAATCCTATAAAACCCTTGCGCTCTTTACACGTGGTCTTTTAAGTTGTAGCTTGCAAAGCAAGAATGCCAAAACAAGCCAAATCTTCTATAGCGAAAGTTAGGCAAACTTGCCAAAAATATCCGGATGAGTTTTGGGCAACTCCTGCCGACGACTTGCGATGCAGCCTTTGCGACGTGTTAGTCAAATGCGACAAAAAGTTTTTTGTGGAAAGCCTCCGAAAAAGTAAGCAACACCAAGGAAAATTGGAGACGAAGAGCAAATCTCAAAGTAAGCAAATCTTTTTTACATTTCGATCAAGTAAACTTCAAAGAACAGGTTGTTTCTTCATTTTTAGCTGCAGATATCCCACTTCATAAACTGAACCATCCTTCTTTAAAGTCTCTGTTTGCTAGAATGGGAAAAGTATTGCCTTCGGAGACTGCAGCCCGGGCATGTGTTGCTAAATTGGCATCCCAAAAAGAACAAATTCAAGAATTACTTCGTGACAAAAAAATTTTTTGATTGCGGATGAAGCAGAGGTTGCTAAACAAAAGCATATTAGTGTGCTTGTGGGCAGCTTAGATGCTCCAAATCAGACACTCCTCCTTAATTGCCATCCACTTGACAGCGGTCGCAATGTTAATAGCAGTATTATTCTGCACACTATGGATGACATATTGCGACAACTTAAAATGAAAAGCGAGAATTTTTCATTGTTCTTGACTGATGCTGCTCGGTACATGTCTTCGGCTGGAAAGACATTAAAGGAATTATACCCTTCTTTCATGCATGTCACCTGCGTTGCGCACTTACTGCATAACTGCGCTATGCGTGTGCGTGCTCATTAAAAAAATATTCATGAAGTAATAGCAACGATCAAGGCAGCAACAATCAAAAACAAAGATCGCAAGAAAGATTTTCATGATGCTGGTCTGCCATCTCCTCCTGACCCTGTAATTACAAGATGGGCAACTTGGCTTAGAGCTGCCTTATATTATAGTGAGAACCTTCCAGCTGTTGGTACCATTGTCAACAATTGGACAAGTGCAGGCGTCTTAGTCAGCAGAGCAAAAGACGCTATCAAGGTGGAAGGTTTGATGTCGGACTTGGTTAAAATAAATCAATACCGGACTCAAGCAGCCAACGTAGAGTTCTTAGAAGGAAGTGCGTGCACAATAACCAAAGCATACGAACTGCTGAAGAATATGCAATTTGATGATGATCCTTGCGCAATTAAAGACTACATTAACAAACGACTATCCAACTCTGATACAGAAACAATAATACACTGTACCAACTTGACAATTGACCCAACAAGCTACGCACTATTGCAAAAAGCCCAGCCAACCTCTGCTGCTGTTGACAGGTCGTTTTCTATGCTCAATAAATTACTGAGAAAAGACAGAAATTTTGATGTTAAGAACGTAAAAAAATATATGATGCTGTATTACAATAAAACGTCCTTGTAATTATACTGCGTGGCTTTCGTTAAAAAATCATAGACATGCTGTTACTGTGCAGTACAGTTGCGATAGCAACGCAATTTTTGTATTACACACTAATTGATATCGGTACACACAATAGCTCGTTATCCTAGGTTTTAACGTCATGCGTCGCTTTGTTGCATTAGCTTCAACACTGAGTAACTAAGAAAATGTTCGAAGTAGGCTACCTTTTTCTTTACAAACTTATGTCAATTGCAGATTATAAAACATATTTAATTAATAAAGTGCAATAAGACATAAATAATACGCGGAAGCGGTTAAGTCAAAATAAGTCAAAATTTTACTAAAATAAAGTAAAGACAAAAATATATTTTTAGGTAAAAAAAAAATGGCCCTACTGATGACACTTATTTCTGTCTAGAGGGAAAGGACTTGAAAACCCTGCAAATTGTTGTAAACATGCAATTGCAAAAAATTGATAATTGGCTTCGTAGAAATAAACTTTCGTTAAACTACCACAAAACAAATTTTTTGTTTATCAATAAACACCCGTATAAAAAACTTGAATGTGATTTTACCTTATCTATTAACTATACAAGCATAAACCGAACGGACTCTGTAAAATATCTTGGAGTATACTTGGATGATACGCTCAACTGGTCCTCACACATAACACATCTGTCTTTGCAATTAGCAAGATAGGCCTACTCCAGAATGTTCTACCGCTTACGAAAACTAGTACCCCCGCATATCTTGCGAACGTTATATTATTCTATGGTACATAGCCGAGTGCAATATGGAATCATTTTATGGGGTTCTACCTTCCACTCAACCTTGAGAGAACTTGAGATGCGACTAAACGATATTGTCCGAACAATGACAGGCAGACGAAAATTCGATCAGGTGTCCCCTCTGTATAAAAATTTATCTTTGTTAAAATTACAAGATATTTATAAACTAGAAGTTGCTAAGTTCATGTATCAGTTATCCTTTAATAAACTACCAAAAATTATTGAGTCTGCGTTTCCAAAAATCGAAAATATTCACAACCATAATACTAGACATACCCAAAATACCAATTTTTTTTTTCTAGAGTGTCTGAAAATGCTGCAAAAAATCAACTGTCGTTTAAAGGAATCAAACTTTGGCAATCAATACCAGATAGGATCAAAACAGAGCTGGATGTCTCGAGACGTGTCTCGGTCTCGAGACACGTTTTTGAGTGTCTCGGTCTCGCTATGCCAATGTCTCGGTCTCGGACCTTGAAAGTCTCGGAATATGGTCATGTCTCGATCGAGACATGAAAAAATTTTGGATTTGAAACAGCATTCAGGTCTTTGATACGGAAACAACAATGGTACTTACCCGATGTATTCAAAGTAAAACATTGTGCGTAATTTCGCACTTTGCAAAAACAGTTGACCACATTTTGTTTAGACCGTTTTGCTTTGTTGTTCAGGCCTGCAGAATTGCAGGCTTTTGCTTTCTTTTTGTGAGCAGCATATATGAAAACTGGTCTATTTCAACCACTAAGCACATGAATTCGATGGTAATCTACTCTGGACCAGGGATGTCTAACCTTTTAATTTATTAGGGGCCCATTGCAAAATTAAATATTTAACTGGGTCGCAAAGCGACCAGAATTCCAATATTTCATATTATAGTTCTAAGAAAAAAAATTAACCATTGATAGGTAGGCCTTGTACTGAGCCGCATTTTGATGAAAATGCATCTTTTTTAACAAAAAAGAAAATTTAAAAATCCATTAATATAATTAATTAATGTAATAATTAATCCAATAATGTTAATTTAGTTTTAACTTTTAACAACATGGCCTTCACTCAAAGACATAACAACCGCTAGCCACGTCTAAAAAATTAATATATTTTTTATGGGCAAACAGTGTGTGAAATCAAAAAATTTTCAAGAGAGTAACGTGTCATATGTCATAAAATTAAGATTTCTACAAATTTGTTCCCTATGAAACATACTATTCTCGTCTGGTTTACAACAGCTATCACAAGATTATTCAAAGTAGTCCAGGCCCAAAAAAGGCTTCAAATCAAAAAAAGTGCAGGGATTACAGTTGCAGTAAATTTGGTTACCGACATGGGAAGTGCTTCTAGATTTGAGCTAGCTCTTTTTATGAGAAAGTTATTAACCAGATTAATTTAATATTTATCAAATATAAAGTATCTTGATAAAATTTCATGAACACTCTTGTGCTCAATACTTGATAAGCTTGCTAAAAAATTGTTTTAACAGAGGATAGTGGGCTGCAATGCCGACATCCCTGGTCTAGACCAACATAGCCTACCAATGACTTTTTGTTTAAAGTTTTCTTGACATCTTTTTCGTTAGATTAAAAAAGAATATTGGGCCGTGTAATCGTCTGCGAGAGGTATTGCTTGCCTTGCAAGCTACAAGGACTTAAATCTTCTGTGATAATAAGCTGTTTCTTTGTTATTATGGTGAACTCTTTAAATCATTAATTGTAATCGTTAAAAGGATATGACCAATAGCGCATTTATAATAGGCTACATCAGTTCATAACCGCGACGGCTTCATTGCTTCATTTGTTTTTGCTTATGTCATTTTGCTATAAAGTTATTTCAATAACTTGGCTTAGTAGAGCCCATACTCCAGAGTATTATTTCGTTTTTATATTTTCTAATTTTTGGTTTATGAAGTCTCGTGTGTCGTAACTTTAAGGTCTCGTCTCAGTCGCGAAGCTATGATGTCTCGTCTCGGTCTCGAAGCTATGATGTCTCGTCTCGGTCTTCGTTCCAGCTCTGGATCAAAACCCTGTCATGGTTTTCGTTTAAAAAGACGTATAAACAAAGTTTATTATCGCAATGCCTAGAAGAAAATTTATAAATGTAGGCTTATGCTAACGTATCATAAATCGTTGTTTTGTAAACTAAAATTGGCATAAAATCGTTCGCAAATATTGTAATTATGTCTTCACTCGTTTCTTGCTTTTATTTTGTCGACAAGCTGACACTGTTTTTCTTGGTAGAGTTCACTTACCACTGTATTTATGTTGCCAGGGGGCATCTTGACTTGAAAAGTGTATAGTTCTTCGATGCTCCCAGACCTTAACCACTTGCTAAATTTGTTCGTCTTTCGTGGACAGAGGACAGTGGGACTGCGCCATGGAATTTTAATTAGCTAAAAAACTTAATGTCAGACTAGGCCTGGAACAGATAGTCGCCCCGCGGGCGTCAGTTCACGAATGATGTTCAATGTTTTATTGTTTTTCTTGTGCTCATCTTTCTCGCGTGGATAAGGCCAAAACAAACATTACTTACTTACTTACATCCCCCGCTGGATCCGCCCCTGGTTGTATAATAACAATAGATGGCCTCAAATTTTAGAGACATGGTTTAAACTAAAAATACCCAAGGCAGTTAAGGCACGACTGTTGTAAGGAAGTCAAAGGAATGCTTTCTGGTGAAACTGATAAAACGATATTCAAATGTTATCGATTTAGTTCTTTTTTGAGCTACAGTACGTAGGCCTACATCAATTTTACTTGAAATTGTTTTATCTTTTTTCCTACGGAAGGTCAGAGGGGACGAGAGTAGTTGCTTGTACAAGAGCGGCACTGCCCTGTTAATAAAATTGCGTCATGGCTTCATTAAGCATAACGGCAAAGAACAAGATTGAGAAAACAACGCTACGTAATCTTGTTGTTATGACAATTACAAAACCAGATTAACTATAAATGACAAAGTATCGAGCACTTCGAAATAAATATCAGAAAAAGAAGTAAGCATGACGTCATTTATTGAGGCTTAACGGGGGGGTTGTAGCCCCCGAAACCCCCCCGTGGCTACGCCACTGATCAAAACATGCTAAAAACTCACAGTGCAGAACCGAAATGTGACTAATTCTTCTCTTTCTAGTTTGGTAGTTCTTTGTAATTTGTTGTAAGTTTTGATATATACTGTATTTGTACTTAGTATTGGAGTATGGAAGACAACCTTCCATTCCATTCTGAGCATCTTCCATATTGCATACCATTTTCCATTCCATAGCATGCCCTGTTAACAGGGTGACTTAATCTACACTTGACCTACTGTATCGCAAACTAGGTTTATCGCAATTTCTTCGGCTAAATCTCGAAGTTTTTTTTTATCACCACTCAGAGACGTAAGAACCAGAATAGAGATATATTTTTAGCAAGCACACGAGTTTAAATGATTGCGAGAAAAAGCAAAACCCAAGCATGTTCGCGCTGGATTGCTGGAAATCCCATCTTCTAGGCTTACTTTGAAAAAAATGCCTGTTCCAGGACGGAGGAGGAAATGATGAAAAAATGAACAACAAATAATGTGCGAGAGCGTTAAGGAAAAGACAAAAAATTATACTGTCAATAAAAAGGTCGAGAAGCAGTCAGATATCGTCCGGGAAATCGATTGGACAACATCCAGCAACGACCAACGTGCATGTAATTGCCACAGGGTCAACTACTGCAGGTTCAACACGAGCGTAACCTGCTCAAGGATCTTTTAGGGGACACAGAGTGAAAAGATAGGATGGTAGCTATCCTATATCTTCCTCGATAAATTTTTTCTGCAAGAAGTTTGCGACTACCAGCGCTTTTCCACAGATTTCTTTGACGCAGTCTCGTCATTGCGCCTCTGTCGCTTTCTTGTCATAGAGGATAAAAAGGCAAAAAAATGAAGAAATAAAAAAAAAAACATTTCAAAGAGCGAAGGATGTTCATCTGAATTCCGTGAGAAAATTGAAGAAGTACCAGCTGCGTAGCCTACTAACGGATGTGAGGATAGGCCTACTCGTATGTCGATTGTTGAATTTATATTTTTGTGGATGAAGCTCTCTTAATTTAAATGTTGCTCTTTAGTCGTGTTGTAATTTTAATTCCAACGATCAGATCACTGAGGGGCTGCCTCTGGATTGGCAAGCACGGGTTTGATACTGAGTCTGGTCAAACCAACGACTTAAAAGTTGGTATATCATTATTCACAGCTTCGCCGCTTGACGTTCTGCGTAAAATAGACAATGACGTGCTCAACAATTTCAGTAGGCCAGGAAGGACCTTGCTTTGCAACAAGTGTTGAAGCAAGCCGACAATTTCACTAGTTGTGCTGTTGGCAAGGGTGCTTCACGAGATTCTTCCATCTGTAATGTGGTAAACAGATGGCCGACAACTCCTAACCGAGCTCGTTATAGCATCTCTGTTGGTTTTCTCGTAATAAAAAGATAAAAACGCAACAAAATGCAATAAATCAAATAAATACAGAGGGTAAAGGATCTCCATCTGCATTCCGCGATGATAGCAAAGGCCAAAGGAGTAGCCTATTATAAACAGATGTGGAGATATGACATCACAATTTTTATTTTCGTGAATGAAATACCGAACTTTGCAAGTTGAGCTTAATGGAGCCAAGCGGCAAGACGTATAAAAGAACAACGCTCCGCTTCTCTATGTCTTTTGTGTAAACCCAGCTGCTTTATAGCCAGGGCAAATTTTCAATGGAGCACTTTAACAACCAGCACTAAGGAATGGAAGTCAGCCTACTAACAACCTTCCGTTTTTTTGTTAATGAAAATTCTTTTACTAATGCTGGTGGTGAGGGTGTTTACATAGCAGAATCTTTTCAATATGAAAAACTTACGTTAGAACCGCATTTTGATGGTTGTGAACAACTATGGTTACGCATTAGCAATACAACTAGTAGCATAAATTATGTAATTGGCACTATTTATCGACATCCATCTTCAAATACTAAAGATTTCATCGAATTTTTAATGACATTCTTTCTGAACTAACTGCTTTTAAAAGTATATTACTTTATATTTGGCGACATTAACATCAACACAACCGCTTCTCCTACCTCTCGTGAGGCAACCGAATACTTAAACATGCTCAATTCGAACTCTGTGGCTTCAATTATAAATACACCCACTTGGGTTACTAAGACAACATCTTCCACTCTGGATCACGTATTAACAAATGAGAACCGTTACACCCTTGCACCACTAGTCGTTGACTATGATATAACTGATCACTATCCAGTCATGGTTGCCATATCAAAGCAGATTGACACACGTCATCGACACGATAAGCCAATCTTGAAACAATCTTTCGTTAAGTTTTCAGCGGATGATTTCAATCTAGACCTTCAAGTTCGGCTTGATGATTTATTCACAGCAAACTACACAACTAATCAGATCAATGTTGAAGACTTTTTTAACAGATTCCATTCATAAATAACACAAACAATTGATACACATGCGCCCGTTAAAAAATATTCCAGAAAATAAAAGAGGTTGCACCAAAAGCCATGGATCACGAAAGGGCTTCTTGTCTCGATAAAGAAAAAGCAAAAAATGCATAAGAGTCATTATAATAAGGGGAGTTCATGAGAAAAATATCTCTATAAATTATATTCCAATTTGCTAAATAGATTAAAAATACTTGCTAAAAGACTCTACTATCACAATCAAGTCATTGCATGTAAAGATAATACTAAAAAACATGGGATATTCTTCGTTCCCTTCTACCTAATAAATCCATATCTTCTGCTCCCAATCCCATAAGCATTAATGGCGAAATTGTCTCTGATTCTGCCACCATTTTGGAAAAATTTAATTCCCACTTTTGAAATATTGGACAGTCCCTGGCACCTAGCATTACTAACGACAGTCACACCAATGATTTTCATTTATACCTCAAATCTCCATGCTCTTCCTCTATTTATCTCCATCCAACGTCCCCTCAGGAAATCACTAAACTTATTTACAACCTGGACTCAAACAAAGCTAATGGTTATGATGATATTTCACCATTTGTTTTAAAAACTGCTGTCCACATTATCTCTCTCCCTCTTTTCATAATTCGAAACCTGTGTATTAGTAACGGAGTTTTTTCTAACTAACTAAAAGTGGCAAAAGTTATGCCAGTATATAAATTCAGGTGTCCTAATGAACCGGGTAACTATCGTCCTATCTCTCTTTCAAGTATAGCAAAAATTTTTAAACGTGTGATTCTCAATGGAATGGTCTCTTTTCTAGAAAGAAATAATTTAATTATATCAACGCAATTTTGGTTTCGTCATAAACACTCCTCAATTCACCCTATTCTAGACCTAATAACTGAATCATGTCAAAATATTGAAGAAAAGCGCTTCTCCACTTTACCATTACTTGATATCAGAAAAGCATTTGATTATGTGCCTCATCCAACTCTTCTAAAAAAACTTGAATTTTACGGCATCCTAGAAGTTTCTTATACATTACTAGATTCTTATCTAAGTGAGAGAAGGCAGTTCGTTTCCATTAATAATAGCAATTCGCAACTTCTTGATGTTACATAATATGGAGTACCTCAAAGCTCTATATTGGGACCTCTATTATTTCTGTTATATGTTAACCATCTTCCCTCTGCTTTACAAACGACGTCACGACTTTTTGCTCATGACACTGCCCTGCTAATCAGTAATTCATCGTTTTCAAAAATGGAAAATCTAGCTGCGTCGAAACTTTCTCGTGTATCCAGATGGATGGCTTCTAATGGCTTAACTCTTCACCCAAATAAAACTTTTGCTTTAAATGTCCTTCCATTTTCTCGAAAACCGTGTCCCTTTGATCTTTCCTTTTTGCTGAATGATGTTAATATTGAAACTCCCAAAGTTACTAAATATCTAGGAATATTAATCGACGATAATCTCTCACTCAAGCCATACATTCATTACCTTGAATATAAATTATCTCGATCGGTTGGTGTAATTTCCAGACTAAGATACCAGTGATGTAGTCCTTGAGGATGTCCTTGGCCTCGAGGACAGGTTTGTGAAGTCCTTGGCCTCAACCGTGTTGTCCTTGGCCTCGGCTCTCCTAGGCCTTGGATTTTGCGCTGTCTTCGGCTCGAGGACTCGATATTTTTAAAAATTCAACTTTGCGATTGTTTTCACAAAACGCAAGCTGTTTTAAGAAAAAATGGTCCAAATAACGATAAGTATCGGTATTTGGTAAGCTCGCGCGGCGAAGAAATAAAAGTAGACAACCATTGACTACGACAACGCATGATGAGAAAATTTTAAAGTTACATGGTGAAAAGCAAAATTTTGACAATTCAAGAATTTGTTTCTCACAATGTCTCCTTAAGGTTTTTAAATTGAAATTGTGAGCAACAAAGCTTTTTGTAGAAAATTTAATCTGTGGTAATTGGATTCTCAGCGAGAGATCTTTATGGTTTGAAAACTCAGGTAGAATGATGGAAAAAAGCTCTTTTACACTTTTCTTCAGAGTTTCAATCAACTGTTGTTTATTTACTATACAATTTGCTTAATAGCCGTCCAAAGCAATCTGAAGTGAAGCAGTGATGTAAAGCAGTCTGAAAAAGAGGATGTAGCGCCGGCGATGTTATTTGATATTACAGTATATCTTTGTTAGAGGTGCTAATGGCAGTTGTCTAGTTTTTTTGCTTTGCTGTTTCTCGACTTTCGTTTAGAGCGCTTGCATGTGGACTGAGCTTGAGGTTTAGCATGGCAGTACGATAAGCTTTTTATCATGGGAAGTCATTCTAGCCAGGCTCATGGTAATTGTTTTTACATATTATAGAACAGATCTACTAGAGTACCGGTACAGCAAAGACTGCAGACTCAGAATGATTAACTCAAACATATGCCTTCTTTGAAAATTATAACTTTTTTATAAAACGTTTGAAAGTAATAACTATAGGGCCAGTGAAGATTGGAATAGCTTAAAGTACGACCAGTAACTTATAGCAAATAATAATTGTGGCCTAAGCTTGAATTTTTATGAACATTTTATTGCATATGCAGATTTGCTTAAAAAACGAAGAGCGTTAATACTATTTTTACGAAGCCACACATGCATAGCTAAGGTTTTTATCGGAGTGAAGTATGTGCATCATGGTAGATGGCCCAGCCGGACATCGAACCCGCGAAACCAGCTCCCCAGCCCAATGCGCCTGCCACTCGGTCAGACAAGCTTTGTTTGGAAAACTTGGGTCTCGAACAAATTCAATGACTTTTGATCTCGGGCTCAGTGGCGTCGTGTCATTGGGGCTCGGGGAGTGAGATGACTTTTTATAATTTAAAAAATTGAAAATTAAAAAAAATAAAATAATAGCCAGTGCTAGTTTGTTTTCATCTTTTAAACTAACCCCATACCCCCGCCCCCCTTTCGTATACTATAAATTCCATTGTTTTGTTGTTTAATTTTTTGCTTCAATCAATCGCTTCGACTCAGGAGTAAAGTTAGTTTGTTGATCTGTGTTTAGAATTTAAAAAACATTTTGCATGCGTTGTTAAAGATTATAGCCTCGAACACTCCTACACACGTCATCCCACCAAATGCGTCAAAACTAATAATGATTGCAACCTGCTTTTATTTATTTTAACCCAGCTTCTATTTTAAGACATGGGCTATTAAAACATTTTTGTATTGTCTGACACTATAGTAGTGACTGCACATCACTGCAAGTACTGATACGTCCTTTTTCGACAAGAAAGTGTGCTGAAACGACTGTTTTTTACGTGAAAACCGTAAAAATCCGTTGGCGACTGGGGGCTAAGCCCCTAGACTCACCTTGCCTACGGCGGCTGGGGCTTTCCCTCAACTCCTTTGTAATGTCCTCCACCTTTGTAAAATCGTGGGGCCACACTGATTGCGCATGCTGTCCGTAATTAAGAAGCGGTTTGGGGTATCAAAATAAATTGCGATTTATTATCCCAAAATTGGGGTATCACGACATATTTTGGTATCTTTTCCTAATTTCCTTTTTTCGTGATGTTACTCAATGCTGAATATGGTTTTTATAAAGGTTGTAAATGATCAACATTTGTTTAAGTTGTTACTCGGGCCCCTCCAAACTTTTTAACTGCATGACGCCGGCTCAAAAATATTTTCAAGTTTATAGGGTCTTGGTCTCGAGTATTTTTTTTCTTGAAGTCTCGACTCTTGACCATCAAAACTTGACTCCATCATTAGTTGATAACAAAATCGAAAACTTTTAACGTTGCAGCTTTAGATTGTGAGTAGAATAATTAATTTTCTGCCCAAACTAAGCTGTTTAGCTCATTGAGTGCTAACTGTTCTAGCATCATCAGCCTTAGTCGAAAGAGATTTTAGCAAAGGAGGATTTATTATGTGACCCCATCGTGCTTGCATTTCGGGGTCTGTGCTTTCGACATCGATTTTTTTTAAGTCTAATTAACACGTTGTGAGGTAGTTCTTTGAGTGTGAATGTGACACGTGAGTGCTTTTCACTTTTTGCTTTGCTTCGTTTTGTAATTTTGATTCTATTATGATTGCTTGCATTTTCGTTGAATTGTAGTTTGTTTTTGGTAAATTGGTTTTAGTTATAATGGTTTATGTATAAGACAGTGGCGGCCTGGTGAGAAGAACCTCCTTAAACTAAATCTGGCTCACCAAGGGTTGTAGGTAGGAATGGTAATGTACGATGTTGTACCGAAGAATGCGGCTACACCATAGATGGGCACAAATCGCTAATCCGCTAATTAGCGAAGCTAATTTTTTCATTAGCGGATTAGCTGTTCAGCTAACGTTCCAAAATGTTAGCGGACTGGTTATCGAAGCTACTTTTTTCACCCGATCCGCTAATCCGCTAGAATAAGAATGGTTGCTAAAGTGGTTTTAGTAAAGAAAAGCCTTTAAGCTGCCATATTTTCCCGTTTTTTGTGCCAGAGAAATATCTACCGGCTATCTTCTAGTTAAGCGCTTAAATCAAGCAATAATAACTCCGTCAATGATATTATAATGCTGAGCTTGCGCAATCACTGTTTCGACATTTTGGAGCTGAGAGGTTATAGACCGGCAGCTGAGAGGGATTGGCATACCTGTTCTATATTACGACCTTGAGTACTACGTCAAAAACTATCGGCGAAAAGTGATTTCTGCCGGGTCAGATTGGATGCGTTTGGCCGTAACCGAGGTCCAAAAAAAAACAAAAAAGCGCTAGCATACCTTTTTGAGGTACCAAATGAAACCTAGTGGAAACGAAAGCTTACATTGACCAGATCACGAAATGGTATGAGACAGAAATTTTTCGGCTGCTCCACTTCCGACAGAAGCCTCCAAAGTTCGAGTGATGACGTCACAAAGGTATGCTAGCGTACCTTTTCTAGGTATCACATGAAACTTAGTGGAAATGAAAGCTTACATTGCATTGATTACGAAATGGTATGTGACAGAAATTTTTTCGGCTGTTTTACCCCCGGCGGAAGCCCCTAGAGTTCGAGTTATGACGTCACAGCGAAAACGACGTCATAATTCAAACTTTGGGGGTTTCTGCCGGGGGTAAAGCAGCCGAAAAAATTTCTGTCACATACCATTTAGTAATCAGTGCAACGTAAGCTTTCGTTTGCATTAGGTTTCGTGCGGCACCTAGAAAAGGTACGCTAGCTATATTGTGACGTCATCACTCGAATTTTGGGGGCTTCTGTTGGGAGTAAATCAACCAAAAAAACTTCCGTCACAAACCATTTCGAGATCTGGTCCATATAAGCTTTCGTTTCCACTAGGTTTCATGTGGTACCTAGAAAAGGTATGCAAGCAATTTCGGGTTTTTTTTTGGGCTACCATTATTGCGGCCAAACGCATCTAATCTAACCCGGCAGAAATCACTTTTCGCCGATGGTTTTTGGCGCAGTACTCAAGGTCGCAGTATAGAAAAGGTATGCTAACCCCTCTCAGCTGCCGGTCTATCAAGTTCCTTGCATTTCGCAAAGGCGCGATAATCGGACATGGCCAGATTAGTCAGAACGACGCATTTCAGTATAGGCCTACTGCGCTTATTTCCCTGCTCTACTTATTTCGGCAATGTGCTTATTTCAGTACTGTGCTAATTTCACTGCCGAGTTTATTTCAATGATGTAAGTTCTTTCAGCGTGTGCCCGAAACCTTGACAATATACCGTGCTATTAAATAAACTTTTGAAAATTGCGTTGATACGATATTGTTTGGACTTGGCTAATCAACTGAAAAACGCGATATTAAAATGATTGCTACAAGTTACAAAATTGATTTTTCGTTGTTTCTGTCTCAAAATAAAATCTTATGATTACTTAGCGGATTAGCGGACGAGCGTTAGCTTCCGCTCACGAAAAATTAGTGTTATCGGATTAGCGTTAGCGAAGCTAATCTGTTTGGTTATCGGATTAGCTGTTAGCGGAGCTAATTTTTGCGTTAGCTGTGCCCACCTATGGGCTACACCTATGGGAAAGCGAACTGCGGATTGAGTACAGACGTAGAAAATGCGGCTATAGGTTACCTAGGCCTACTAGCTTGTAAACACAAAATCCAAAAATGGTTGAACAATTTGGTATGAAGTGAGCAGAACAGTGTCGACCAAAGTAGTAAAGATTTCAACCATCATTAATATTTGTTTCCATGCAGACATTATTTGATTTAAAACAAACCTAAAGTTTTTTGCTTAACTCTGACAAGTTTGCGTGTAACTGGATTAGTGTATGCGTTTTTTCTATATTAATTAAACATCTTACCGTTAAATAACAACAAGGAACTTCATGCTTGATTCATCGGAGTTAGTTTTAGTTTTGTGGCGAGTTTCATCTGGGGCATCTTATATCAATTTATAGCTTTATACCCTGCGCCTAGTAGACCTGACCCTGGATTGTTATCAATTATAATATTTTTGTTAACCCTGTAATTTTTGAAAACGATTGTCGTTGTAGGTATGCAAAATTAAGCTATAAATTGTTTGCGAACCATTATTTCATGACCAAATGACCCACATTTTGAGATTTCATACTGAAATCAGAAAAATGCCCGTTGTCCTTGATCCATGTCCTTGGCCTCAAAAAAAATCCTTGGCCTTGGCCTCGACCTTAAGGTCCTTGGCCTTACTACAACACTGTAAGATACTTCTTACCGTCGAGTGCATTAATTAATTTGTATTTCGCTTTAATTCACTCTCATCTACTTTATGGTCTGCCTGTATGGGCTTCAGTATACAAAACGTATTTAAGTAAAATCAGAGTGCTACAAAACACAGCGATAAGCATTATTTCTAAGACTCCCTATAAAGAAAGAGTTAGCCCTTATTACTATCAACTACATGTACTAAAACTTGATAATTTATACCAATTTGAACTCGCTAAATTTATGCACCAATATACCCGTAATAAACTACCCATCCGACTCTGCAATTATTTTGCTTACTCATCCAATTCCTATTCTTACTCCACGCGCAACTCCTCCAAAGACCACTTGCTCCTCCCGCGTTTTTCTACCACCAAAACTCAAAAGTCCATAAAATATGTAGGCGCCAGCAAAGTCCGTATAACTCACGTATAAGTTGAGCGAATCATTCGTTACATTGTTAAGCGACAATGGAGCAAAAATGTGTCCAAAAAGACAATCGCCTGCCTATCTTTCGTAATGTAAAAACGCTTGAAAGTGTTACAAAAAAGGTCATAACTTCGGTTATGCTTGTTGAATTTAAAAAATTTTAACTGCATCATGAAGCTCTTGACTTACGCTATCGTTTAAAACAAATTTCAAGAAAATTGGTTGTGTTTTAAGCACTCTACATTGTAAATAATTTAAACAGAGATAAAAATTTTTGTAGCGGTTTTTTGACTAGTAGCATTTCTTGTCATTTTAAAACATAAATATAGGGCAGATTTGCAAAGAGTTAATCTGATTCAAATTAAATAGGTTCAATCACAAAAATTTAAACTTCACTATGAAATTGGCGTAGCTATTGGTCGTGGTTTTTCAAACCCTTAAAACTTTTTCGCTAGAAAATGATTGCATAAATTGTTTTAAACCTCATGTAAAATAAGGCTTCACTATATAGAATTAAATTTTTACAACCGTGTTTGGTTGGTAGTGTGGTTTTTAACTTCTGTCGTGCTTCACCCTCGGGCTTTGGACCATTTGTTAAACGAAAAATTCAATAAGCAAAATTTAAGAGGGAAAAATATACCGGTATCTATTTTACTTTTCGATTTTACTGTTTCATATCCATTAACATAGGTCTACGTCGTTTCACGGCCGCAGCTTCTTGAATTTCAAACCTCGGGCTTTTAAAATCAAATATTGTGGGCCAGAATAAAATTAACTAGAGGCTCGTTTTACACATGGTCCAAGGGTGAATCATGATAGAAGTTAACAACCTCACTTCAATCTGGTGAATCTACCATGGTTGCAAAACCTAGTTCTACGCACGAATAGTGAAACCTACTTTTACACGAGGTTTAAAACAATTTACGCAATCATTTTCTTGCAACAAATCTTTGAAGGCTTGGAAAACTACGATCAATAGCTAGGCGACTTTCATGATGAAGTTCAAATTTTTGTAATTGAACCTAGTTTAAATCAAACAATAACTTTTACTTTTTGCAAATCTGTGCTATATTTATGCATTTAAAACAGCAAGAAATGCTGCTAGCGTAAAAATTGCTTCAAAAATTACTAAGTATGTCCAAATTATTAACCATTTAGAGTGCTTAAAACACCATCAATTTTCTTGAAATTTGTTTTAAACGATAGCTAAAATCAGGAGCTTTACGATGCAGTTGAACTTTTCAAAATCGAACGAACGTAACTAAAGTTATGACCTTTTTTCTAACACTTTCAAACGTTTTTGCATTATAAAAGATAGGCAGGCGATTGTCTTTTTGGACACATTTTTTGCCCCATTGTCTCTGCTCCATTCCTGTCCGCGCAACTTATGCGAAGTTATACGGACTTTGGGCGCCAGAGGTGTACACAAACCGGAGAACCGGAGTCGACTGCGGCAGGAGTGTCAATGTGTCAGCCGGATCCGGAGTCATAAGTTTCCAATTGTTGCAGGAGCAGGACCCGGAGTGAAAAATTACCGCATTCTTGTGATATTTGTTCAAAATTTGCCATAATTAGGTTCTGATAATTTGCTTGTTTTGTGCGGTTTAATTCTACCAACATATCGGTATTGATAGATAGCAGCCATAGTATACCAGTACCTAAAAACAAGACAAGTTAAGTAAACAAGTTCTTCTGATGTTAGCAGCATAATGCAATCACTTGGCTAATAAACTGAATTAAAAATTTAGATGCGGGTAGTACCAGACGAAAAACTACACGCGGCAGGCCTAATCTAACCAATTTATTATGACTGTGTATGGTTTGGGTAAGGGTACTAGTGCTAGGGGTAGTCAGCTAAGCGATGTGGAGTTATTTGTGTACTGCAGTTAAGTGTTTTAATGCAGACTACATACAGACAAAGAAGCAGTCTTGCAGTAAGCCTTTGTAGATTGCAGATAGGCTGACTTAGCAGCTTAGTCCAGCAGTTACTGAACCAACATTTTTTCACTTTACATAGGCCAAAAGTTCTAAATTCAAGTTTTGCACAACCCACAAGTTCGCCAGAAAATTTGAAAGTTACTGGGTAATAGTATAAAATTTTTTGTTGCTGCTAGAGTTACGGTAGATTGCTTTGTTTGTACACCCAATAGTTTTAGAAATGACCATGTTTTGCTAATGATTGGAAAAGTAATTGCCACTATTTTGTTAGTTTAATTTTTATGTACTAAACCATCATCAAGTGACATGGCTGAGTGGAATTGGCGTTGGGCTTTGAAACCAAACATCACGGGTTCAAGTCACGACTTGGCCGACCACATTGCACACATGATTGTGTGGCTGTTGACTTGAAGAGCGCAAGCTCAACCTAGTCTTCCTCGTCGATCTGTTCTTTCAACTTAAGTTTTTTATTATGCTGTAACTCCTTAGTTATTACCGGTAATATTTTTATTAGGCCTATATACCGTACCTCACTATTTTGAAGTAATTGGGTTAGTGCAGAATTTCGAGTTTAGTGTTTGGTTAGGTTTGAAGGTTAATTAAAGGGTAGCAACCCGAAGCCAAGCATGTCATTAAAGAAGCAATATTGAAACATGAATGTTGAAGACAGCACAGCCACATTATACATATATAAGATATTGGTCCTGAAATCAGTGGCTCATTCAGATTTGCACCACTAAGTGCTCACTTGGTTAATTTCTTTTGCATAGATCTTTAAATTTGCTTTACTTGTTATCTACCTGTTGAATGTTTAAAATAGCTCTGAGTATTTAATTTAATTATTAAAGTTTGAATGTAAAATGTTTGTAATCCCACTTTTGCTGTGCTAGAAGTTGAGCTTGTTCGTTATATATTACAATTAGGCAGTGGGCACTTCTACAGACAGAGCTTAGGATCAGCATGCAAAGGCTGTTTCGTTTTGAACTGCAGTATTTGGTTCTTTCAAAATAACTACTGGTACATTACAATTTTAAATTGCTTTTCAACTTTCATGTAGCTATTGGTACGCATCAAAGTTGAATTTAATTCATTTGAACAGCTTCACTTGTCCATAATAAAAATTTAAGTCTTGATATTCAGCAGTGTGTTTATATGAAAATACAACTTGAGTATCTCTGAAGTGCCTGACTTTCAGAAGGGCATGAGCATTAGCAATTGATCTTTTTCTGCTTCTTCCCAAGTACTTAAAAATGTTACAAACAACTGAGCAGTTGCAGCGCTGCGGTAAAATAGCCTTCTGAAATATTTGTCCATTTCCCTTCCTAAACAGACACTTTTGCGTAAAAACAGGAGTCGAACAGGAGCAGGAGTATAAAAAGTAGACTTTGACCAGGAGCAGGATCAGGAGTCTGGTTGGTCAAAACAGGAGCAGGAGTCCAAAAAAGGTGACTACGTACACCTCTGGTAGGCGCAAAACCATGGAATTCATTTCCTGAAGCTCTAAGGCAATTATCATACAGGGAATTCAAAATTAGGCTAGGCCTACCTACAAAAATTTACTTTTAGAGAAATACGCCTAGTCCTACTGACTACATAGCTAAAGCATCTATTAGACCGCTCCATCTCCACGTCCCAAAAAAACTCTAATTGTTTTTGTTTTGTTTTTTTGTATTGTTTTTTTCTAAGCCCAATTATGTTAGGCTGCTGTTCGACTCGAAGACCACTGGTCCCTTCTCAGCTGCCTGTTGCTAATTTCATTATTCTGCTATATATTATGCTTTTTTGTGTGTGTCGTGCATTATGAGCAACGAAATAAATTCTCTCTCCCCGTCCCAGGAATGTGGGATGTAATAATTTATACGTAGATTTTCCAGTAACTTTAAGTGTAGAATCTATGGTTTATAGGCTAGCTAGTTGACGTGTTTCAGCTTTCGACAATTTCTTATTCCGTATAAAATTTGTGTACGGTTATTTTCCGGTGAAATAGTCAGCATGGTTAGAAAAAACGCACAATTAATGCGCTCAAAAACTAAAAAAGCAATGTCCTTCCTGGCCTACTGGATGGAAAGGGGAAGTCATGACAACTTCCTCTAATGATGACGACTTTTAATAGCCCGAATCATGATGATGACTTGTAATAGCTCGAAACAGCGCTGCCTCACTCTACGGTAATGCCCTCAGGCTTTACGTTTTTTGCGAGTTTCTTCATCTAGAATTCACTGGTTATGCATAATAAGTAAAAGCACAACATAAAATACTAAATGGCAACAGTATTTTATAGAAAATGTTTACTTTAGTGATGTAGTCGTATACTGCGTTCTGCCTTCTGCATATAGGCCTATATACGGTGTGGCTGCAAGGTATCTACGAAGATGTTCGTATACGCCAAGTAGATTAAACCAGACTAAATACGGTAGCCTACCGGAAATCCTGCTAAGTGTCTTTCCCAACTGCACAACAAGTAAACTTGCTGGCTTGTTTAGTTCTTCACACTGTCTCTTATCTGTTAATGCTGAGCGTCATGCAGGGAAGCTGCAAATACCAATTTTAAAGTCATCGGTTAGACCCGATTCAAAATCAAACCCAAGTCAACAGCTCCCTAGGCAAACTTGTTACCACTCAGCCATCTGAGCTGTAAATGCTTTTAACATTTTGTGAATTGTGAATTTAACTGATGCTACTGGTATTTATCACACTCTTTTGTGATTATGATCGTAAATAAGTTAGGTGTTATTACATGTATTAAAATATTAATGTGAAATGATTGAGATAAGTGATTTTATTCCTCCTTTAATCAGTGGTGCATGTGCTGGATTATCTGTTGATTTGTCTTTGTTTCCGGTTGATACTATTAAAACCAGACTTCAAAGTAAAAGCGGATTTTTCACAGCAGGTGGTTTTCGTAACCTTTATGCTGGTGTTGGCTCAGTGATAGTTGGGTCTACACCAGGTGCTGCAGTATTCTTTACTGGATATGAATCAACACGACTGTTATTGCATCCTTATTCTTCTGGCCTTGCATATGGACATGTTACAATTGACATGACAGCTGCTTCATTAGGTGAAGTTCTTGCTTGTTTAGTTCGAGTTCCTGTTGAAGTCGTTAAACAACGAGCTCAAGTTAATGAAAACATGAGAAGTTTTAATGTTTTTTATCATTGTGTTCAAGAAGAAGGTTTTAAAGGTTTATATCGTGGCTATAAAAGTACTGTACTTAGAGAAATTCCTTTCTCAATAATTCAATTTCCATTATGGGAATATCTCAAGTCATTAGTAAAACAGCACCAAGGTGGCAGTTTGTCTGCATTTCAAAGCGGTTGCTGTGGTTTTGTGGCTGGAGGAATTTCTGCTGCTGCAACTACCCCTCTAGATGTTGCTAAAACACGAATAATGCTTGCAGAAAAGCATGAAACAACAGCACAAGGTAAAATTATACCAGTTTTATTAGACGTGTGGAAAAACGAAGGTACTCGTGCACTTTTTTCTGGTATTATTCCTCGTGTAACTATTATATCGTTTGGAGGATTTATATTTCTAGGTGTTTATGACTTCGTAAATAATATTGTAAAGTCTGAAATAAAATGACCCAATGTTCACTGCGTTATTATAATTGAATGTGCTTTGTGCTTTATTATAGTTAAGCATTGTCTACAACAAAAATGCCTTGGCATTGTATAAAAATGAAACAGTTTATGAAAACTGAATGCTGAGGAAGAAAAATTTGGCATAATTTGGATGGATTGCCTGGGTGTATATCTTTCATTTTAATACAACTGTAAGTGTTTTTGCTGAAATTTTTTTGGTTATATAATTACCATTGTTGAGTTTTTATTCAAATTATGTTTATTTGTTTATTTCTGACGTCAGTGTTTGCAGCATTTTTAGTACATTGGCTCTGTTTACTGAGAAATGGCAAGATTACTGTTTAGTGTTGACATATTT
The DNA here is from genome assembly GCA_964006365.1 of Trididemnum miniatum. Classification (NCBI taxonomy): domain Eukaryota; kingdom Metazoa; phylum Chordata; class Ascidiacea; order Aplousobranchia; family Didemnidae; genus Trididemnum; species Trididemnum miniatum. The sequence goes on from OZ023238.1 coordinate 13,389,181, forward strand.
TATTTTCAAACAAAATGTCTCTCTATGATGTCTTAAAAAATTCGTGATTTTTGTAGTGCGAGGATTGTCATTTTACATAACCATTATCACAATAATCTAAAAACTTATGAAAAAAATTATCTGTGTTTCAGCAACACGCAGAATTGATTGTAAAACTTTTTTTATTCATGTAGAGAGAACTTGTATCATGCATCTATCAAACCCTTTCCTAAGATGATGTTATGCTGTGCATGTAAATGAGTGCGTTATACCATTGGTTTATAGTTTCTTGCCAAACTTTTGTTTTTGTGTATGTTTTTTTGTGCTGTCTCATATTCAGTTGATGAAATGTTCCTTCATGTTTTTGTGTTCAAGTTGTTTTTCTAATGAAAGTAACGTGAAATGCTTTTGAACTCATTTATACTTATGCACAAAATTTTGCAGACTTTTCCAGTGCAATGTTGGTTAACTTTCTCATGAGTGTCAACCGCTGTTTCAGTTGTCTGGTAAGCCATCTGCATCTTCACAGGTTCTTGTTTGGGTTCATTTTAAAGTAGATCACCATCATCATGTACTAAAAATTTAGGTCATGACCCTTTGAGTACCAAACTACGAATGAAATTGAAGTTTTCTTTGTTTGGTTACAAAAACCTTCTAACAGAAGCACTTACATTACGGCAGCTTATGAATGGAGATGAGCCATTGTCAGAAGTTAGGATTTGTGAATTTCACGAAAGGTTTAAAGATGCGAGGCCTTACACAAGCACTACTCGTATTCTCCAAGATGTTATTGTATCACTATTCATCTAATTTTTGGAATATATAATTTTGTTAAAAGCCTTGGAATATTTTATAGTACATTTTTGCTACTCGCATTTTTAATAACATTAGTGGCCCATGAAGCTCTAGACATGTGTTTTTGCTTGTTAATCTTTTTACAATTAAATATGGATGAGTGTTAGTTTTACTGTGTAAGATTCTGCACCATTTTTTAGTAAATAGTCAAATTCAGGGAACGAATTTCATTTGATAAAATATTCTCAGGCATCATAAATACATAATCGCCAATTCCAGCTATCCGTTATGGTAATTAGTTTTTGCTCGTGTAATTCGTTGTAAGCCTAAAACGCAATTTCCATTCACTGATGTCATTAGCTGTTCGAAATACAGAAATTCTGTTAGTCTCAAACTAGTCGCTTGAACTCTTGGGATGTACAAGACACTGCTTGCGCTAATCAATTCTCAAAATTCTTCACGAAATTATACTAAATTTGACTATTCCAAACTGATGGTTAGCAAACTTTCGTGCAACAAGGTGCAAATGATGGTTGACTTCGAGTCAAAATATACAAGACGTCGGTAATATTTTTCTCAGTGATGTTTCAGTCTGCCTTCGTGCATATATTGTGTATTCTTTCATTGTTAACTGACGAAAAAAAAATAGCTACCGAAATTCTTCTTTCACCTCTCCAGGGGTTATGTGTCTTTGCAAGTAGGAAGTTGTTTAGGCTAACTTGCTCTTCAGAAAACTGTTACAATTTTTTAATAAAAACTTGATTAAGAAAAATAATTGTTTTAGATCCATCATTAATAGTTTCATCGATAATAATTTTTGCTCGTTATCTATTGTCCTTACATAATGTTAGCCATTACTTCATATCAAAGTTGCTTGTCTTCCCGAGCGTTTACTCTCTTTTGATATGTACTCTTTCGTTTTCTTTTTAACATTTTTATGAAACCATACTCTTCCCACCTTCCAACAACCACCTCTGCACGCACGTTCTCGTTATCGTGTAAGGTCTACAACACCTGGTAAACCTCTTTTCCAGTAAATAAACACCACTGAAAGTTTGACAGGTCAGCTGATGGTCCTGTTTTTCTTGCGTTATTGCTATAATACATATGCAGTAATTTTTGTCGATTAATTTGTGGAAAAACTGTAATTAAATGCATGTTTGGTTTTATGCAATGAGTGTAGCTTAAGCATGAATTCAAGTGTGATAATGTCAAAATTCAAATGGAAACTAAAGTAAATGTTGCGTAGATTATGCATCTAGGGAACTATTTTCCAAATATGATTTGTCTAAGCATCGTTAGTTTAGCTTGTGATGGAACTTTCAAAATAATTTGTGTCATATTTTCAGATTTTTGAAATAGCATAAATAGTATATTATTACCAAAGTAACAATGCAGACGGTGTTATTTTTAATTGATAATTCTGCTTCAATGAACCAAAGATGCTACTTAGGCACAACTTTATTGGATGTTGCTAAAGGTGCTGTGGAATCGTTCATCAAACAAAGAGCAAACCGAACTGACAAGTACTTGTTGGTGACTTTTGACGATCCACCCAATGGTGTGAAAGCTGGTTGGAAGGAATGCCAAAATCATGGCGTAATTTTAAATAGATTGAAAAGTGTCACAGCTGATGGCCTTACCACATTTGGTCAAGCTTTAAAACTTTCGTTTGATATTCTCAGTGTAAACCGCCATTTAACAGGCATTGACACCTACGGGCAAGGGAGAAGTCCGTTCTTTTTGGAACCTTCAATGATTGTCGCAATAACTGATGGTGGAAAACTAAGTAATCGATCTGCCGTTTTCAACGAACTTCATTTACCTATGACCAATGCATTACCTGGAAGTGAATTGACTAAAGAACCATTTCGCTGGGATCAGAGGTTGTTTTCCTTGGTCTTGCGACTTCCTGCGAACGCCACAAAAGAGCCGGAGCAATTGGGAAGTGTACCGAGCGATTCGTCTCCAATTAGTTTGATGTGTGAAGTGACTGGTGGTCGTTCGTATTGCGTAAGAACACACAAGACCTTACTGCAGTGTTTAGATTCCTTACTTCAAAAAGTACAGAGTGGTGTTGTAATTCATTTTGAAAAGGACCCTGCTTGTGACAAACATGTTGGTGGTAAGAAGAGTGCTTTTCCAAGCAGCATTTTGAATGAACCAGTCGGAAAACATTCTCCTGCTTACACTTCAGAATTTACTGATGGTCATTTGAAATCAGCGAACGACACTCCGTTGTGGCATTCCCTGCATCGAATGATATATGTAAGACCAAATGCAAAGAGTGGGCTACCTTTCGGACATTGGCCTTTGCCTGAATCCTACTGTCCTGATCACAATGCCCCAACCTTGCCTCCTCGCAATGCACACCCGACTCTGCATTTTAGATCGGAAGATGTTGAGCCTATTTTGCTTCCCAGTTTTCCCTATGATAAATATGAATTAGAGCCTTCTCCTTTGACTCAAGTTTTACTTGAAAAGAAGAACTCAAACATATGTTGGGTGGTATATGTCGAAAACAGTGGCAAGCAATCGGGGGTTTCTCATCCTTGTGGTTATTTAAAAGCCAGTACCAATTTGACTTGTGTCAACCTGTTTGTAATGCCTTATAATTACCCAATGATTCTTCCTCTCGTAGAGCAACTTATTAAACAGAAGATGAAGCCTTCCATGGAGTGGCGACGCATGTTTGATGATTATTTAAAAATGCTTCCCCCTTATTATTTCACTCCATTTAGAAAATCACTGAAACAAATCGCCGCTCCTAATCTCATTGCTGACACTTTTAATACAGGTTTGAGCTATTCGGTTACTGTTCATTTCAAGAAATTGAAAGAACAAACAAAAGTTGCAGCGGATCGATTTCTGGCGGCCAATGAAAACCACGTCAAAGGAGTGGCGGTGCATCCTCGTTACAGCGCTGTTTCAGTGACTCAACTTCCTAATTTCCAAAAACTTCTCGCTTCTGTTACTGGCGAAGATAATATGCTAGGGAAGGTTGAAGTAAATGATTTTCCTGGTTTTTGCATTGGCAGAGCCGATGGCAAAAAGCAAATGCTTCCTCGCGAATATCATAATCCATTTGATATTTCCAGACGGAATCTGTTGTCTCAACTCCGGAAGATGAGGATGAATTTTAAGCAGGTTGTTCAGACTACTTTTGCCAAAGCAGTTGGTTCCTCGGTTGACCGCGCATTTCGTGTCCGTTTGCAAGATCGAGTTGAAATTCACAATCAACCAATATCACAGATGGGGAATTACCAAGAATACGTCAAGGCGCTTCCTACTCCACTCCGTGAAGCTAATCCTGACGCTCCCAGGCGCTTGCACACTTTTGGAAATCCGTTTAAATTAGCCAAAGAAAAGGGAATTATGATCGATGAAACAGAAGATTATGATGGACCTCCGGATACCTCTGGTTCAAAAATAAGGAGGAGGTCGACAGGAGACATCGGCGTTTTTTCTCATAAGCGAAAACGCTCTCGAAGCCCGTTCAGATTTAATTTGAAGAAGATGGAAAAGTTATCGCAATCCAACAAGCTTTCTGATTCTTTTAACGTCCTGAAAGAAAAGGAAAATGTGGTGGAGGAAGCATCATCATCTGATACGTCCCGAGATGAAAAGGAAACGCAGAAAAACGAATCGAGTGAAAGTGACTTGAATATCTTCGCTCGGATTCAATCTTTGGAGCCTAGTTTAAAGGAGCCAATAGTTATGGAAGAAAAGCCAAAGACGGAGGAGAAAAAGGAAGAAGCAAGTGTTCGTAACATTGCAATTAAAGCACACGTTATTAAACTTATTCGCAGACCTGGCAGACAGAATTCCAATGTTGTCAAAGAACTATCAAAATTAAGCGGTTCCATTGCCGAAAAACAAAAACTCGTGCAATTGTTCGTGTCGGAATCCCAGCGTTTCAAACGTCATAACTTGATAGTCGTATTTGAGGAATTTGAGGGAAACTTGTTAAGAATGGGTGATGTGATTCAATTTGTTGACAATACATTGGACTCGTAAGGCGTTGCGGTGGCTATCGTTCATTCTGCTACTCTGGTCATGAACCCGGTGGAGATATTTGTTCGATTTCAGGCTGAACTATACAGTTAGTTCTTGATCTAATAAACATTTTTTCGTGTTGGCGTCAAGTTTCTTTAGTTCGGGTTTAATCTTACTAAAATTTTGTGCCGCATTATTATTGTCGGGCACGCTCATTACAGCATGCCGGATACTGTCTTAATATCTTCTTGACGTAAGTAGGCCTACTAACAATCGGGGCCGTTTACATTTTTTTTGGGGGGGGGGCTGAATATATTTTTGGAGGGCCGAAAAATCAACGTAAATATTTTCTGATTTTTTATTTTTATTGATTCTCAAGAAACCTGAGCAGATGAATTTCAGTCAAGTAAAAAGTTTACCCAGAAAAAAGTACTTCCACGCGGAATCGAAAAACGCAAGTAGGCCTAATAAATTTGCGCCGATGTAGGCTACTGGTAATACTCTCAAAACTTACAACAATCTTGTGGAAATAAAATGATAGAGAGAGGTAAAATGTGTTAACAGGGCCAGATTAACGGTTTCAAGGCCTGGAGCTATACGGTAATCAGAAGCCTATATTTTCCCCGTTAATTGAACAGCAAATATATTTAGTTTACGTAATGGTAGTAATCATTCAAAGAACATATTTTTTGAATTTAGACAGAAAATACGTCCTATTTTGAACATTCGAAGTTTAAGAAGATATTACCACAGAGCGCAAAGTTTTGCAAATAATTGCTTTCTATCTATTGTTTTGTAAAGGATCTAACGATTTTTCCCACAAAACCGTTAAGAGTTTGCGTTGTCGTCCTTCATAAAGTCTCTATTTCGTAGCTTATCCTGCGTCATTTACATAGCGATACAAAAAATTGTACGGCATTTTGTGTGAAACCATCTTGAATTTGCGCTACTGTTTACAAATTATTGCAACAAAATGATTACAAATTTCAATGACTCGCTGTACCACCGTGACGTTTCTTCAGAGCTGTGTCGCTCAGGCGCTTGTTCCCGCCACTCGTATAACGCTTCAGCGTAATCTTAATGAAGATTTGGTTTGATTTTTTTTTTAGAGAAGAAAACGTTACATGACACCGCCGCGTGTAACGAGTGGCGGTGCCCATCTCCGCAGCGAAGCGCCTGGCCAACTCAGCTCCGAAGAAACATTGCAACAGTGGCAAGCCATTGGCGACTCTTGTCCGATTTGACCGACCCGGTAGTCAACCTCAGACCCCCCGCACCGATAGCGTGCGCTTAACAACTGTACTAACCAGCCGGGCTATCAAATCTTCATTATACTCGCAGTATTACGCCAAATCGTGTTACGAGTGGCGGGTCCATCTCCGCGGCTTAGCTCCGAAGAAAGGTCGCAGCGCTGGCGAAACGTTGTTAACACTGTGTCGGATTTGACCGACCAGGGATTCAGGGGCGGATCCAGAAAATTTTGGTGGGGGGGATGCAGTTTTGAATTAGGTTGAATGTTAAGTGAACGCAAAGATGTTAAACCCGAAAAAGAGCGTAAATAAGCATTTTTCAGAAAATGTGTCCACGTGAAACTGAAAGTAGTAGTTCTATATTTAGAACTTTTTAGCACCAAATTTTGACATTTTTTAAGCGTACCTTTTTTTTGGCAAAGTTGAATTTGAAGCAAATAGGGAAACAAAAATGATTTTAGAGAGGTCCGGGGGCATGCTCCCCCGGAAAATTTTTGAAAATTTACATACTGTAATGGGCATTTTGGCGCTATTCGAACAATTTGTAACGCAAATTTTATTATTGCATTTTGTTTGCACATTTTTGATTTATACGTGGCTAAAGGGCTGTTTGCACTAAATGCGAGTTTAATCCGATTTGTTGTACGAAATTTCATACATTTTTTGACGTAAGAAGTTGGTGGAAATATCTTCACACAACTGGAACCCCAACAGTTTTTCTTTTTATCGGTTATTTTGTGAAGCACCTTGCAATTGTTTTCTAAAATGCCGAGCAAAATGACGTAGTTTTACGTCATAACTTCTAACAGTCTGACTGTTTCGTGGCCTACGTCACTTTACGTACGAAAAGTCGCATTGCATTCTGTGTAAACACACCTTAAGGCGTAAGAATTATTGTTAAATCGAAGAGGTTCGAAGTTATGGATCAATTTTATTCATCAAAAACATTGTTAAAATTGGCTGGTGGGGGGATGCATCCCCCTCTGGATCCGCCACTGCCGAGATTGGAACCCCCAACTTCCCACACTGATAGCAATGTCTTATAACAACTTTGCACAACACTCAGACATCAGTCTGTCTAACGGTGAAAATTTAAAGCCCTTCTGCATTCAGTATTAGGGTGCGAATCAGAAATTGGTCTCGAGATTTAAACTAAACATCGATTGAAGCAGCTATCTTAGTAAAAATAATCATAGATCATTGGGTTTATGTTTTGTTATCATTTCCACATGAACCGGCAAATAGTTTTTTTTTGGGGGGGAAGCTAAAACAAACTCTGGGGGAGGGGATTAGTCCCCGGTAGCCCCCCCCCCCCCCCCCCCCCGTTGGCTACGGCTCCGCTAACAATCCATATGGCACTTTGTTAAGGGTTCATTACTGCAGTAATTGTGAAGTCACAAAGCATTTCTACTAGGTTATGTTACTGTAAAACCTACGAAGATAAGCATGATCAGCGTATCTTAAACTAATTTGAAGGTGAGAAAAACGCCGGTAGGGGTTGGTCCAATTTACCGGCGTTTTTCTCACTTTTAAGGTTGAAATTAATCGTTAAATTTTTATGTCTGTATTATAAATTGATTGGTGCTATTTTGAGATCCTGGTAATTGTTTAAGTTGGATGAAACTGTGGCAAAAAATTGGCTTAAGCAAAAGACGCCATCGGTGCTAATGTTTTCATGTCGAAAATTTACGACCAATTCACGGAGATTGCGTGAGAAGTAATAAATTTTTCAAGTTTACAAGCTTGCCTTATTGAAGGGGAAATGGTTCAGCGAAAGGTGTTTTTATCATATTCTTGCAAATGCCAATTGATTACTAAGGGCTTTCTTTGGATGAGTTGTGATGGAACTTCGTTGGTTCCTTGTTTTTGTACCGGTACTTGGGAGCTATTACAGCTGACTGATAATTACGTGTAGTTATGCCTTTTTAATCTGTAATGGCATCCATTAGTGATTTTTTTGCAAACTTTTGTTGAATAATCATGAAATGTGTTTATCCGAAAGTTTTCGTTTGCAACCTACCCAGGATAACATTTTTTTTAAATATTTGATCCCGCTAAAGGTGAAAATGGACTACAGAATTCGAAAATGTGTGGCAAGTTGGCATGCATCAAGAATTCCATAGATTGGAGCAAAGCATTTTCATGCAGGGCAGCTCATAAGTTTGTGGGAGAAGTAATCACTGTAACTGTAGATGAATGAAAACGTTTTTTTAAATTATTTTAAAGTAGTGCGTAAGTGGGCTGAATTTGTACAGCAATGCAGAGATAGACAACTTTTTAAGTGAACTCGTTTTATGCCTCTGTGCTGATTTATTAATTCTGGGGGAGATAGAAACGTTTTTTTTTTTTGTTTTTTTTTCTTGCCTTATTTAATTAAATCTGTAGGCATTATCACCCTTGTGCCAATGGTTTCAATTATTATTGGTCCAACTATACTAGTAAGCCTTATAGCTCTTCGGCTCTGATACTGCAACTGGCATATCCGTTTGTCACAATGGTAGATTTTCTTCAAACACAGAAATCAGTTCAGCGTTGGTCATGTTACGTCATTATTATAATTTAATCGCTTAATTACGCCATTTTCACTTCTTTTTTCCCAGTATGTTGTCCTGATACACCTGTAGCTAATTTTGACTATACTTTAAAAAAATCTCCGCCAACTGCTAATTATCGGACAAAACAGAAGTATCACGAAAACAGCGTAAGAGTAGCTTTATTTAAGTCGCTTTCGAATAGCAAACAAGGCGACCTGCCATCCCGCATATTATCGAATGGAAAGGTGGATCAGTGTCGACCGCTTATTCACGCTTTTATTGCAAGGTCTCGCTCATTCACACGCACAATACCAGTTATTAGCAATGCAAGGTGCTTTTTTTCCAAAAAATTCGCTGTGACGAAATGCAAATAGAGATGTTTAAAATGTGAAAATACTAGTATAATCAAAATATATATCTTAGGCTCCAGAGCTCAGCGCTTTGGGTGTTTTGTGGAACTACTTGCACCCGCAGCAAATGGTGAATGCTGCCACTATTGATACGTCATTAGTTATCGTTGCATTGAAATACAATGCATACGTTAAAAGTGAAAAAAAAATGAAGAATGTACTGGCGAACATAAAAACTTGATAAAATAACGACGAAATCTGAAGACATTGCACAGCAAGAAAACTTAAGTTAAAATACACCATACGACTAAAATCATCTATATCTTAAGGACGGAAGTAAAAACAATCAAAAAATTTTCACACAAGTTTTCTAAGCAATATGCCTTAGATTTGGGAGTTATCCTGCACTGCGTGCATGTAACTGTACCTGGACGAACCTTTCCGCTCGTTTCTCCCTTTGATCCTTGGAGATTTACGAACCATTGCGCTGGCAATAAGAGGACTGGCACATTTTTCGGTGACAACATCCTCAGATAAATATGAAGTTCCTACGAAGGACGACTGTTTGTTAACTTTCCTTTGTTTGACACCGGTTCTTTGAGTTCGAGGAGACTGAGTTAGTTGAGAAGAAGTTGTATTGTTACTGTTGTTTTGATTGGGACTACCAGGTTGTGGGGATGTCGAAAAAGAAGAGTCGCTCTCATAGAGAGGACGCAAACCCACTGGACTAGAGTCTGGACGTAATGCTGGATCTTTTCTATACAAACCACGACGGAAGAGAGAGGAGTCATTACGCCTGAGATCAATGGGAGGTTGGAGGTTAGGAAGGGATGAAGTAGGACTTAAAGGGGAGGCCACATCTCTGGAACGTTGGAGTTTATCATTGTCCAAAAGGTCACCCACCGACCCTGTATTTTCACTGGAAGGATACGACGACAAATTGTGCACCATGCCGGGTTCACTTGGAGAAATGGAAAGTAAACTGCGAGTTTCAGGAATCGAGCTGTTGGGATCGTTTGAGGAATTCTCCTGTGCGGCAAGCTGATGTTCCGCGCTCACCAACTCGCACAAAGAATTCGTGTACACTTCGTACTTGTGGACCTGTTCGACAAAGAAACGACGTCAGTACGGCTTGTGATAACACAGGGGTTCATAACCTTTTTTGTCTCGTTTACTCCTTGCCAAAAGAAAAAAGTAGGCCTACTATTTACCTCCTGTGTACCCCTACTGCTTTTTCAACACTAAATATTAAAGTTTTCTTTAGTCTTTAATTCAGAAAATTTACCCCCTCGGAAGGTAAGATTTACCCCCAGGGGGTAAATTTACCCCCGGTCAAGAACCCGTGATAACAGGTCCACCAGTACTAGCTCTGCAAATCATCGTTTGAGCAGGTTGAACGACGTGTAGCGAAGCTACTCCAGCTCAGCAACGATCTTTGCAAAGATGGAAACAGCTGATAACGCGTCAGTACGTAATTCATTCATTAAGTGGTAATGAAATTAAACCGATTTTAACTTACATACTGCGAACAATCAGAGAGCAAAATAGTTTTGGCTAAAATGATCACTAATGCGACGCCAAGAACATCAATCCAGTCCGGCCAACTATGTTTCAGCTTTTCAGCGGTTGATTGCGTTGCGATGTAGTACCACAGCATCTACTACAGCAATTTAACAGATACAGCGATCTACTGCATATTCAAAATAGCCTACAGTATCAAGTGGGTGAAACTCTTCGTTTTCATTGAGTTGGTATTCACAATCAAATCTCACCTCATGAAGCAAGTACTCTTCTTTATCTTTGTAGTATTGTTTTTCTGTCGTTTTATCGCTGTCTTGCGGCTGATTTTTTTGAAGTTCATCAAGTTCATTACATAGCTCATCAAGTCGATTCTGCTGCGCCTCAAGTTGTTTTACCTGCTCACAAAAGTGAGTATACATCACCAGAAACTTTATAACTTCTCCAGTCATACGTCATCGTAAAAGGGTTACCGCGTCAGCGTTACAGTTTTTTACTGGACTGTCACACTAGACCTGGCATAGCCAATAGTGTCTCAATTGGCAGAAATAAATTTGACACTTACAAAGATGATCCTTGTTTTTTAGCTCTACTACATAAACGAATGCAGTGGCGGAGGGTCAAAGGGTTAAAATCTTGTGCTAGAAGCGATCGTAGAAACTGTGGCAAGGCATTCGTGTTGACAACATCAATTATATTCGCACAAATAGCGATGATTTCGACCACACCATATCATGCAAAAGTGGTTCTTGTAAAATTATAACTTGGTTTTGAATTATGAACGATTTATTTCAAGACATATTATCGACTACTATAATGTAGTAGCATTGATGAATAGCCTTGAATTTAATCAATTAACCAAACAATAGTTGGTAATTGATCGGTTTTCACATAATCGGTGTCGGCCTCTCGGCCTTTTTAGTCCGATTACCGTAAGTGGTTTTGAGTAATTCTTTTCACGATGGTTTAAAAATTGCAGCAAAATTGAGATAACGTAGGAGTTTTGTCCTTACACACTAACCCCGAGCTTTTGCGAATTGGGCATGTTTTCAAATAATGGTAGGTGAAATTTGCATTAAGACTTCACAATAGCTTTGCAAACTAAGTAATTAAAGACAGAAAATGAATAAATTTAAGAGTAAGAGTCATATAAGTTTCAAAATGTAGAAAATGGGCCTCTACTTTAAGTGATTTTTCGTGGATTTATGTTGTTTGAAACTATACGCGAGGGGTAGCAGGTTAGAAAACCCAACACACAGGGAGGCGTGGTGTCATTTTCAAAACTTTAGTCAATTGAGTCGGTGATTCAATTGACGATTGAAATTATACTGAGCAGTGAACAACATATACCCGAATGTTTTCAAAGTTCAGGTTTTGAATTTTAAGCCAGACTTTTGCTTCTATGATTCCTTTTCTTTCTGGATCACAACTGCACACAAAAAGTTACTACGTATAACCCAGATAGTCGACACGGCAAATTTTTCTAATGCACGTAATTGAATAGTATTGTATTAAAAAAGATACGTATTGTTGATTGATAACCAAACTTAATACATATTGCTGATTGATAACCAAACTTACCAAAGGTAGAGTAGAACTAGCAGATGGGAGGAGGGGGCGCTGGAATTTGACTTGCGAACCAACACCGGCCGATAGAGGAGCAGCTGAGAGCAAGGCAGCGTTACGGTTGATTGAACGAATCCATGCTTTTAATTCATCCTTAGAACTAGAGAAAAAAAAGCATGATGGTTCTACATTGCTTACAAGTGCGATTGGCAGCTTTTATTGACTTTCGGCGACTATTGGGTCAATTCATCAAGCAGATTTTTTTCGATCTGCTACTGAAGATAGCTTTTTCCGTAACCGAATCAACAAACAAAGTGATAATAATACACTGCAGAATGATTCTGATTAAGATTCAGCGTTGGAATGCGGACTTTTTTGCACTGATGCTCAATTTTTGAACATAGCTGAAGTGCACGTTCTTATATAAGACACCTTATATAAGAATTACTACATCTGATAATTGCCATAACTACAGCTATTACCGGCTGCAAATCATCTTAATAAGCAAGAAGACGAACATGTTTCAGCCAGCAACGTTGCAGCTGGAATTTAACTGTAATTCGAAAACACAGAAGGCATTTCTTCATTCATTTAACGTTGCGAAGATAGTGCTATATCGGTCTGCAGCCGTGTTAAATAGCGCACCTTTTATGCAGTGGTACACTAACGTTAGTTCATTATTAGCAATGAAGAATTCCATGTTGGATTGTATATCGTTTTGTCCTTTTCACAAACGCTTTGCTTCTAGTTTTTGTTTTTTTGGTTGCTCAAAAAATTTTAGCTCGATTATTTAAGACCCGCGGAGGTAAACAACTTGCACATTTGTTTATGCACTCCGGCCATCAGCTAAAAACTTACGAAGAGGTATTAGCAACCATGACGTGCTTTTGCTAGCATCACGAGACACAGTGACAAGCAGAAGTGCACTGGATGAGTGATTGCTACTTCACACTTTCACATCCTCCAAATGGTTATAAAACTGCTTATCCGACACCGGATATATCCATCCATTATCACAATATTTAGGCGAGATTAAACTGACCAGATCACGCCAGTAGCTTATTAAGTGACCAAGTAAAACTATAATGAGATTTTCAAGGCGTTTTAATGATATTTGTTAAGGCGTTTGGAACGAAAATAATTTTTCGACAATGATCTTCAAACATGACGACTACATCCCACTCAAGACAGCGCGATCGATTTAACCAGCAATTCCTATCGGAAGACTCATTTTTCAAGTCAACTGCAGTTCAATGCACTCATGTTTTTTCCACGAAGACTTCCAAAACATCCGTTTGAACTTTCGGAGGCAAAAACGTCTCGAACGTAAGAAGTAGAATTAGGCAATGGTGTCGTCACAAGGTCATTCGTCTATCAAGCAACAAGGGATGACACTGTGGCTGCAATGCACTAAGCTGAGCAGAGTTAAGAATAAAACCTATCTCCAGACACAAGCCATCAAATTTATTTCACCGGTTTAAGTGATTACTCTCATACTTACTTAAACCGGTAAAATGAATGAAATTACTCTCACATACTTACTTGGCTTGATAAAGCGCGACTGTTTTGTTAGCCAGTGTTAATCGGAAGACAGTGTCACGTCTCGTCGCATTATGCGAAGTTTCGACTTCAGCTAATGAATGATGCAAGGAAACTTTGACAGCGTCATGAGAATCTTTCTGTGAAACAAAACACACTAGCTAGCCACAACCACAGCAAACCAAACCATCAATAAACTTAGGCAGCATCACCTTGCAATGAAAGTACTTAATGCTTTCTGTGCGTAAAGAAACAAGGTTTACCGTCTGTCCATCACATACCGTGAATTTACCCATTTCGCGTGAAAAAAAAACATTTCATATTATATTTGAATAAATGCGCTAAACGTTAAGTTTTTATGCAACATTGACCATTAAAAGTTATGTCACAGGATATTCAAAAATATATATTAACTGTTCTACATAACTTGAATGCATTAAACAACGAACACGCATCCACAAAAGAAAATTAGTTAATTGAATGCAATTAAAAGCAACTTCAACCAGCAATATGTTTATCCAAACAATTTCCCAGTACACACTTCCTCGTAAGTCTTGCCAACGTCTTGTTTTGAGAAGTTGTTTAGCATTTAAATATTTGGAACCAATTTCCATTTTCTATTTTCCGCCACCTGCTTGCATTAACACTTACAAATGTATGAAGCACTCTCAATGCAGCAGCATGAGTCACTGACACTTCTAACATTTGTGAGTCGCCAAATACGGAAATAAGTTACAAAGAAAAGTAACAGCCTGCAGTAGCCCAATGCTGAATCATGTCAGTTGCATCGGCTTTAAATGCAGCACAACTATGTGAACTAAGAGCCAGTTCAATCAGACAACTGCGAACTAAGCTGTTACAAGGTGTTTTGCGGAAGTGAAACGGTTCCTTTAAATTTTTTCACCTTTTAACAAGCAAAAAGTTATGCAATTCTGCTAGCTTTTCACTTTTTTTTAACAGCTACGGAATGCTAAACCATAGGTTAGTAAATCCCAGACTAAGAGGTAACTCGGTCGAATGTCTTCGCCCTATTCAAAACTTAATTACATAAGCAGCCTGTAGTTCTTGCTACTTCAGTTGCTGTTGCGCACAGCAGACAAACACGACAAAAAAATTGTCTACCTTCACTAAATGTAGTTCGAGTCCCTGGAGCGCAGCCATCATTAACTTCCAACGTCGTTTCCGTTTCGGTGCTAAAAAAAAAAAGTAAAAATTACACATTGAGAGTTACATACCAACAAGCAAGACAGAGTTTCAAAATCTTAGTTTTGTAATTTTTTAGGCTTCAATAAAAAATCATGCCACAAATGGCATTTTAAACCTCAATCACCTAATACCCATTGCTTAAGCAGCCACAAGCAATGATTAAACCTACCGTGTTTTTGGTGTAACATGCTAAGGGTGCACAAGCCGTTTTTTAGCAGAGATAAAAATAGCCAACATAGACACCACACAATGCCTTATGCTATTGAATTCAGCAATTGAGCAGAAGGGCAGCAAACCCCTTTTTTATAACAAGAAAAATATACTAATCGTCACCGCATTTGGCATAATAACTCTTGCAACTGATGATCTGTCGTATCAGCAGCTTTTTACAGCGCAATTGGGTTTATTTTTTTCTGGTGAAAAAGGTAAAATGTACAACAGCACGGTGATAGTGTCATCAATCGTCTTCTGCTGACGATGGACAATAAAATGACACGATTTTAGCTACTTAATGCCGTTGGAAAGTCATTTAATTTAACATTAAAAAACTAGGCAACAAATTTGTTACACCACTTATTACATTTGCCAAACAATGAGAATATAAGACATGTCAAATTTCCATATATAGTGAAAGACAATATGATGAGTAGTTTCATGCAGAATCATCTAATTTCTTGCTTCACGATTAACAGGCAATGGAAGCAGCGTTTGACGATAATGGCTCAGCAACGACTTACGACGCATATCAAAAGTACTGAGGCAATTCTTGTGTACATTGTGTGACGGCAATAATGAGCTGTGCTAAGCAAAAACAATAACAAACCTCAGAAATCAAAGAATAGTAAAAGCAAGATCTAATCTTTCTTCCAATGTTTATTAGCAAAAATACTTTTATTACGCAAGGGCTATAGCCAGAAACTTCGTGCCAGCTCACGGTAGAAAAGAAGACCGGTACAAAAAAAACAATAATGATTTTGATTAATCTTTGAGAAATCACAATTTAACTTTTAAAGCAAATATCAGCCAAAGAGTAGGAAGCGTCAAGATATCTTTAATACTTGAGAAGTTTTAAGAGACATTTTAAAGAGATGTGCCATTTCAAATCTGGCTAGAACAGCTAACTACATATTTTAGCTCAGCCATTAAAAAAACTTACTGGGATAAAAAAACAAATAAATACTTTTTTCCATTTACTGTTGAAAAACTTCAATACCGTACGTAAAGAAATATATCTGTGAGGAAGCACTTTGCGAGTGAATGCACGCAGTCAAACAGTGACTCACCAATCGACAGGATCAGATAGCTGCTGCATAATTAAACCTTCAACCTACTTTGAGTGAATCAGCAGCGAATTAAATACACTATAAACCATCTTCACTGACAAATTGTGCATATCAAAAGCACTGCTCAGAATTGCGGTTGGCCACCTCGCTAACTTCCCAAGTTTAAAAACCCAAAAAATCGCGGAAAGGCCTTAACAATCCAAGTGAGCCGGAAAAAATTATCAAAAACAGAGGATTGAATTTTGTGGGCTTACATCTGGATCGCTAACTGTCGTAGACTAGCTAGTTGGAACGTACAAAAGGAAGCAAAAATTGAACTAGTGGTTTTGAAACCCAGTTTTGATTTATTATGCAAAATTCTTGTTCCACCTTTTGGCTGATTTGCATACATAAAACGCGAAATAATGACCCCAAAGCTGGTAAAAGCAGCTCTAGACACAACAAATTTAAGTGAGTGGTCCCACATTGCTAAATGACGCCCATTCGTATTTTTCATGCTTACCGAAGCATGATTCAGCCCATTTGAGCTTCAATATTAAAATATTTAGCATAACCAGACTCCAAACTATGCGCAGGGTGGATTTAACGTCATAGAACACAATAGATCATAGAAGCACAGTACTTAGTTGTGATTATATGAATGTCGTAAAACTTTACGCTTGAGCGGAGTCACACTAGGAAGTCCTTTTTTACTTCTGCGTTTGTCTTTAACAAAATGATGTACGACAGTAATTCACAACTAGAGTAACTTCCCGCGATTAGTCAGACAAGCTTCTGTGTTCCCAAAGTGATTCTTAACATGCGATGCACCACTTGCTTGCAAAACTTCGTCTTTTTGCATCATTGAGATAAAAGCACAACATTGCTGCATTAACAATCGCAGCAACATAGTAATTACAAATATCACACACAAACTCAACTTAACTTTTTCCAGTTATTCGACGCCAGATACATTGCAATCGTCACTAACATCTTTTAACTTAGAGCACTGAAGCAGCAAGTGACATATAATTGAAATATCGCTGAAGATGACGTTTTGGCTTAACCGAAAGCGTTCTACATCAAGAAATGCATGCGTATTTTATAGAGAGTGGTTATATTACGAAGCTTGCAACGTAATGAAACAAATACGCTCAGCCAAGCATTAAGTTTCTAATTCTTGTAGCACCAGTCCGTTATGTTTTGTAAATACAAAGATGTGCAACGAATTACTGTAATGCATGTAAAGCAGAAAGTAAAGATTTACGCTGTTTCATATTCACTATTAATTATCATTTCCTTTCACCACTGATTCAGTCTATGAATAAGGATCAGGAACGATAAATGAATAATTACCTTACCCTGATCTATTTTGAGGTGATTTCAGTTATTTCTGGGCTAATTATGAACCTCTCTTAACAGATTGTAAGGCAATTTCATCTTTTTTTATGGTACATCGTAACTTCTCGATTCTTTGTAAAGCTATAATACCGAAATAGTATGAGGCAGCAGTTCGTGTAATCAAATATTACGGTACTGCGAAATTTTAAGAGATGAAAGCATAAACTGCAAAAATCATCAGAGACTGGCATATTTCAGTCACTTATCAACATTCGATCTTGTTTTACTAAAAGGCCAAGTCAAAGGGGAGCATGGCACAATGATCCCTCCTAAATACACTCCCGGTACGCAGATAAAAATTTACCGCAAAAAACAACCACCAGTGCCGTACACAATATCTTTGCTATGATGACTTCGTATGCTAACATACGCAATTAAGCATGCCGCGTCATCGCTCGGATTTATCACATTAGTCATGTTTCTCAGACAAAAATTTGACCGCAACTTGCATTTTAATACTTGCGAGAAACAAGAAAAGCTTTCCAATCAGGAAACAGAACTCGTAGAGGTCATTTTCTTTCCTTCACAAAAAAAAAAATTACTGTACACGTACTGTAACCGCATCTGTTTATTTTTATTGTTCATGCCATTATCATAAAAAACTGAGGAGACTTTCAAGGCATGGAACAAGAAATTCAAGTGAGCATGAAGCGAGCAAATGCAGAGTGCAGCTAGGCGTGTAGCTGACAATTATTTATTTTGATAGAAGGTCGCAATGAGTTAGGACGTAGGTTTGTTTATATTGTGTAGATTTTTGCAATCAGGCATAAATTTTATCCAGAAACTACTTCTCCGAGCACAAGCAAACAGGGAGTCGAACCGAATCAGAACCGGTAAAAACTGCTTTTTTTCGATGAACCCGAACCGAACCTGAACCGAACCCGAACCTTTAATATTTCAAATCTGTGAACCCGAACCGAACCCGAACCTTTAAAATTTTATGCAAGTGAATCCGAACCGAACCCAAACCTATAATATTTTGTGTACATAAACCTGAGCAGAAATCGTTTCGTAACAATGTTTGAACGAGAGCTGATTCTTAAAAAATATTAATAAAAGTCTCTAGACATGTGCTGCGATGCGTAACATTCTTTCTGCTTTTCAAAATTTATTGAGTCTGCAACAAGAAGGGAGTCGAACCGAACCCGAACCGGTAAAAACCGCTTTTTTTTGGTGAACCCGAACCTGAACCGTTTAAATTTGAGATCATTGAACCTGAACCTAAATTTCTGAAAAGTCTTGAGCCAGAACCGGAACTGAACGGTTAAAAATTAAATTTCTCGAAATAAATATAAATAAATATCTGAGGTTATTTTCAAATTATATTGAACGGAAAATTCAACAGTAATTGAGGGAGACTGCGAAGTGAGCTTGCGCTCTTCGAGTCAACAGCCACCCGTGAAATATGTCAAATGCGATCGGCTCCAGCCGCGAATCGAACCCGTCACGGAGGATCTGTCACCTGCGCGCGGTACCGCTAGGCCATGTCGCTGACATCGAACCGGAACCGGAGCGATATTTTTAACGGTTCGACTGCCTGCAAGCAAATTCATTTACGCGTTGACATGCCAAAAACAGTAACAAGGTAAAAAACACGGTGGTAAATCTTTCCGCAGTTATCCTTATCTACCAGTGTTGCAGTCCAGACCACCTGCTGATTCGAGGCCAAGACCTGATAATTTTTTCGAGACCAAGACCTGATAATTTTTTCGAGACCGAGACTGATCGTCTTCGAGACCTTTGGTTCGAGACCGAGACCAGCAATAACGCAGACCGAGACCGGCAATTATTCTGCTTATTTTATTAATAAACCTGTAGCACCATGACCTTCGCTTATCCAGCGGTAAGACTTGTGAGATTGTTTCAGTAGCAGTCTGCTGAACCTACGAAGCTCAAAATCTGGGGGAGCAGTTGTGCACTATTTCGATACTGTATTGTATAAGAGACCAACTTTGCAACTTCGAAAGTGCGAGACCAATACCGCACCAACTCGAGACCAAGACCGCAAAAAAACGGTCCCGAGACGTACATCACTGTGATCTACTTTATATCCAATGACCAGCAACACCAAGCTAAGCGAGGGGATTAGAATAAGCGACTAAGACTTTGATCCATTATACGAAAGAAATCATCATTGGCAAAATCATTATAATAAACGCAGCCGACTAAGATCAAACTTACTTTTAGTTCCGTCGCTTTCAACGATGGCTTTTCGCCACAGAACGCCTTGTTTTCTAGGGATGGTTTTGAACTTGTGGCTTCTGCTTGATCCCACTTTCCTTCCTTCATCGTCGCGGTAGACGGGAAGAGTACGGATCTTGTGCACACTCGGTTGGTTCATGGACTGTGATCTAGATTAAAAATACGAAGAACTGTGACTTTAGTTGGCAACATGATGAAGAAATTTGAGCATAGTTTTAAAGACGTCTTGACAGCAAATCAATTAGTAAACCGACAATTACGCAAACTTTTTTGAGATGTTCTTGGATGAAATGCTACAAGATGACTACTCAGGAGTGTTCATAACAAGGAACACTTCCTATTCAGAAAATTTGACGTCTCTCTACGCAAAACAGGACCTGACGCATTATCGCGACAGAAAAATAGAAATATGTACATGAATGGAAAACTAACGCAGCAATAAGCTAGCAGTTAGTGAGCATGAAAATATGAAACTAGCATTAATTCTGAACCTAATCCGATGGTACTCAACAAAAGAAGTATATACATCATCTAAGTGGCATCATCAGTGTGCTACAAAAACTAATGGTAGATTGTGCAAATTGATGATTTCACGTCCACGGACGTCAGGAGTGAAATCTAATTTAAGTTTTTAAGATTATTAAATTATATTCTTTGAGGCTTGTAACAACGCCAGTCAAGAGCTTTGAGAAACTGTACGATACTCATAACCAAAACCAGTCAAACGACAGCGCACAAAAATCAGCTAATGCGACATTTTAGACTGCTAAAACCACAAAAACTGTAAATCATTTTTAATTAAAATCAACACGTAGACAGTAATCCTATGTTTAAAGCATTTATAGTTGCTTACCTAATAACTATTTGAGACTTTTTCATTCTTTTTTCTGAATGAATAGATGGACTCTTACTGATGGATAGAGAAGATTTATCGGACCTATTGAATACAAAAAAAATAAACAATTAGCGTTTGTTTTTTTGTTAAAACTGTAGACACATTATGCAAAGTAGCCAAGTGAGTAGTAGAGTACCAGAATAGAAAAGGAAGAATTGGTTATATTTAGAATTAGTTAAACACGTATTATATGTCGTACGCTCTGTTCCGTGAAAAATACACGAACCAAAACAAAAAATACAATGGCACTGCAAAAGACAGTTAAAAAAAACTTCGTTTCAGACATAGCTAAAAGCATGTTTGTCGTCAGCAAAACATCGGTGATATTTTCTGGGTCATCGCATTTTTAGCAGTTTGTCTTGCAGTTTAGATACTCATTACACAAACGTTTTAAGCCAACTTAAGCTCCGATAGGCTCACTAGCAACTAGTATAGAAAGCCGCACGGTGTCAACTGTCAATCACTTACTCTTTCTCACACCATGGTAGAGGATGCTTGCTGATGGAACGGTAGAGGTCTTTTAGCAATGGAGTTGGAATGTCCCGACCCAGCTTGGTTACTCCGGCCAAGTTGCTGATGAACTGCTTCCGTGTCATCCTTCGTCTTCCTCCAACTTTGGCACCATGAAGATCAGTGTTGAGGAGGGCGATGGCACAAACAAGAATGTGCAAGGCGTCTAAAAAATGAATCAATTGAAATGCCAGCAAAAGAAGATTTCTATTTTAAAGTTACGAAGAGGAGACAATATTACGTCTGAGGGAGAAACCTCTACTCCTAGGGCACACGCTTTCTCCCGCGAACAATTTTTTTCCATTAAAATTTAACAAATTTTGCACTTGCCATAGCAACAATTTAGCTTGCACGATAGAATAGACCTATACGTTTTACGTCAACGAAGCTCAGTACAGTAATAAAAATCTTGTAAGGGGTATAGCTCCCTTTAGTTCATTAATTATTCATTAGTTCACTAACAGAACAGTCATAGCGACCACGAGTATCTGAGGGAGATTCTTGTAACGTGATTTTTTAAGATTAAAGATTATATTTAAATATGTTATCTACAATATCATAAGAAAAACTCTGGTCGTGGTTTTTAATTGGGATGTCTTACGTGACTAACGTAGTAACGACTGTGAGGTTGACTAATTAAGAGTATTAATCAATAAACCATTATCATCAAGATAATGTGTACAGAAAACTACTCGCAGAAACACTGATGCTTGAGCATACTTATGCTAGGGATGTCCATTTCAGAATATCGAATCCTACGGAATCGCTTCCCATTTTGAACCGGTTCCGTTTTTAGGATTCGGTTTATTTGTGAAGAAAAATTGCGCATGATAAATCATTTCAGACGTTGCGCATAAGCGCAAGTGCGCGCTCGGCCTTGTGTGTGTGTGATCATGTGGTGTTCGTCGGAGGCCGTAAAACGTTTGTGGGAGACCATGAGCGCAGTATGACCGCTTGTGGGAGCCGTATTTCTTCATGTGTTTCTAAAATTTAAGAGGGGCATGCCCGCGGTTAGCTCCATGACTACTTCACTGCGTGTATATATGCTTCGAGTTTGTAGTGTTGTAATCCTTGTGCTGACTATAAATTCATTATTAAAAATGAAGCAAAAATTAATTTTTGTTTTGCAGTAGTCGAGCGGTTGCAAGCTGAACTGATATCAAAATATAACTTTGGTAGAGAGGTCTTCAATATCCGAATGGTAGCAACAGCTAATAATCGGAGAACATCTAACATTATTTATTTACATTACTCACAAAATAACATGCAGAAAATAAAATAAGCTGAGTGCTTTCGGACAAATCGACTGCCCTTCATCAGAGCATGATTAAAATGGAAAAGTGAAAACAGGGCAAGCTAATATAAGCGGAAAACAAAAACAGCAGGGGTTATGACATAATCTAACGTTTCACAAAAGTAATGAAGTGTGAATGATCACATTACATGGGCTTGAATGATCAAATTGTAAATAAAGTAAATAATTAATATTGAATGTTCTCCGATTATTAGCTGTTCCTACCATTTGGATATCGATATCAAAATAGTACCAATGTCCATTTTATAGATTTAGGATTCGGTTAAGGATTCGAAATTTTGGATTCGAAAAAAAAAATTCGGAATTAGTCTGGAATACTTAAATTATTCGGAAATGGACATCCCTAACTTATGCCCATACATAAATACATTCAAAATATAGAAATCACATAATTTACAAGATGTCTAGTTCCAAAAATAACATCGTAAGAACAAATCGATTGCCACAGAAGCAGCTCATTGACTGTAGAACAATACGCCACTTAATACGATCATTAACAGGGGTTTCTCGAAGACACAAATATGTGAAAGCGGCGAGTGGCTAAGTTCATATTTCATACCGATTTAAACGCGACTAGCTAAACGAGTTCACTCAACTTTTTAAAAACGAAACCTGAGGCCAGAACAAGATGATACGTCACTAGCAAACGCAACCAAGTGGGCAACAAAAAAGTATGTGTCCTTTGCCTGGGTGGGGTTATGGCCTTACATAATACCTGGTATAGAAAAGAAGTACGTAAGCTGTGACTGTTTGTGTGTATGGGTGGAAGACGACCGATTGAAACACGTCACTTCCTTTCAATGCATTGATTGACAGCGAAGCAACACACCACACACAATTCTAAACTTTTTCCAGCAGCGGGGTTGGTGTCGCAAAAACATGCAGGTTTTATTGACAGGCGAGAAAAAATCGCTGCTTGCTGCCTCAACATTTTAAATGAACATTTGTGACCTCAATTTTTCGCTTATGCGCCGGCCTACACTCGCTCTGGCATCACTTCTTTAAAAACCAAGATTCTCTCGGGATGAATTTCAATTCAAAAACTACCATTTTCACTTCACAAAAACTCGAAGGCTTTTACTTGTCCGATTAAAAAAGCTTTCTGCTAAAATATCAGTCAAGTCTTAAAACCAGTTGAAAAAATATTTCCACAAAAAAAGCGATGTCTCAATCATGAAACTTAAGATTTTATCAACTAACTTATCTACCGCAACTACAAATACGCTTTCGAAAATATTAATTTGTTAGTTGCATATTTATCCTCCTATCACGAGAAAGCGATCATAGCGCTATAACGAGCTCGCTTAGGAGTTGCCGGTCATCTGTCTACCACACCAAGATGGGGGAATCCCGCTAAGTGCCTTTCCCAACGGCACAACAAGTAAACTTGCCGGCTTGTTCTCCACATTGTCCCTTTATCGCTGAGCGTCAAGCAGGGAAGCTGTGAATACCAATTTTAAAGTCATTGGTTTGACCCGACCTGGAATCAAACCCGAGTCTACAGCTCAAGAGACAGACGGTCTATACCACTCGGCCATCTGAGCTGTTATAACTTTTTTGACCAAATTAATATATTTTTGACCAAAAACGACGTTTTCAAATCACAAATTTCGTTATCATCACTAACAATGTGTGATAACTAAGTTAGCAAATGCACTTCCTCGAAGCGAAAGTATGTTCAATGCTTTTTTTTTTCAAGCTGTTTTCATTAGTAACCAAACCTTGCAGCGACAAAACTAATCAATTCTTGTGAACTGCCTTTAATTTGATAACTTTAATTTGATCCGGCACTACACATGATGCTCAGCGTTCGGATAGGTAACTGTGGATACAATTTTCCTACTTTTAAAGTTGCAAACGAGCTAAACTTTTAGTTAGTTTATTAAAGCAGTCGATTTGAAACAGGTTTAGCCATTCGCACATGGGTAGGATGTATGGCTAATATAACTCAAAAATGCAGTGACAAATTTTCAAGCAGATCAAGAAAAAGAAATCAAGATACGAAGGCATTAAAGCTGAATTTTGTGAAAAGACTACGACTGGGTATTGAACAGTACATTGTTTTTACAAAATCTTTAGCAAATAATGCGTTTGCATAATATATTGTCGTCTGATTCTATGTTTGTCGTATTCAATTAAATAAGACAAGATCATTGTGAAATGATACGAACAACGCAATACATAGTAACCTATACAATGGCTCTATATTCGCTTCCCCTTACTATGTAAATAAAACGGTAGCCTATATAATAATAAGTTGAATGTTGAAAAATACTGATTTTTTTGTTTTGTTCCCTAGCACAGCACACAGACGAACTCGAAAACGAAAATGCTTCCGGTGCTTAAGGTGAAATAAAATCCTGACAACGATTAACTTAACAAAAACTGCAGTAAAAGGAAACCACAGGTCGAAATCGATAGAGTAACGGATTTAGACTTCACAAAGGCCAAATTCCCGACCACCCATTCATTTGAGAACGAACTGTTGCTAATTTCAACTCTAAAGCCCGGTTTACACTTCCGCGACTTTGGCTGCGACTCCATTGCGAATTGAGTCGCAGTGAAGTTGCATTCAATTCGTAACGAGTTCGCAGAACCATGCCGATTCTAATACAACTCAGTCCCAAATCCGTTACTAGTTACTAAAACCATTGCGTTTGAAGGCATTTTGAGGCACAGATTGTCTAGTGAGGAAGCTATCTTGTTAGCAGAAGAAGAAATAATTGCATTAGCAATTGTTGCATTAGTTGCTGGTAAAAAGCGGAAGAAACGTCGGAGGAATCGAAAGAAGTTGAGGATAAAGCCTTGGTTATTGCGCCGCACGAAATATGGGCAGTACGAGAGATTATTATTACAAGGCCGTTTTTACATCGAATTTTATATCGAAGCTGGTGCTAATGTTCTCCGATTACAAGGCCGTCGTTTTTCTGGAGCCTTCTAAAAAAGTTCAAATCAAATCTTTATTATACGACAGGGTAATACGTCGAAGCGCGCGTGTAACGAGGGGCGACCTTTATCTGCGTGGTTTCAGCGCCTGGGCAACACAGCATGAAGAAACGTCGCAACGGTGGTGATCGGTTAGCGACACTGCCTGTGTACGATTTGACCGCTTGGAAGTTGAACCCTTACCTCCCACACCGAAAGCGATGTCGCTATCGCTATAGAACAAAAATTACACATACAGCGGGTTATAGAACAAAGAATACACAGCAGCATCAAATGCACTGAAAATTAAATTATTACTGCATAACAATAGGACTATACCGCATAAAACATAAGTTACTGCTGAGTTGATAACAGAATATTCCGAAGAAAGCAGAAAGTAGTAAACTCATGTGAAATCAATCAAAGCCGTTCATTTTTTCGAAAAATGAAACAAAATTGTGGTTAAAAGTTAGTTCCATCGTGAAATCCAAATTGTTTCGCGGCACCCCTTAAAGAATAAAGCGACGCACAGTTTGAGGCCACTGGAGTAGACCATAGATTGTTTCAAGAGTTGATTAGTCGTGTCGGATCCCGCATCGAAAAACAAGATTCGTTTATGCGAAAAGCTTTAGAACCAAGGCTACGCCTTGCTATAACCTTGCGCTATCTGGCTACAGGTGACTCTTACACCAGTCTTCAATGCGGATTTCGAGTAGCTCGTAGCACCATTAGCTTGATTATGCCAGAGACCTGCGAAGCAATTATTCAAGAATACGCGGATGAGGTGATGCGCTGCCCTTCTACTACGGAAGAGTGGAAAAAGGTATCCAAAGAATTTTCAGCTCGGTGGGATTTTCACAACGCTATAAGTGCAATCGATGGCAAACACATTGCTATTTGCTGTCCGAATAATGCAGGTTCCTTTTATGTTAATTATAAAGGATATTACTTTATTGTATTGTTGGCTCTAGCGTAGTCGATGGTCGATCCTAATTATAAATTTTTGTACGTGGATGTCGGAGCCAATGGAAGCAGCTCTGATGGTGTTGTGTCATTTTTCCAATTGTTACGTCACAGTAGCCTTATCTGACGTAAGGCAATTTTTCCTGTAGTAAAAATTATGGGCTAAAAATCGGGCATAAAATGGCTAATAAAATGAAAACGGGTGGTTATTTTGTTGAAAATTTTGCGTTAAGTGCATGTCAGCACAGTTTACTTGCATAAGCTGTCGAAAAAAAGCAATGTCAATTTTTGTTACATCCCCTCTGAAGTTTTTCGTCACATAAGCAAGGATTTTCCCGATACCATTCAACAAGCCAAACGAGCTCTGCACTGTGTTTTTTTTTTTCCAGACATTTTTCGGTCATTGACCGATTTTTTTACGAAATGACCGAAAATTTTTATTTCATTTCGGACAAGATGTCCGAAAAATATTTGGCTGCTTTATTACGCGTATACTCTTGGAAGAAAACGTTTCGAAAACTCTGTGAATCATGTCATGAAAACTTCTAATATATCATAAAAACAAATCGTTGAAGTTTCATCACTCGCTGCATGCTGCCTGAAAAAAAAGCGAGTCGTTCGAGTTATGCTAGAGCAGTGGTCCTCACACTGGGAGTCCGCGAAGCAGTTTCAGGGGGACCGCAAAGAGGTCGCGGATTGCTGATAAGCCATCCCATTGAATTGTGTTTGTAAATTTAGTGAATGTTACTTGCTTCATTTTCTCGTTCTAAACACCTGTTTGCTTAGTGCACAGCACATAGCATGTCATTTCAAATGTCCATGTATGCTACGTCAGCTATCACTATTATTTCTTTTGCTGCTAATTGCTGAACCAGCATTTATGCATAAAGGACCATGGATAGAAAAAATCTTTGGGGACGGTAAAGTCGAGATTTCAAAAAAGTTTTAGAACCACTGTGTTCGAGAGTCGCTTTGGGCTGCCAATTTTTTGCCAAAAATACTGTTTTTTTATATTTGGTAAGATAGTTCAAGCGCATGTCTGAAATCTTGGATGCGTTCCAGAGGCTGATTTGGCACCACTCTGAAATTTTGCCACATTGTCCACAAGATTCCCAAAGCATGAAAAACAACCGGCACTTTTAACTGATTTAAAGATGACAAATTTTAATAAAGGCACTTAATAAATATGCCGGATCAAAGGCAATTTAATAGAAGTCATTAGGCTATGGAATTATCAAAAAAATGGAAAAAATAGATGGTGTATATCCTATATTATACCCTAAAGATTATCTGGTAAACATTTAATGCAAAACTTAAAATTTAATCACGAAATGGAGCACAATAAACAAGTTCGGAGGGGAATGAAAGTTACGTCTGCTTTGGCGCATTATCGCACTTTTTTCCATGAAAATTGATTTTTTATTCGCTTTTCATCAAAGTTCAAATGCAATAAAAATAGAAGTTGTGTTAGCGGTTAAGTTGCGAATTTGCCACTAATAGAGTAGACCAAAGTAAGCTTGTAAATTTTAGCAAAATTTGGTTGAAACCACAAAATCAAATGTGCCGAATTAAATTTGAAATGTCCGAAATTTTTTGAGAAGTTTCCGACAAATGTCCGAAATATTTTGGCGAAAAAAAAAAACGAAACAGGTTCTGCAGGTAACTGAAATGTTTTAATCTGTAGTTATCAGTGCTTGTACATACGTACATATATATTTCGCTTACATTTCTACTTCTGTTACCAAAAAAAATTTTTGCAAAGAGGCTAATTCTAATTTCATCCAGGTGACTCTATTGTCGAGTCATTTCGCTCAAACTATTTTGGTTAAATTCTTACTGTGTATACACTTTTCAGTTGATTGTTCATACAATTCTCTAAAGACACCAAGGCGAAGCATTTACTTTTGGAAGCAACAAAGATGCTAAGAGAAAACTGAACCCAACCGTTCGAGACAAATTTGAACTGGCAGTTTCAACGAAAAAACTGATAAATATAGCACGAAATTCAAGCGGTTACGCTTTAGATCAGGGGTGGGCAAAGTGCGGGCCGCGAGACCATTTTATGCCGTCTGCGAGCACTTGCAGAAATATTATTCCCTATCGTGATATTTTTACAGCTACGCGCTGAATGTAAGTGAAAAAAGGACATGTGCGGCCGTGTAGACCTTTTTTTTGCTCTTCACCGATCTTCAGTGATGAAAATGGAACATTTGCGGACGTGAAAACCTTTTTTTTTGCTCTTCCAATCACTGCGGCCGTCGGTTGCAAGATTTTTCAAATGCGATCCTTCGTGTGAACATAATTGCCCACCTGTGCTTCAGATAATGACTATGCCTACACAGAAAGGGGAAAACTCGAATTTTGTGGAATTAAACAGATCTCAGAAAAAGCATCAACAAGATAATTGCAAGGTTTTGACAATAGCGGAGACTGCGAACTGTTCACAATTATTCAATCTTAACTAAGTCATGCCTATACCCAGCCTTAACTCAATATTTGTTCAGTCTTTGAACAATAAAACTCAATATGGTTTTACGTAACAAAACGATTCTCACTTACTCAAATCGCCTTCTAGAAATTTGGGATTACATGCGCTGAAGCGGCAAGCAAAGTGGTACAAAACCTTTTCTCGTTCTTGAGTTTCGCCAATCAGTGCCAAACGTTTCAGAAGTAATCTGCAGAAAACATATGAATGGGACATAAAAATCAATACGGGCCTACATAACATTGGGTAGCGCACATAGAGCACTGTGTATTTTCTGCTTTACAAAAGACGTAAAAAGCTAGCCCATACATTTGTATTATAAGTAATGATTTGAGCAAAGCGATATGATTCATTTGAGTGACTAAACGCTAAGAATGAACACCCCATACGACGTTTGTTTGTATAACGCTGATAGTTGTCAGTAAAAAGCGAGTTGCCAAAGGTATTTTAAAGCATTATAAGGCATTCAAAATGCTAAAGTGTGGTATCATCAAAATCTTGAGTATATACAACTAACATACAAGTTTTGCGCTGTGACTACCGGTACATATAATAAACAAGCCAAGTTCAAATGAATACTCATATTGTGATTATTTGTCTTGTACATAAATACGCTGTAAGTACATATAATATAGAGAGTGAAAATTTATACACAAAACTTCATAACTACAACAATATGAAGCTAGTATCTGCAGACCAAAATCTTAAGAAATTTAGTTTAAAAATTTTAGTGGAAGAACCAAAATCGCAGCGAACTTGCTTATTTCTTCAAGTAGAAAAGTTAAGCAATTGGCCATAAATTTTAGTCTGAGCTGCGATGTAATCAGTGCGAAACATCAGCGGATAAGCCTTATGGCTAAGCAGGCAAATACTGGCAACCTAATTACCTAATCCAGCACCAATCCATACAACCGCAAGCTAGACCAACTAATATGGAAACTATGCTCCAAAGCATATATTTATATGTAAAAAACAAATAAACATCAAAAACAAGTTTACCTATGTATATATCATATATAACCAAAAACTGTTAAGTTGCAGGTGTATCTGGTTCAATTATAAGTCTCAACCTAAGCGAAAATTCATATCAACGTACAATAAAGATAATACAAGCTATGTAGCTTCCAGTCTTGGATAATGAGAAATTATCTCATCAGAGCTTTATTTTGGTAATATAGCTGCCACGATCAGCACATTCACAAACGCTAGAAAATGTTTTGTGTAATATAATCTAAAACAAATATCCAAACAGCGCTCGGTAACAACATGGGGATCAGATCAAAGGTGGAAAAATACTATTCTTAACACACTATAATATGAGTATCAAATGTCAAACACTATTTAATATATTTGATTGTTGCGAGCTTGGAAATCTGTGGATAAAAATAGCGCAAAAAATCAATTGTGCTGGCGACAAAGTATGGGAAAAGTCGCACATTCCCATGACACATCTGTTAAGTATCGACAGGTGGTCATAATGTTTAAAACCCTACACAAATTAACTAGTCATAACGTTAAAACCCTACACAATCAGTAAATCGCGTAACACACATGTGCTCTAGGTAAGACAGATGACATTTTCGCAAAATGCAGTCTACAAATGCAAGAAAGCAAACAGCAGTTGCAAAGGGCACTTATTGCGAAGCTAACTACAATTTTAAACTAAATTCCTCATGATAATCATCCTGGCTTTGCGCTAACAACCAGTAAATGGGAAATTAACCAAAAACCTGACCACTAAAAGTCAATTTTCTACTTTCTCTTTGTGTTTATTCAACAAAAAATTTCTTTCTATCTGTTCTATTATCAGTTAAATGTAGTTATTGCATTTATTTTACAACTATGAACATCAGACCTTATTACCGATTTATTTTTGCTGCAACCTCTTTCTAATTGCTTTTTTTTAGTCAAGTCAAATCATGCAGTGAGCCTATTAAACACTTTCGTTAAATTGCATTCAAGTAAGAAGTCAAGATTGACTATAAACAACGAAAACAAGCAACTACTAGGGTAAAAACATTACGACTTTAAAGCTAAGCAGCAAAATCCCAGACTTCTAAAATTTTACACAATATGCAATGCATTCAAGCCTATATATAATCATTAGATACGCATAAACTTTAAATGTTTGTCACTTTCAAGCACTAAAAGAAAGTTATATAATCTATTCACCACAGACGGTCATAGCAACAAATGTGTCACTGGTTACTTATGAAGCAGAAGCAAATAAAACTTATAATTTATGACAAGGTCAATGCTTAACAATAAGATAATGCAGTAAATATTGATAACGCAATTTTCTTACCTCATAGCTGCATCCAATGTAGTATCAGTAAAATCAAACAACTCCATGTACTTGGTAGCAAGATTCACATTAAAACCTTCTCTGAAAAAAAGTCATAAGCTTATTAATAAATTAGAAATGCTATGCTAACATACTCTCATTCATTTGCATCAAAATGTCGAAATGCAGTTACTACATAAATACCACAAGCATTTCAATATTGTTGAAGCACGAAGTGGTAGCACATAACAGTGTAAGTTATCAATATTTGTTTGTTTCTAAAGCCATACCAGATGTGGGTGTAATCTCTTATTCACATTAAAAAAACTTGGGCATGCGTTTATATTTTGAGTCCAAAAATTTTAAATTAAAAAAAATTGTAGCAAGACAACCAATATTACTAAACTGATAAAAACTTGTCAGAACAACTGCTAGTCAACTTAATGTCCAAGAAAAGCAATAAAATTCTCTAACATTAAAGAACTCAAGCAAAAACACAATTAGTGGTGTTGGTCATATAACAACAGTATACATATATATAATAATCAGTTTCTGCAATACCATCAGAGTCTAAAATTTGCTTTGAATTCAATAATAAATAGAAATATAACAAAGAGAAAAAACAATGGATACAATTTCATTGTTATCAGTAAACAATTTACTAACTAATAAGGAGTATCGATAACATTGGAAAAAGAAATAATGGTGCATTTTTCAATTTTTGCTTCAGAAAATTTACTGACATTATGTATAATGAAAATATACATTTTTTAGCAAATTTCGTCGAATGTTTATATATTTTGAGTACCCATTGTACATAAACTTAAAAGGTTAAAATCAAGATTTGTTAAAGAGCTTAAAACCTTAAGGCATATTTCCACTGTATCAATAGATGCTTCAAAAGTTACAACTACAGAGAGAAAAGAAGGTTTGTTGAAACGGCAATTTTACTTAGCACATAGAATAAGCTTTTGATTCTGAATACTGAGGGAAAAAACTGCCACATTTTGCTACAGCAATTACATGCATAGTCTAATACACCTAAATTCAAGCAGCTACAGTAAGCAATAAAAACCATTAATACTACTGACTTGTTTGAAAAATGCTTCACTACATTTTGCTTGTCTTTTCCTTCCAACTTGAAAAGTTTTAATGCCAATTCATTTATTTCTGTTTCTGATTTGCTTAAATTCAATTTGAATGATTTTTTAGTAATGATGGGAGAG
Organism: Trididemnum miniatum; assembly: GCA_964006365.1. Taxonomy (NCBI): domain Eukaryota; kingdom Metazoa; phylum Chordata; class Ascidiacea; order Aplousobranchia; family Didemnidae; genus Trididemnum; species Trididemnum miniatum. The sequence goes on from OZ023238.1 coordinate 13,421,382, forward strand.
GATCGTTCACGGTGCCTGGCAGATTGACCTCTTTCGATTGTAACATTATCACCGTCATTACCAGTAATGTTGTGATTGAGAGACATCATGGCACCATTGTTAGAAGGTACTGCCAAGTTTTCAGATGATTTCTCATTACTTTGCTGCCGAGTCATTGTATGAAATCCACTGTCTCGTTTATAAACTTTGCCTTCTGCAGTAAATTTATTGCTATCATCCAAAATGTTTTGCACATTTATTTGTTCATCCAAACCATTTATTAAAAACTCTGGCCTTGTTGATGTAATAGCTGTAGATGCAGTTGAACCATGTAAGCTTAAAGACATCCTAGTACAGAGTACTCTGGTACTGGTATAACACTACTTCAGACTAGGCTTATGTCCATGACTTTTTACTTGAAAAAGTCATACCGGTACCAAAGTTGCATAAAATCAACCTGCAAAGTACCAATGCTCATCATTATAGTCCAACTGCAGACAAACATACAATACGGTGTCTTTACAGACTATTGCCCCCCCAGCCCAACTGCTGTGATCAACAGTTGCTGGTCTAACTTACACTTCATTAACAGAAGTTTCTTGACCATGACTGCATCAAAAATCAACTAGGCCAAGGCCTATACATATGAAAGCTGAACAGTGTGCTGTGTGTGTGGTCTATTTCATTTGTCTAACTGTCTAATATCTATGTCTATAAAAAATCAAATCTTCATTATAGGCCTACCGGTAGCCTACCGATACGGTATATACATACTTGCCGTATCATGCCGAAACGTGTAACGAGTTGCGGGGCTCGTCTCCGTGGTTTAGCGCCTGGGCAACACAGCTTCAAAGAAATGTCGCAAAGGTGGCGAATCGTTGGCGACATTGTGTCGCTTTGACCAGCCCGGGAATTGAACCCCAAACCTACCCATCGTTAGCGCGCGCTTAGCAACTGAACCAACGCCTAATGGCCGGTCATGTCTAAACTATGCCATCGAATAATAGATGCTGTATCTGCCATTAAAATCATAACATGGTCTACAACTATGGAAGTACCGGTATATTTTCGCAAGTCGTTAGGACATCTAGACTACTCAGTTTATACACATCTTAGGCATTTTGAACAATACTATAATACGCAAAGTCCGTATAACTTCGTTTAAGTTATGCGGATCATTCGTTCCATTGTTAAGCGACAATGGAAGCCAAAATGTGTCCAAAAAAACAAAAGTCGCCTATCTTTTATAACGTAAAAACGATGTTTAATGTTACAAAAAACGCGATAACTTCAGTTGTAGTAGTTCAATTTTAAAAATTTAAATTTTGAAATGAAGATCTTGAATTAAGCCATCGTTTAATGCAACTTTTAAAAAAATTGAACGTTGTTTACACACTTTCCGATCGTAGTAAACTTGGACCTCTGCTTGGAACCCGCTAAATGCAGCAATCGCTTATCTTTTGCAATGAACGAAAACGTATGAAGCGTGTTATGAAATACTTTACAGCTTTAATTATGCTTTTTCTAATAAAAAAATTGTAATTTTACTGTGACGCTACCGGTACTGCTTTTTACTAGTACTTGGTTAAAAATTGAAGAAACCGGTAAATATTTATAGCCTACCATTTAAATTAGCAAACATCTAAACCTGTTGCTTGCAATTCTTTAGCGTGAAAGTCATATCAAGCGAATTAAATTCGTCCTCCACTGTATGTGCTTTGATCAAGTATTAGATTAGGTACAATGGTAGCTATGGTAGGTATAAATTTTTATTAAGATTTATTTTTCTGAAGACAAATTTTGCATGAACTCCAGTGGGCTAATTTAGCAGTATCGATCGAGGAACCCAGGAAGGCCTATAACAGGGACATCTTAAAATATCATTTGCCGTAAACTGATCTGCAGGTCTAATTTTTGTGCTACATTAGGCTATGTTACGAAGTACCGGTATGTAAGGTAGTTGTTTTTGTAGAGGTATTTTGGCTAGGCTATATTTATTCTTAGTGGGGTCGCTTGGCTACGAATCTGCTCTTGCGTAGGCTATTCCATGGCGTTTATAACCAATTAATTTTGACCGACAAAAGTGCTTGCGTGGCAATGTTTAAGATTGACTTGAAGGGGGGCGGGCGGGTCGGCCTCACTGAGCACTATCACAATATTACGATCGTTGATTACTATATCTTCAAACTAATACTTGTGCAAGAAAATAAAGTCCTTACAGTGCTCCGATGACGGCGGCGACACGTTATAGGATACTTTCCGTAAATGTCAATTTCATCTTTATATCAGTTAAGAATCGTAGCTTTATGGCTTAATAGACTGAAGCGCTCAAAGTTATGATGACGATGACAAATGTTGAGTAAGCAGTAGGCTAAGCACAAAAATCTCATACAATCATAGTTGTTCTTTATTCTGTGAATAAGACATTCACAACAACAATCAATAACACACTATAACCAATAAACAAAAAAAGAAAACCAATCGAAATTTCACATGACATTCTAAGCAATTCCACGCTTTGCAGCGCTCTTACTAGCGAATTGACGACCAGCTCTTAATCTGCTAGCAACACCTTTCTCATAAATGAAAAACCTCAGCTTTAAGTAATAATCTTCAACTTTGTCAATAATATCGGTATGGCAAATGGGTCGTGTCGGTATCTCAGACGCTACAGCTCTCTTAATAAAAGAAGTCGGATCTCTAGTAATATTCGATCTGCTTGAGTAATATTCGATCGAAATGCAATTTCGACATGCTTTAGAAAATCTAATACTACAGACGATGGATGACAAAGATAAAACGTAGCATCGCATACATCAAACTGCATAGGATTTTTCACAAACGATTTTATGAGGGTTAACATAGAGATGTTACTAAAGACTAATTGATCGGAATCCAAATTTGTCAAAACCTGTGTGCAAAAAGAACAGGTCAATTTCTTCAAAACTTTTTTAACAGCCCAACCACAGATGCAATAAAAGCCATTCATTTCGCACTCGTTACCCAAAAAGGCTAAAGCTTCATCGATGATAACTGGGTCAGCAATTGGTGGTTAAGGATCATCACTGCCTGGCTGGTTGATGAACTCCAGTAAATGAGGAGTATCATCTTCCTCATAGCAGGAACCTTTCCGGATATACAACAGTTGGGACAGACAAACTAGCTTCAGAGCTGTGCGAAACTTGGAGGCACGCGGATGGCTTACACCTTTATTTCTGACTTGGGAGAAGACATTTTCAAGAGCATCTTGAGAAATGCGTCCAGGTAGTAAAAATGCAAGCCTCTTGCTTTCCACAACCAGGTCAGTATGAAGTGCAAGCAGGCTCCTTGTAGTAAGTTGAAGGCCAGTTTGAATTGGCTTCCAGGAGCTGCTTTTGCTGCTGGTTTTGGGTGCAAATTTTATATCTTCAGAAACTTCGCACATCTATTATAAAAAAATCTTAATTAGGTATGAAAAAATAAACGATACAAATACAACAACAGCAACTTTTACATTTTTTACCTCATTTAAAATATTCAGTTGCCGGGTTGAATTTTCGAATAAACCTCCCGCAATGCGACGCGTGTTGACAATGTCAAACCAGCTGTTCACAAACTCGCAGAAAAAAACGGTGGTCAAGGCGTTGGGATCCATTTTTTCCAATTGTACCATCGTTCTGAGAGCCGAAGCCGTGCTGTGACTTAACACCTTGAAATAATTGCAGATTTAAAATGTAAGAAGTCAATGTATCAAACATAACTATTATTTTACTAACCTGTGCTGCTAAGTCAACTCTCATTTTCTCAAATGGGGTTGGAAAAATGTGATTTTTCCTCAACTTCGGAGCAAGTTTAAAAGTGCACTTTTCATCGTGTACAATCAACTTCTCAATCCAATGAGATGAAACCTGAGGAACACAATTGTAAGTGTTAAGTTAAGGTAAAACGATCAGATGTAGTGGACGCTTGCTTGGAAATAGTTCATTGAATGCATGTTGATCTAAAGCAATCAGATACAACTGTGGATAAATACGTACAAAGCAAAACGATCGACACTAAACAATAATAATTATAATACCTACCACAGCTGTGGGGAGATTGTATTTCGCAACGCAACTGCTGGGAAGAGTGATATCATTATTAAGAATAGAAGTACGGAAACTTTTCAGAAGATGAGGAGTGTCAGCGAAGAAGTAGATTCGTTCATCAGATGATGGGTGAACCGTACTTACAATGACGTCATTTCTAACAAAACAATACACTTTTGACCGACATTTTATTCGTTGCCACAGATCCAACAGAACAAAACTAGAATAAAATGTTAATTGAAAGCGGAAAATACATGGTTACTGACCTTTTGCTTTTAATACCGCAGCACTTTTCCACATGCTTTGATGGGCCCATATCAGAGACAATGCCCTTGACTTTAATGTTTCGCACAGACAGTTCTTCAATTATCTTTTGAGTGACTGTCCACAAATCTGTCCCACGCATACATGATCCAGTGTAATAAAACGCTGTTAAACACAAAAAAGCTTTCTTACAAACTTAATTATCAGAATAACCCAAAATTATAAACAAAACATCGTTTTGGACACCAAGTTTTTATGATTTGCAGGTATAAACATTACACACCTATAACTTGTTTCCAATTTTCAGCTAGGCCTTTGACCATGTACACAAGTGCATGTGTTGCTTCCAAGCCTTCAAATCGATCTTGGGAAAACTCTGGACTTATGGTTCCTACAAAGCGCCTTAAGGTCGGATCGTATTCCACGCCTGGTAAAATTTGCATCTCATCCAGAACCAAAATACAGTAAGTGTGTTGATCTGTTGCACATGCTATTGATTCCATGTAATCCAAAATTTTGTATTGAATTCCGGGTTCCAAGTGTAATTTCTTCACTCTTTCGCAAAGTGTACGATACGACGGTAACGGGAAGGACAACTTTCGAAGATATTCGTAACTGAACATAAAATCATAAATTTTAGCTTTGTTTATTGATGATTTTTATTAAAAAAAATAAGATATCACTGAGCAAAATTGTTATATGCATTACCCGTACAAAACACCTACCCGTTGGCACCAAGCATTAGCCTCATTTTCAAACTATCTTTAATAGTTTTGGATGATCAGGCAGGAACTTTTGATGATGCAGGTATTTGTAGTGCATCAAGCTGGTCACCATTCCAAATGCCTTGGACCCTTTGTTTGCATTGTTCTAACTGCTTTTCCAGTTGTTGAATCTGAACATATTGAATAGTGACTATCGGCACATGATCAATAAAATAATGATATACTTTGCATGATTTAGCAGTAGTGCGTTGCACTTAGCATTAGAATCTAAAAATACCGTAGCTACTATACAGACAATATAAAATAATTTCTAATTACTTTCCATTTCAGCCTTCGGTTTTGTAATTTAGTTTAGCACATGATTGGCAGTTCGAAGTCTCTTCTTCATAGTCTTCATCCAATGGTAATAATGCATGCTGTATGTCGTTTTCACTACCAACCACAGCAATAGATTGAGCATAAGCATGTTCTTGCCACACGCCTGAAAATTTTCAGTGCGAAATTCAATACAGTTTTACATCAAACTAGGCTATTTAATGTCTGCAACACAGTACCGTTACTTGCGAATTAATAGGCTACCCCGATGCTTGTAGCTAATCAAAGAATTTGTGCCAACACTGAGACTCGCTTATTGTACATAAGCTTAAGCATTACATACAACTTAATTTAATCGAAATTTTTCAACACAACATGTACGGTACATGAAATTATTGATACCAAACAATGCACATATCTACTTGCAAGCACTAGCCAGTGCTTGAATAAGTTATATGAATTACTATCAATACCGTACAGTATGTATATGATGTAGGGCCTACTGGTTGTTTTATAATTTATACATACTTTTTGCGATTAAATCATTATCATGTTCATTTAAAACTTCAGATTCCTTGGTGCTGTTGTAGGTTGACCTTCTGTTAACTTTCTTCGAATGTGGCATATTTTCGAACAAGGTAGGAACTGCATCTCTTTCTAATTTTTTTTTCAGAGAAATTGTTGAATTGGCTCTCCTCAAAATGTTTCTACAAATAACCATTAATTTTGTAATAAAAAATTCAGTAAATTATGTTTTTCCGGAAAAGCTGTGCAAAACAAAACATTGTAATCACATCTCTGCTATTGACAATTGCTGATTAGACTACAGCGTAACAAAAACTGAGTTCTAACTCACTGTCCAGTCACAAGAATAAAAACTATATTTTTAGCTAGTGCACCCAACCTGCTATTCTACTACTTTCAAAAACTGGGACTGTGAGATTGTTAATAAGCTAACATCTGTAAGACTGTGTACACACATACAGTGATAATGATCGTATTGCTGTGCCTGTGCGACTGCTAGCAGATATCTGGGTAGGTATATACTATGTAGCCTATGCAACCTTACTTCACAAATTCTACTGTTTTTTGTTGCTTTCCATTTTGCCCTCCTGCAATTGACTTCCCAAGCTCGTTTTCTCTGAACTTCATTTTTTTTTGTTGGAAATCTATATAGCTTCAACTCTTTTTCGCTTCTGCTGGTGCAATTAGGAGCCGAACAAGAAGGCATCCTGATGTTGGCCTACCGGTACTACAGATTATTCCCAAAACATCATTAGTTGCCTACCAAGCAATAGCTTAAAGTACTGATATTATTCTTAAAAACAATATAAAACAACTCAAGGTTGAGCAAACGCAAATAATATTCATACTTACAGCCAAAAATCACGGCTGTGCAGGCTTTTCCACTGACTCAGCATCACCTGGACTAAGCCTATACCTACAGGCACGCCATTGCTAGCACACTGCATATAGGCTACAAAGGTGTGAAAAAAACTTACTTTAAAAGAGTTTTCTTGCTTCTATGATATCTCTCCACTAGCAAATTAGGCTTAGACAGCTTTATAAGCCATCGCAAACCTAGCAGTTTCCCAGCTTACAGCATACGAACTTCAGCCTTTTGGACACATTTTGAGCTCCATGTTTTGGCGGGAGATCCTGTCCGCGCAACTTATACGAAGTTATACGGACTTTGATAATACGGAAATAGAAAAAGACGAAAAATACGGAAATCTTACTAAAATACGGAAAGTACGGAAAATACGGAAAAAGTGCCAAACTAAAAGGCAGAAATGTCGGATAAGGTAGAAATGTCGCATAAGGCGGAAATGACGGAAATGGCAAAAATCTCAATAAAATACGGAAATAGGAAAAGACGGAAAAAGTCATACAACATCTCGCTGAAGGATGGAAATGTCAAAAGGGCACCTTAATTGCTAAAATACGGAAATAGGAAATGATGAAAAAAGGTGAAAATAACAGAAATTTTGATAACATACGGAAATAGAAAAAATCGGAAATGACGAAAAGGCGAAGGAAATCTCGCAAAAAAAACGGAAATTGTTGGAAAGGCCAAAATATTGTTTAAATACGGAAATAAAAAAGTCGAAAAAAGGCGGAGTGGCGGAAAAAAGCCGGAAATAGCAGAAATCTTGATAAAATACGGAAATAGGAAAAGACGGAAATGATGGAGGAAATCTTGCTAAAAGACGAAAAGTGTTGCAAGGGTGAGAATCTGGCTGAAGTACACGGAAACAGGAAAAGACGGAAATCTTGCTAAACGAGGAAAATCTTTCTAAAAAACGGGAAACATAGGAAAGACGAAAATAGGAATGACAAAAATGACGGAAAGGCGGAGGAAATTTTGCTAAAAAAGGGAAAATGTTGGAAAGGCGGAAATGGCAAAAATCTTGATAAATTATGGAAGTAGGAACAGACAGAAATGATGGAAAGCCAGAATTGTTGCTGAAATATGCGGAAATAGGAAAAGACGTAATGCTACTAAGCATGGGCGTCTGCAGAGGGGGGGGCAAGAGGGGGCACTTGCTCCCCCCTGAAAAACCAAAAAAGTTGAAAAAATACGCATGAAAAAATGCAAGTTAAGAAACCACACAAAAAGTTGAAAAATACAGATGAGTTTACTACAAAACGAATAAAATATCAAAACATTTCGCAATAATCTGTTTAATTAAAGCAGGGGTGGGCAACTTTCTGGTGATACTGGGCCACAAATTATAAATATAGGCTTCCAGCGAGCCGCAATTTTTAGAAAAAAAAACACTTCTTGGCAGGAGTGATACCAAAAAAGGGTCTGTCGCGTGAAAAAGAGGTCTCTGAAATAAAAGATGACTAGAAAAACAAGATCTTCAGCCTGGAAAATAGCATTCAAAGCAGTTCGTGTGTTGATTGGGTGTGAACTTGATCGCAAAAATACAGGTTTCGGAACCAATTGGCTATTAGCTCATGCTTTGGCGGGCCGCAGGTTGCCCACCTCTGAATTAAAACATAAAAGAGTTGTTTGTCTAAATGCTGCTGTCTAAATTAGTCCGGCCGTTCAATGAGTGGAAACTCCACCCTTCACACATCATTGAAACTGGTTTTACGTTTAGGCACGCTGTTACCAAGGCCAGTGCTAAGCACGTTAGAAAATATTGGTATAGGTACCGAGCATCATGTTACGTTGATCAGTACAAGTTATTGCTTGATACTTAATTCATTTTTTGTTCTCTAAATGACTCCATTCGTTTAGGTTACTTTCTTGTCTTTCAAGGTTGTATACAATAGTACATACTATCGCATTCTATTCAGGTCAACAGATATGGCGATTTATCTTTTGTCATGACGCAAAGACTATAAAAGTGTCTTAGTGTCAAATGCTACTCTTCAGTCAAACCACAATCGGATAGACTGGTGGAAGATAAGCAGGCGCACACTTCGCATAAGATGAAGAATTCGGTTAAAAGTTTTTGTGCGTCTTTTTTATTGATCTTCAATCTCAAATCTTGGTTATACTCGTGGTATTACCCAGAAGCTGCGTGCAACGAGTGGCGAAGACCATCTCCGTAACTTAGCGCGTGAGCAACTTAGCTTCGAACTCCAAAGAAACGTAGCGAGCCATTGGCGGTGGCCGTGAACAGCACTGCATTCGATTTGACAGGTCGGATATCGAACCACAGATTTCTGACTTTGAAAGCAATATCGTTACTGCTACACCAATCAGCCGATTACCAATCCGTCATGTGGACGTACGTATACTAGCAAATTCACGCGGCAACAGCAGTATGCCCAATTTTACTTTTTGCATCTTGTATAGAAAAATTCTGGTTTTTGCCTATATACCGAGTATCGTATCTTGTAAAACAAATTTGGACTTGTTGCTGATGTGCTACTGGTACGCCTTGATGGCAGAAACTGCGCTGCCGGTACATTGCAATAAAAAAATTGAGCAGCACTGATTTATAGGCCGTAGCTATAAATTTGATTTTCAGAGCTCAAACTACTTTTTATTTTGACATTTTGGATCAAAACGTCGCTATCGGTGCGGGAAGTCTGGGTTTGATTCCCGGATTGGTCAAATCAGATACAGTATCGCTAACGGCTCACCACCGTTGCGACGTTTCCTCGAAGGTTAAGCAGCGGAGACGGGCCCCGCCACTCGTTACACACTTTGGCGTAATAGCGCAAGTATAGTGAAGATTTGATTGTTTTGAAATGTAAGCATCAAACCAACCACATATAACAAGACCTAAGAAAACAATGCAAAAAGAAAGTTGTTTTAACAGACTGTCAAGCCTAGTGGCACATAAATTGATTTATGTCCGCATAATGCACAATAACATGAAAGAAGAGTTCTGCACGTACGGCATCGGCCGATGCCGAACGTATGGTCAGTTGGTCACCCTATCACTGACACTTACCTGACTATAGCTTTCACTAAGATGGTCATCTCGAGAATGTTTTTGCTCCCCCCTGCATTTTTTTCTGCGGACGCCCATGCTACTAAGCGGAGGAAATCTTGCTCAAAGAGGAAAATGTTGTGAAGACGGAACTCTTGCTAAAATACGTAAATTTAATTACTGGCAAGAAACTGCGCCTTGATGCAAAATCAGTCAAATTTTGATGCAAAATTCACTGATTTTGCATCAAGCTGCAGTTTCTTGCCAGAGATTAAATTTTGATCTTGCGATGCAAAATCGTCAATCCAACTTTGTCAGGGTGCTTGTGATTTTCTTTATCATTTATACAATAAACTTCTCTGTTAAAATGCGGAAGATATTGAAAGAACGAAAATCTTGCTGAATTACTTGGAAACAGGAAAAATACGAAAAATTCTACGACGATCTTGATCGCAAGGTTACTGGTCAACTCCCAACCTAGTTTCATTGTTGCGTTCTTGGATAGGATGCTTCACGATGATTAAATCTGCTTGGTGGAATCCGGCAAGCAGCAAATTAAAGAAGTCAGAAGAAAATTCAACCGGAAAACTTAACAACAAAGACAAATCCTAAGCGAGTCTGGATTCGTCCTACGCAAAGCGCCTCCGTCGCCTTCTCCTGATAGAAGGATAAAGATGAAGAAATCAGATCAGAAAAGACGGAAAATACTACAAAGCAGAGGAAATCTTGCTAAAAAACTTTAAAAAAGGGGATAATGTTGGAAAAACGGAAATCTTACTGAAATACGGAAAATGTTACAAAGGCGGAAATATTGCTAAAAGACAGAAAATGTTGGAAAGACGGAAATCTTGCTGAAAGAGAGAAAATCTGTCTTTTAGCAAAATTCCCGCTTTTCCAGCATTTTTTGTATTTAATCAAGCTTTCCCGTCTCTCTAACATTTCCCCTCTTTTAACAAGATTTTCGTCTTTTAGTAAGATTTCCGTCTTTCCAACATTTTCAGTCTTTTAGCTACGCATCCGCCTTTATAACATTTTCCGTATTTCAGCAAGATTTTCGTCTTTCCATATTTTCCCTTTTTATATCAAGATTTCCTCCGCTTTGTGGCATTTTCGATTTTTTCTTATTTCCATATATTTTAGCAAGGTTTTCGCCCTTCTAATATTTTCTGTATTTTAGCAGGATTTTCGTCTCTCCAACATTTTCCCTCTTTTAGTAAAACTTCCATCTTTCCAACATTTTCCCTGGTATAGTAAGATTTTCCAGAATTTTCCGTACTTCAGCAATATTTTCGCCTTCGTAACATTTTTCGTATTTTAGTAACTTAAGATTTCCATCTTCGTAACATTTTCCGTATTTTAGTAAGATTTCCGTCTTTCCAACATTTTCCCTCTTTTAATAAGATTTCCGTCTTTCCAGAATTTTTTGTCTTTTAGCAATATTTCCGCCTTTGTAGCATTTTCCGTCTTTTAGCAAGATTTCTGTCTTTCTAATATTTTGCATATTTTGATAAGATTTCCGTCTCTGTGGCATTTTCCGTATTTTAGTAACTTAAGATTTCCATCTTTGTAACATTTTCCGTATTTTAGCGAGATTTCCGTCTTTCTAAGCTAACATTTTCCCTCTTTTAGTAAGATTTCTGTCTTTCCAGAACTTTATGTCTTTTAGCAATATTTTCGCCTTAGTAACATTTTCCGTATTTTAACAAGATTTCCGTCTCTCCAACATTTTCCGTATTTTAGAAAGATCTCCGTCTTTCCAACATTTTTCTCTTTCAGCACAAGATGTCTGTCTTTCCAGAGTTTTCTGTCTTTTAGCAATATTTCCGCCTTTGTAAGATTTTTCATATTTTAGTAAGATTTCCGTCTTTGTAACATTTTCCATAGTTTAGCAAGATTTCCGTCTTTCTAAGCCAGAGCCGTTGAGAGGGGGGGTCCAGGTGTACCTTTGGTACCGGGCCCAGAATTTTTAAGCGGCCCGAAATTTTGAGAATGTCACGCGTAAAAAGTTTGAAACAGCAACTCTTGACTGGTTGAAGACAGATAAAGTCACCCCTCGCCACCAACTACCGGTAATACCACTCACTCACAGCTATTGTAGGGTACTACTTCTTCCCCCCAGTCACCGCCAAATTTTCGTAGATTTGTTCCTTTTATATAATTTAAAAAATTACAAAAATGGAAAATTTAGCGTTTGTCATTTTGTTTTCATCTTAACCGCCTCCCATTTCTTTGACAGTTCCACAAATTTCATTTTTTGTTTGTTAAATTTTGCTTCAATCAATCGCTTCGACTTATAGGAGTAAAGTTAGTTTCTTGATCTGTACTGTAGTTACTTAAGAATTTAAAAAATATTTTGCATGCGTTGTTGACGATTATAGAACACACCTACACGTCATCCCATCAAATGCGCCAAAACTAATTAGTAGGGCCATTTTTTTTGACCTAAAAACATATATTTTTGACTTTATTTTAGTAAAATTTTGACTTTATTTTTGACTTAACCGCTTCCGCGTATTATTTATGTCTTATTGCACTTTATTAATTAAATATGTTTTATAATCTGCAATTTACTTAAGTTTGTAAAGAAAAAGGTAGCCTACTTCGAACATTTTCTCAATTACTCAGTGTTGAAGCTAATGCAACAAAGCGACGCATGGCGTTAAAACCTAGGATAACGAGCCATTGCGTGTACCAGTATCAATTAGTGTGTAATACAAAAATTGCGTTGCTATCGCAACTGTACTGCACACTAACAGTATGTCTATGATTTTTTTAACGAAAGCCACGCAGTATAATTACAAGGACGTTTTATTGTAATACAGCATCATATATTTTTTTACGTTCTTAACATCAAAATTTCTGTCTTTTCTCAGTAATTTATTGAGCATAGAAAACGACCTCTCAACAGCAGCAGAGGTTGGCTGGGCTTTTTGCAATAGTGCGTAGCTTGTTGGGTCAATTGTCAAGTTGGTACAGTGTATTATTGTTTCTAAATCAGAGTTAGATAGTCGTTTGTTAATGTAGTCTTTAATTGCGCAAGGATCATCATCGAATTGCATATTCTTCAGCAGTCCGTATGCTTTGGTTATTGTGCACGCACTTCCTTCTAAGAACTCTACGTTGGCTGCTAAAGTCCGGTATTGATTTATTTTAACCAAGTCCGACACCAAACCTTCCACATTGATAGCGTCTGTAACGATTCCGAAGTAAACCGTATGCTATCGCGGAGTCGATAGAGATCTCACTCGATTTGAACGTTTTGAGCGGTTTCTGTTAAAGTTATAAACACAAATAAGTAATGACAATAACTGCAACATTAAATTTAAACCTTTAATATATCTTAACTTCAATTAAATCAGAAGAAAGTGCATCACAGTTGCAGAACAGTCAGCCGTTAACATTTGGTTTAAATTTGCTCGAGACAGACGATCAGACAAAATATTTAAATGTGGTACTCACCAACTATTTCTTGCAGACGGTAAAACATATATTCAACGGATGACAAATAATGTCCAGCAATGAAAGCTCAAAGTTAAATTCTTGTCGAGCAATAAAGGCTCCAACTAGTAACTCTACACACGCATTGATATCGAGCAACAGCTCTGCAATTTCTTATTCAAATAGAATCAATTGCATTGCAACTTGCAAATCGACTAAATAGACGCTGCTATCACCAGCACGTCAAACTCCATCTGATGAGTTGTACAATCACAATTGCGGCTAATGGAAATCAACTTTGTATTGCATGTGAACGAAGCTGTAAAACACTCCAAGAAGAAACAGATTTAATCAATGAGCTAATCGCACATCTTTCAAGAAGCAATCGGCAATGGCAACTCCCGGAAATATAAGCTGCACAACGCCAGTTTCTGTGACCTAGAGTAACAAAGGTCACTGTGATCTAGAATGGCAAAACATGAAACTGAGTTCGAAATCGGCTGTAATCGACCACTGATTGTGACGACGCTACAGCGTCTTTTGCTCTGCTGACTAAGAGGCCTGCACTTGTCCAATTGTTGACAATGGTACGAACAGCTGGAAGGTTCTCACTATAATATAAGGCAGCTCTAAGCCAAGTTGCCCATCTTGTAATTACAGAGTCAGGAGGAGATGGCAGACCAGCATCATGAAAATCTTTCTTGCGATCTTTGTTTTTGATTGTTGCTGCCTTGATCGTTGCTATTACTTCATCAATATTTTTAAAATGAGCTCGCACACGCATAGCGCAGTTCTGTAGTAAGTGCGCAACGCAGGTGACATGCATCAAAGAAGTGTATAATTCCTTTAATGTCTTTCCAGCCGAAGACATGTACCGAGCAGCATCAGTCAAGAACAATGAAAAATTCTCGCGTTTTATTTCAAGTTGTCGCAATATGTCATCCACAGTGTGCATAATAATACTGCTATTAACATTGCGACCGCTGTCAAGTGGATGGCAATTAACGAGGAATGTCTGATTTGGAGCATCTAAGCTGCCCACAAGCACACTAATATGCTTTTGTTTAGCAACCTCTGCTTCATCCGCAATCAAAAAAATTTTTTGTCACGCAGTAATTCTTGAATTTGTTCCTCTTTTTGGGATGCCAATTTAGCAACACATGCCCGGGCTGCAGTCTCCGAAGACAATACTTTTCCCATTCTATAGCAAACAGAGACTTTAAAGAAGGATGGTTCAGTTTATGAAGTGGGATATCTGCAGCTAAGAATGAAGAAACAACCTGCTCCTTGAAGTTTACTTGATCGAAATGTAAAAAAGGTTTGCTTACTTTGAGATTTGCTCTTCGTCTCCAATTTTCCTTGGTGTTGCTTACTTTTTCGGTGGCTTTCCACAAAAAACTTTTTGTCGCATTTGACTAACACGTCGCAAAGGCTGCATCGCAAGTCGCCGGCAGGAGTTGCCGAAAACTCATTCGGATATTCCTGGCAAGTTTGCCTAACTTTTGCTATAGAAGATTTGGCTTGTTTTGGCATTCTTTGCTTTGCAAGCTACAACTTAAAAGACCACGTGTGAAGAGCGCAAGGCTTTTATAGGATTAGATTAGTTGTCTAACAATTATGTACTTACGCATCAACAAACCGGCGCTTGGTGTATCGGTTAAGAGCGTCCACTTGGTAGCCGGTAGACTGGGGTTTTATTCCCAGTCGGGTCATACTAAAGACTTTAAAAATAGTATTCGCAGCTTTCGCGCCAGGCGCTCGGCACAAGCGGAAGTGCGAAGGGTTTTGTGTATGTGTTGTTCGTCATGTATGTCCCTTAACAGCGTTCAATTGTTCGTGATTGAAAATTGTAATGGGCCGACAATTGAAAATGGCCTAAACAATGTGTGCTTGCACCCGCTGATCCATACCTTTACCTTTACGCATCAACAATGACGTTTCATGCATAATAGGTGCTATTTCCTTCTCAATTACCGCACGCATTATTGTGACGATAGTGCAAATATTGCAACTATTTCAAAAGTTTAAAATCAAATAAAACTGCCCATAAAATTTTGATAGCAGCTCAAAAATTCAAAAAAATGTCTAAAAAATATAAATTTGCTCGTTTTTGTAAGGAAATTTTTGATAAAGACAATTTTGACTTTATGCAAAATTTTGACTTACAAAATCTACCAAAACAGACTCCTGAACACCTGAAACGAACGTTAGTGCACATTTGATCATGTAACAAGGTCCTGAAAAAGTGTTGACTTTATTGACTTTAGCGGGCCCTGCTAAAAAGGTTGCAGTCTCCTTTCATTTACTTCAGCCAAGCTTCTGCTTTTAAACGTGTAAGCAGGGATGGGAATCGATACTCGAAAAAGTAAAGAAATAATCGATTTCGATGGTAGTTTAAAACAGTAAAGAATATTGTAATCGATATTCGATATTGTACTGAGTGATTTTAGGTTTTTCGAAATACTGCAAACCTAGTGTAGACACCAAATGCACTTTTGCAAACAAAAGTTACTGGCACTCGCCAGAATCACAAATTTTGTCAGATGCTATAGTTTCTCAACCTGTCAACTCTCTGGCAACTCTTCCATTTTGGCTTTGCAATTTGCTTTTGTCCATAATTAGGATTAAAAGAGAAATACAATAGTTTTGCTGGTACAGGTTTACGGAATGAACATACTATTGCGAACATTAGCGCCAAAGAATTCAAATGACAAAAGCAATGATGCTGATAAAACATTTTAAGCAAACGAATGGTTAAACATTTATACTACAGCAGTGACATTTTCGCCTTTGATCAGAAGCGAACATGATGGACCCGGATAGTGTTTTTCTTTAAATGCAATTTGGTACGCTAATAAGTGATAAAATTTTTCGGGTCTTCGCCCCATGCCCTATGAGTGCACTGCTCTTCTGGGCCATGTTCTTTTTAATCATTACTTATGGTCCCATGCAGTAGTTTACCGTGCTTGCAAGCCTTGCATGCTGTGTAAAACATGTTTCTACTATACGAGTAACTTACAATTTGTCAATTTCGCATTAAGTGTTGCACTGGTTTGGAACTGGGTTAGCGCTTTGCGCAGTCTTCATTGTCTTCGACATTTATCAATATCAGCAACTATACGTTCGGGTATCTATCTGCTGATTGATGTGCTTATAAAAATTGACTTGGGAGTTCTAAGGCCATGAGGAGATCGTTAAACTCTTCAGAAGGGTAAATAAGCTTGTGTTTACCTAAGCACAAACCAGGCGAGAAAAAACGTTTATTCAAACGAGGAGATGTACAGATATGACGTTATATGCTATTTTGCATTTTCATGCTGCTTTATTATTTTTAATATCAATTTTTGGACTTTGCTGCAAATGAAAAAGTCATGAGCCCTACAGGCTGGCTCAAAGCTCGTAATGATACCATAACCATTGCACACCGCATACCTGTCCCCAAGGGCTACAAGCCCCCAAAATATTTTGCTCCCCAAAAGTGTTAGATTAACTTGTTTCCATGCATTGAGCACTTGACTGTAGGTGTCTATTGCCGGTATTGACAGTACACGCCTAGTGTGTGTGACTTTATTTTAGATGATGTCTTTTAACAACGTTTTTGGAGGACTTCTCTTAGCAACTTTTTTGTAGCCCCCCTCCCACACTCCGGACGTGCCTGCAAGACCACCTTCGGCTATTACTTTTCACTCAAGTTCAAGCACTGAGTAGTTATAGAGCGCAGGCCTCCCGGTACAATGACAGATCGAACAAAAACTGGAGTTTGTTAAGCAATTTTATTGATAAATTCAATGGTCAAGTGGTCTCACTGCTGAGCTTTCTGCACTGATAGCAACTCATATCAACCTCATATACCGTCTACGTTACTTCTGGTACTGGTACTAGGTAGGCCTATGATTGTTTCTCAGGAAACCAAAATACAGAAGGCTACCAGCTGATCACTAATTCAATAGGCCACCAATAAAGCAGTAAAATTACCGGTACCTATATGCCTACACTACCACTAAACTGCTAACTTTGCTTCCATAGCGCAATACAAGGCCTAGCTACCTACATCCAAACCAATTGAGCATTTAGGCGTATGCGCTAAGCCTTTTCTGGAATTTGCTCACGGTCACGCAGTAGCTTAAAGACAAGCACCGGACATTGCATGCGCGTGCGACCATATATGCGAAACGACTTTGTTCTAGCTAATTTGTTTTATTTTTATTTTCACTCGGGGTTTTGGCACAAAAAAATTATATCAGCAAAAAAGGAATGACATACCGACAAGCATTTTAAACTTACTAAAGTAAGATAAAATAATCTGATGAAAAGAATCGATGATCGAATATGGATTTAAGCCGAAAAAAAGTAAAGACAAGGCCATATTCGATACTCATTCAAAAAAGTAAAGGCTCCAATGCATTCTATGAACAAATAGTAAAGAATATCGATTACAATCGATTTTTCCCAACCCTGCGTGTAGGATACCGGTACCAAAATATTTTTCTATTGTCTGACACTATAATAGTGACTGCACTCGCTGCAGAGACCAATAGCCTAGGTCCTTTTTCGATAAGAAAGTGTGCTAAGACGAGTGTTTTTTATGTGAAAACCTCAATAATTCATTGGCGGCTGGGGGCTATGCTCCCAGACCCCCTTATCCTTTAGCAGAGACTGCTTCCTTATTAGTTTTGGCGCATTTGATGGGATGACGTGTAGGTGTGTTCTATGATCTTCAACAACGCATGCAAAATATTTTTAAATTAAAGCAATTTTGGTAAATGATTTCGCTCTGTATCATTATGAGGTAGCTTAAACAGATGGAGTAATAACATTGCATCCCCCCCAAAACCTGACTTTGAAACATAATTAACGCAATAGCTCAAAAACTAAGCACAATAGCCATGTAGTTCCTCTGTAAGTTAGATAGAAACTTGATGTTTTTGAGTCATTTGAGCCATTAACCAACTTTCTAGCACAAGTGGTTAAGGAGACAGAAAAATTCACTGCATCGATAAGCCTGTCGTCATGAAAATGAAAAGTGGAACACCTAAACAATGTTCAATTTTTCTAAAACTTCATATCTGGAGTTTTTTCTAGACTGGTCACCACATATCAAAAGTAATCTGTAATCAGCACAGTTATTAATTTTTGAGGGGCGTTTGCAACACCCTAGTGAACACACATGTGGTGTTTTACATTTTGTGGTAGAAAGTTTCTGTCCTTTGCAAGTAATTTGTTAAGCATAGAAAAACTTCTTTCCACAGAAGCAGTTGTTGGCTGGCACCAAAGAGGCACCTTAGTGTTTGTAGATTGTAAATTTATCTTTCTTGCATCACTCCAAGACAAAAAACTAGAAAAATTATGCAAAAAAGCACGAAAACCACAATGTAACCTAAAAGACAAAAAGTAACTTTTTTTAACCTTATAACTGTTTAAATACTGACCTTATAGCTGTGAAATTTTGTTAAACGCCTTTAACGTTAATTGGAGCTAGCAAAAACAAAGTAACTTTTGTAACCAAAAATCGCCCTAGTTACAACGGAACTGACAGACAGCGAATAAGTTGCTAAGTAAGACGGGTAAAGCTGCTGCAATAGACGGTCATAATCAGGAACGAGTAGTTTGAAACATTATTAATACTCGTCGAATTATGACGTGAGTAAATGTATCGAAAATACTGTAGCCTATGCTTTTAAAGTAGGCCTCAGGTCAGTTATGTTCAGGATGTGGGCCTTAAAAAAACAAAATCGATTTCCGCTTGCTTATAATAAGGTCCACATCGATCGAATACCATCGGATTGCAAGAAGGACTATACAATTATTTTATATTTTGCATCTTTTTAAGGAGATTCACTAAAGAAGTAAGCTGTATTGTATAGAGTTGTAAGCCGGTGGAATGCTTAGAAAAAGCACATTTACGAGTCGAACTTGAAAAAATGAATTTTGAAATCTGCAAAAAACGTTTTAAAACTACTTCAAATTTTTGCTGTCCTTGTTCTCATAGTTAAGCTTAGGTTTTAAGTTACGTAAAAATTAACCAATCACATCCTTAAGCCTACTGAGATAAAGTAAACATCCCGGAATCGTATCGAACGAGAAGGAAAACATTTTGGAGGGCGCATCCATTTCACTATAGGGCTACGCATTGCGCAACTATTACTCTGTTTAACATTACTTAAGCCTTGTTGCACGCAGGCTGATAAAAAATCTACCCAGGTTTTGAGACTTTCTCTTACACAACCTTATCAACGGACGGTGACGCAAAAACAAACGAACGAAATTATTGAAAAACTTTTACTCTGAATTGCCCAGAGCTAGGCACTCGTTACTTTAAAAGTAACGACGATATCGGTACCGGTACTTGGCTAAAAAAGTACCGTCGGCACCGATAACGCTACATTTTTAAAAAAGTAACGACGATATCGTTACTCGTTTTGAAACGAAAATTTTTTTCTTAAAAATTAATTTTTGTTTTGGTTTTCGTCTTGCAAAGCAATGAAATTAAAGCCTTATCAAGCTTTTTGTCGCATCTGGTGCTAGTGTAAGGTCTGAATTGTAGTCTCACGCAAATCTTGATACTGCAAGCGAACACGTGGGTGATATCAACAAGGTGACAGCGGCACGCTTACTAAAACAAGCATTCTCATGTACAGTACATCCCTGTTTATC
The DNA here is from genome assembly GCA_964006365.1 of Trididemnum miniatum. Taxonomy (NCBI): domain Eukaryota; kingdom Metazoa; phylum Chordata; class Ascidiacea; order Aplousobranchia; family Didemnidae; genus Trididemnum; species Trididemnum miniatum. The sequence goes on from OZ023238.1 coordinate 13,441,221, forward strand.
TGGTTACGTTGCTACATTCGAACAATGCTAAGGACGTAAAAGAGCTTGTGGCCTGTATTTAAAAAAAATGTGGCAAAGGTTCTTGTTGAGTCAATTTCATCATTGTGTTGAAGGAGAATATTTTCATTTTTAATGCCACTTTCAGTAGAGGTTGGTGTATCAGTA